>OZ037727.1:10266007-10738507 GCA_964035505.1 Watsonalla cultraria | reverse complement strand
CTAACCTAACCTAACCTAACCTAACCTAACCTAACCTAACCTAACCTAACCTAACCTAACCTAACCTAACCTAACCTAACCTAACCTAACCTAACCTAACCTAACCTAACCTAACCTAACCTAACCTAACCTAACCTAACCTAACCTAACCTAACCTAACCTAACCTAACCTAACCTAACCTAACCTAACCTAACCTAACCTAACCTAACCTAACCTAACCTAACCTAACCTAACCTAACCTAACCTAACCTAACCTAACCTAACCTAACCTAACCTAACCTAACCTAACCTAACCTAACCTAACCTAACCTAACCTAACCTAACCTAACCTAACCTAACCTAACCTAACCTAACCTAACCTAACCTAACCTAACCTAACCTAACCTAACCTAACCTAACCTAACCTAACCTAACCTAACCTAACCTAACCTAACCTAACCTAACCTAACCTAACCTAACCTAACCTAACCTAACCTAACCTAACCTAACCTAACCTAACCTAACCTAACCTAACCTAACCTAACCTAACCTAACCTAACCTAACCTAACCTAACCTAACCTAACCTAACCTAACCTAACCTAACCTAACCTAACCTAACCTAACCTAACCTAACCTAACCTAACCTAACCTAACCTAACCTAACCTAACCTAACCTAACCTAACCTAACCTAACCTAACCTAACCTAACCTAACCTAACCTAACCTAACCTAACCTAACCTAACCTAACCTAACCTAACCTAACCTAACCTAACCTAACCTAACCTAACCTAACCTAACCTAACCTAACCTAACCTAACCTAACCTAACCTAACCTAACCTAACCTAACCTAACCTAACCTAACCTAACCTAACCTAACCTAACCTAACCTAACCTAACCTAACCTAACCTAACCTAACCTAACCTAACCTAACCTAACCTAACCTAACCTAACCTAACCTAACCTAACCTAACCTAACCTAACCTAACCTAACCTAACCTAACCTAACCTAACCTAACCTAACCTAACCTAACCTAACCTAACCTAACCTAACCTAACCTAACCTAACCTAACCTAACCTAACCTAACCTAACCTAACCTAACCTAACCTAACCTAACCTAACCTAACCTAACCTAACCTAACCTAACCTAACCTAACCTAACCTAACCTAACCTAACCTAACCTAACCTAACCTAACCTAACCTAACCTAACCTAACCTAACCTAACCTAACCTAACCTAACCTAACCTAACCTAACCTAACCTAACCTAACCTAACCTAACCTAACCTAACCTAACCTAACCTAACCTAACCTAACCTAACCTAACCTAACCTAACCTAACCTAACCTAACCTAACCTAACCTAACCTAACCTAACCTAACCTAACCTAACCTAACCTAACCTAACCTAACCTAACCTAACCTAACCTAACCTAACCTAACCTAACCTAACCTAACCTAACCTAACCTAACCTAACCTAACCTAACCTAACCTAACCTAACCTAACCTAACCTAACCTAACCTAACCTAACCTAACCTAACCTAACCTAACCTAACCTAACCTAACCTAACCTAACCTAACCTAACCTAACCTAACCTAACCTAACCTAACCTAACCTAACCTAACCTAACCTAACCTAACCTAACCTAACCTAACCTAACCTAACCTAACCTAACCTAACCTAACCTAACCTAACCTAACCTAACCTAACCTAACCTAACCTAACCTAACCTAACCTAACCTAACCTAACCTAACCTAACCTAACCTAACCTAACCTAACCTAACCTAACCTAACCTAACCTAACCTAACCTAACCTAACCTAACCTAACCTAACCTAACCTAACCTAACCTAACCTAACCTAACCTAACCTAACCTAACCTAACCTAACCTAACCTAACCTAACCTAACCTAACCTAACCTAACCTAACCTAACCTAACCTAACCTAACCTAACCTAACCTAACCTAACCTAACCTAACCTAACCTAACCTAACCTAACCTAACCTAACCTAACCTAACCTAACCTAACCTAACCTAACCTAACCTAACCTAACCTAACCTAACCTAACCTAACCTAACCTAACCTAACCTAACCTAACCTAACCTAACCTAACCTAACCTAACCTAACCTAACCTAACCTAACCTAACCTAACCTAACCTAACCTAACCTAACCTAACCTAACCTAACCTAACCTAACCTAACCTAACCTAACCTAACCTAACCTAACCTAACCTAACCTAACCTAACCTAACCTAACCTAACCTAACCTAACCTAACCTAACCTAACCTAACCTAACCTAACCTAACCTAACCTAACCTAACCTAACCTAACCTAACCTAACCTAACCTAACCTAACCTAACCTAACCTAACCTAACCTAACCTAACCTAACCTAACCTAACCTAACCTAACCTAACCTAACCTAACCTAACCTAACCTAACCTAACCTAACCTAACCTAACCTAACCTAACCTAACCTAACCTAACCTAACCTAACCTAACCTAACCTAACCTAACCTAACCTAACCTAACCTAACCTAACCTAACCTAACCTAACCTAACCTAACCTAACCTAACCTAACCTAACCTAACCTAACCTAACCTAACCTAACCTAACCTAACCTAACCTAACCTAACCTAACCTAACCTAACCTAACCTAACCTAACCTAACCTAACCTAACCTAACCTAACCTAACCTAACCTAACCTAACCTAACCTAACCTAACCTAACCTAACCTAACCTAACCTAACCTAACCTAACCTAACCTAACCTAACCTAACCTAACCTAACCTAACCTAACCTAACCTAACCTAACCTAACCTAACCTAACCTAACCTAACCTAACCTAACCTAACCTAACCTAACCTAACCTAACCTAACCTAACCTAACCTAACCTAACCTAACCTAACCTAACCTAACCTAACCTAACCTAACCTAACCTAACCTAACCTAACCTAACCTAACCTAACCTAACCTAACCTAACCTAACCTAACCTAACCTAACCTAACCTAACCTAACCTAACCTAACCTAACCTAACCTAACCTAACCTAACCTAACCTAACCTAACCTAACCTAACCTAACCTAACCTAACCTAACCTAACCTAACCTAACCTAACCTAACCTAACCTAACCTAACCTAACCTAACCTAACCTAACCTAACCTAACCTAACCTAACCTAACCTAACCTAACCTAACCTAACCTAACCTAACCTAACCTAACCTAACCTAACCTAACCTAACCTAACCTAACCTAACCTAACCTAACCTAACCTAACCTTTTTTTTTTTTTTTTTTTTTTTTTTTTTTTATTGACGAGGGGGAAACCTTCAAAAGGTCCCCGACCGCCCTGGGAGAGGCAGATCGGGGTATGTGGGATTTTTACCTCACTAAAACCCCCCCGGTGGCCATCCTCAGTGCTCAGGGGGGACTCCGGGTACTCTGATAGATCGCACCGGTGTCCCCCCACACTTTGCCGGGGCACATCCCTGGGGCAGCTGTGTCGCCGCCCCTGGAGACCTCGCTGTGCAAGGCAGCGCGAGCCACGTCGCGCTGCCACCTTCCCGGGCCCGCGGCTCAGTGGTCAAAGCTCCCACCCCGACCACCGCCAGCAGGCCCTCCGGCCCCCTTTTAGTCGCCTCTTACGACAGGCAGGGGATACCATAGCCAAATTCTTAGACCCTGGCTATTGGGTGGAACCTAACCTAACCTAACCTAACCTAACCTAACCTAACCTAACCTAACCTAACCTTTTTTTTTTTTTTTTTTTAACGTGGTAAAATCCTTTATGGATACGCACCCCTGCCACGGGGGCAGCAGGGGGGTTATGTGGGACTCCCACCCACTAAACATCCACGGTGTTCCTCCACATCGCCTGAACGGGGGGGGCTCGGGACCGCAAGATACACGCACCGACGCCCCCTCCAGCGACTGGTCTTTTCGACCCCTCTCCTGGTACCTGGCTGAACCTGGCTTTTCTCTCCTTTCTCGGTTCCGGAACCGAGACCTGGCTTTTACAGTGCCGTCACCTTTATGGGGGGCGCGGTTCCGCATTCGCACGGTCCCGAGGGCCCCCCCAGCAACGACAAATACCTGGCATCTGGCATCTCCTGGCTTTTACAGTGCCGTCACCTTTATGGGGGGCGCGGTTCCGCATTCGCACGGTCCCGAGGGCCCCCCCAGCAACGACAAATACCTGGCATCTCCTGGCTTTTACACTACCAATCGCCGTTCCGGGCGGGCGCAGGACCGCTTTCGCACGGTCCCGTGGCCCCCCCCGGCGACTGGCAGACACCTGGCTGGATGGCTTGACACTTGGGAGGACGCTTCAGGAACACGAGAGCGTCCTACAACCACGAGGGCCATGCGTTGGCGCCGAGACCCCCGTCCCGACGCCCGCGGCCCTCTAGGGAGGCATGAGCCGTTCTTCGGCTCGCCTCCTACGGCCGGTCCTGCGGCGGCGGTGTGGGGCTGCGAGAGGATCGTCCTCCCTTGCCCGCTCCGCCGCCTCCTTCTGCGAGATGACGTTCTCGCAGAATGACACGGCCGCATGCCAAGCCAAAGAGCTGCCGACCATGGCCTTGACCAAGGAAGGCAGCGTGGGGTCTCCTCCGATAGTGGCGGCGAGGACATCGCGCTGCACCGACCACGCCGGGCACTGCTCCAGCGTATGTTGCGCGGTGTCCTCGTCGCCGCCGCACTCATGGCACCTTGGGGTCGCTTCCCTCTGCGCCACTCCGTGCAGGTACTTCCCGAAACATCCGTGTCCGGACAGTACCTGCACGAGGCGGTAGGTAAGCGCCCCGTGCTTGCGGCTCGTCCATTCCTTGAGGACCGGGCGAATGGCCTCAATGGTCAGACGCCCGGCCTCCGGCTCCGCGAGCCGCTCCTGCCACTCGACCAACGAACGTTCTTGCGCCTGCTGCCGCTCGCGCCTCGTGTCTTCGGGCGCGGCGGCCCCGCCGTCTGCTCGGGCCTCAGCACTCCGCCGATAGACGGCTGCGAGCACCTTGGCCTCGAGGTCCCAGGGTGGGGTCCCCGCCAGGACACAGGCCGCGCCGTGTGAGATGGTGCGGTATCCGCGGATCACCCTGGTCGCCATGACCCGCTGCGGTCTCCGAAGCAGGGTCATATTGCGGCGATCCAGGGCTTCCGCCCACACCGGCGCGCCGTACAGGGCCATCGACCTCACCACCCCGGTGTACAGACGACGGCAGCACGTTCGTGGTCCTCCAGTGTTCGGCAGGAGCCGGCTAAGCGCACCAGCCGCAGCGACGAGTTTGGGGGCGAGGCGCTTAAAATGCGCGTGGAACTTCCACCTGCCGTCGAGTACGAGGCCGAGATATTTCATCTCGGCCCCTACCTCGACGGCAACGCCCCCTACGTCTAGCTGCGTCCCCACTGGTGGCTTCCTTCGAGGCCCGTGGAAACACAGGGCTTCAGTCTTGCTGAGGGCTACCTTTAGGCCCAACTGCCGGATCCGGTCTATGACGATCGCCACTCCGGTCTCCGACAGAAGGGTCGCCTCGGCATAGTTAGCCGCTCTTGCTGTGACAAGAGTGTCGTCTGCGTAGCACACCACGTCGACTCCGGCCGGAAGAGCGCCACGCAGCGCCCAGTCATATCCGATGTTCCACAGGAGCGGGCCAAGCACCGATCCCTGTGGAACACCGCATGCGACGCGCCGACGTAGAAGCTCACCGGCCCCGTCTACGCACACGACACTCCTGCCCAGCAGGTAGTCCTCGAGGACTCGTCGGAGGTACTCCGGAACCCGATGGTACCGGAGCGCCTCAGCCACACAGCTGAAGGGCAGGGTGTTGAACGCGTTGGAGATGTCGAGGGACACCGCCAACACCACCCCGCCCTCTGCGACAGCTGCTTGCGAGAGGGACTTCACGCGCATCACGGCGTCGACCGTGGAGCGTCCCTCTCGGAAGCCGTATTGGCTGGTGGCCAGGTCGGGCCCCATCGTGCGTAAGTGGTCTGTGATGCGGGCAGCTATTATTCGCTCGAATAGCTTGCCCGCCTCATCCAGCAGCACGATGGGCCGCATCGCTGACGACGAGCCCGGAGGACGTCCCTCCTTCGGCAGCAAGACTAGCAAGCCCTGTTTCCAGATCGAGGGGAACTGTCCACGCGCAAGACACGCGTCGAGCAGTCCCCTGAAGCGGGCCTCTAGCGTGTCCAGGGCCTTGACCAACGCGCGGCCTGGAACCCCGTCGGGCCCTGGTGCGGTCTTTTTGGCGCGGAGCCGTAGGATCGCCGCCCCCATTTCGCCATCCGAAATGGGGGGTACGGGGGCGGCGTCCGTGTCACGTCCGGTGGGTGGCGGCGCCATCCCCGGCGGCTGAAAATCAGCACTGGCGGGGAATAGCGCCGCGACGACTTCCCTGAGGAGGCGGGGCTGGAGAGACTCGGTGAGTGGGGCGGCCCGCTCACGCATCTGCTTCCGCGCGTGGCGGTAGGGGCGACCCCACGGATCCCGGTTCAGCTCATCCAGCATCTCTTCCCGGCCTCGGGTCTTGGCTTGTGCGATGGCCAGCTGCAGAGTCTTCTTACAAGACGTGTAAGCATCGTACAACTGGCCCTCGCTTGCCTCGTCGCGCGCGCGCCGCCTGCGACACCTCTGGTACTCGCGGCGCGCTTCGGCGCAGTCCCTACGGAGGTCTGCGATCTCCGCCGACCACCAGTACACCTCTCTACGTGGTGGCCGGCGCCGCGAGCGCGGCATTGCCGCGTCGCATACCTCCGTCATCGTCTCCTGGAACCACGCCGCTTGGTCTTCCACGTCGTCTGTGCGCGACTGAGGCTGGCACCAAGACCTTACAATGGCCGCCTCCTCAAGCAAGTCGTAGTCTATTTTAGCCAGCGCCCACCTTGGGAAAGGTGACCGTCGTCCACCGGTACGACGGCTTCTTGCCTCCGTCGTGGGGGAGACGCTGAACCGGATATAGCGGTGATCCGACAGCGTCTCGACCCCATCGAGGACCCGCCAGCCCTGGACTCGCGTCGCGACAGCAGGAGATGCGAACGAGATGTCCACGATAGACTCTCCCTGCTGCCGCACGCAGGTGCTGACAGAGCCCCGATTTAGGACGGAGACTCCGATGATAGCCGCCCATTCCTCGAGGGTTTCGCCGCGAGCGTCCGTGGCCGGACAGCCCCACACCGTTGACTTGGCGTTGAAGTCTCCCAGGACGAATACCGGCAGCGGTGAAGCTCGTCTCACCGCCGCCCCAACCTCGTCCAGGAAGGCTTCAAAGTCAATGAGGGGTCTGTTGGGGGAGAAGTACACGCCAATGAAGGCGAATCCCCCCCAGGCCACGACGACGAAACCCTGGCCCCTCTCCTTGAGGGTGAGGTCCCCTGCGCTTGCGATGGCAACGGTTCCCGTAGCATCGCCCGCCCAGTTTGACCTGGACGGAACGAAGTAGGGTTCCGCCACCACCGCAATGTCCACCGACCACTCCAGCAGGGACTGCAGGAAAAGATCCTGAGCCCGAGCGGAGTGGTTGAGGTTCCCCTGCAGGACCTTCGTAGGGCGACTAAGGGCCATCGGCGGTCACCTTCCCCTGACCAGCTGGCTGAGCTGGTTTGGCAGCGGCGGGGGCTGTACCCCCCGTGGGCGCTGGCTTACGGCGATTGCCCGGCTTGACCGGTGTGGCTTTGCAGGCCTTGCTGCCCGCCACATGATCCGCCGGTCTGCCCGCTTCGGCACATAGGGCGCAGTGCGGTGCCGCTGAGCACTCGCGCGCCTTGTGGCCGGGCTTACCGCAGCGGTAGCATAAATCGCTGCGGTCCACAGACGATGAGCACTGTGGTGCCACGTGCCCATTCCGGTGACACCGGAAGCAGCGGGTGGGCTTGCGCAGCAGGAGCGTCACTCGGGCGCTCACCCAACCCACTAGCAGCCGGCCCGAGGCAGTGAGCGCCTTGGCGGTGGCAATCGGGCAGCTCACCCACAGTGCTCCAAGGCCTGAGGGGGTCGCACGGACTTCTCCGGTCTTGATGACCCCCTCTGCACAGCCTGTTGCTCGGGCAATCGCCGCAGTCACATCGCTGGCAGACACTGAGTCGTCCAGCCCGGAAATGCGCAGCTCAGCGCGCCTCTCGGGTCTGGACACCCGAACATCATCGGCGCTCAGTGTCTGCCGTAGTTTTTCGGCTAGAGCCTCTGCCCTTTGGTCATTCGCCGACCCCGCCACTTCCAGAATTCGGGCCCCCGTTGCCGCCTTCCTAATGCGGACGTGGGGGATCCCGATGTCCGGGAGGCAGATCTTCTTCCTGAGGTCGGCGATGACCGAGGCATAATTTAGCCCCCTCTGCTCTGCAGTAGGCTGCAGCGTGATCATCACTGCAGCCGTTTTGGGAGCGCGTAAATTTGCCACTCTAGGCTGAGCCACCTTGCCCGTCTTTCTGCTGGTATTGGCTGGGTTTGTTAGTGGTGGGCCTTTAGGGGTCTTCCCTTTTGTTCCCTTGTTGCCGCCTGTCTTTTGGCCACCTGCCTTTTGACCACCTGTCTTCCTTACCACTGTGGCCCAGCTTTCGGGTGTGGTTGGAGCCGCTTGGGCTACCGATAGGCGCTCATTCGCCACGCCAGGTAGCTCTCGGACAGGTGCAGCCCGTCGTCCTCGTTTGCGACGCCTGCTGCGCCTGGACGACTCGGCCCCTGGCGGCCCAGCCACGGCTGTCTTTTGGATAGACGATGGGTGTCTGGTTCCCTTTCCGCGCTCCCCTTGAGAGGGGCAGAGGCGCCTTTCCAATGCCTCTAATTTCTGTTCCATTGCCGCCATCACCGAGGCGGCCACGTCCTGCACTGGTGGTGGCGGCGCTACGGATGCAAGTGTCGACTGCTGCGGCCTGATGTTACTTTCATTGGCCCTTAGCGTGGTCAGTTCCGCTTGCAATAAGGCCATTTCGGTGCGCAGACGGTCGTTGTCCGCCCGCACACCTGCTGCCTGTGCTACCTCAGCTTGCAGGCGATCCACTTCCGCCTGCAGCTTTTTCATTTCAAGAGTGGCGGTGCTCTCAAAAAGTTTGGTACCCGCCACTTCTATTGCCGCTGCAGCCGATTTGAGGGCGCGAACACAGGTGCCCTTAAGGCGACCCGACTTGGCAGCAACGTCACAGATTTTCTTTGCTTCCGTGACGATGATGTCTCTGTAGGCTGCTGCCGTCGGGTCTCGCAGACGTATCTCTTCTTCGATGCCCCTTCGCCTGCGCTCTTCCTCCTCCTTGCGGCTGGCTTGCGCCACAGGCAACTGGGGCTGGGGGATGGAACAGGGCCTCGCCACGCGTGCCGATGCAGCAGATGCGAAAGAGGTGTCGCTCTCGCTCGGCTCCTGTATTTCCGGCCGCAGTGTTACATCGGCCCGCTGTGACTTGGCCATGAAGCGGCCACGACCATCTCGCGGCGGCTTTAACCTAACCTAACCTAACCTAACCTAACCTAACCTAACCTAACCTAACCTAACCTAACCTAACCTAACCTAACCTAACCTAACCTAACCTAACCTAACCTAACCTAACCCAGTTCTGTGCCAAACGCCGTGCCGATCAGATCGTTTTACGTAAGCTCCGGCCTCAAAAATCATAGTTTTGGCTACAGTATCACAAAAAACCCAAACGATACCTTAAAAGTTGCGCGCTAATTTAGTGAACATTTTAGTGAAAAAATTGTGAAAATCGGACAGTGAAGTGACCCTCCAGAGAGAAAACAGTGTTTTCACGAGTCTCCGACTCGCCGAGAGGAAGGAAACCGCTCGGATCTCATCGACATTCTTCACAAATTCACCGATTTTTGCATCAGTTCATTGGCGCCACTTCCCAGGGTCCCTGAAAAAAGTTGGACGAAATTAAGATAAGTTTTCACGAAGTTACAGCGATTTCACTGATCTCGACTGCGTTTTTAGAACTTTTTCTGACTTTTTCTCTTTTATCTCCGCATCAAGATCTTTGACCCCCCTTTTTTAGTGGGAAATCCTGTGTATTGCCCCCCAAGGCACATCCCTGAAAACTTTCAGATTTTTAGCACGCATATTTCCAGAGATATTCGGTATTTCACACTTCTGCCAGCATCGTTGTTACGTAAGTGCATTCCAAAAAATAAATTTTTCCCGAAGGCTTTTTGAAATTTCTTTTTGGCTATATATATACCTTGACGGGAAAAAATAACATTAAAAGTGGTCCCAACTCTCTTACTCAACTCCTTGACCCCCAAAACTCAATTTCACAAAAAACACTTGTTTTTTTGGCTCCCCTTCTCAACCCCTACCTCTCGGGTTGCTTTTATTTATACCACCTTTTGGGCAACCCCGTTTTCCTCCGGTATACCAAATTTCATCGAAATCGGGCTGTGGGTTGAAAAGTTATCCCCAAAAAAACAACTTTTCTGGGATCCGCGGGGTCACAAACCTTTCGGCACAAATTCAAAAATTAAAAATTAAAAATTTATTTTGAAATTATTGTTTTATCGTTTGTCCTGGTGTGCTCAAATAGTTTTGGGTAATTTTGTGTTCTTACATACTACAAAATAAAAGACGTGGTGTCCTCACACGAATATTCGTAAACATTTTAATAAAGACAAAAGAATATCTGTCTGAGGCCCATTGACTGATAGCACTTTTGACATAGTATTTTAAATTTCATATTTTGTGTTTTTGACATCTGAAATCAAACTTCTGTGTTTTGTGTATTTCATAAGTGTAATAACGGGATTCCTCACACGAATATTAGACAAATAATATCTGTCTGAGGCCCAAAAACAAAACTTGAGGTGTTGAACTCCTCAAAACTACGTCTTTTTGTGTTTTTATAGTGTCGTTTATTGTGCTTTTATTGTGTCTTTATTGTGGTTCTTTACAAACCTGTGCTGTCCCACCGACCAGTGAAATTGAATTTTAACATTTAAAAATATTTATTATTGTAGCAACAAACAACTGTGAAAACAGTTCAATACCCCTGACCTCATTAGCGAACAAAAGAATTATCGCACAGTCTTGTTCCGCAGGGTTTACACCACCTGTACTTTGAACTGCCCAGTTGTAATCTCCCAGTATTATCGGGAAATTATTGTGCTAGATTGGGGACTTTTGTAATTGTTTTTTATTTTTGTTTTATTTGTTTTTGTTTGTTTCCATCGCACTTTATCGACCTTCATAGTCTTAATTGTTTGCAAAATTCCAGCGTCGTTCTTTTAAAAATTTTCATACATTAGTCTTCGCCTCTTGGCAATAATACAGTTTAAAAATATACTTAGTAAATTATATATCACATCTTATTCAATTAATTATATTCTGAGACTATAATCTATTCATTCCAATTTCATAACTTACATCAAATTTAAACTTACTATTCGTAAATCAGCAAATAAAAATCTGCACACTGGTAACACTGTGCAAAATACCAGTTCTAGAACATTCCTTACCAATTACGGTCAATTCTCAATAGTCAATAGTAATACTGTGCAAATTGAATTTCAATACTTTTCTTGTATAAATTTAAATAAATAACTTCACTAAACGCTGTGCAAATAGATTGTTGTTATATTTACTACAAACAAAATTGGAAAATTGAATACTTACATCAATTATCAACAAATTATTCAAAAATCTGCAAATAAAAATTTGCACACTAGTAACACTGTGCAAAACACCAGTTCTAGAACATTCCTTACCAATTACGGTTAATTCTCAATAGTCAATTGTAATACTGTGCAAATTGAATTTAATACTTTCCCTGTACAATTTTTAAAAAATTTACTTCAGTAAACGCTGTGCAAATTGATTGCACGACAAACAAGATTGAATAAAAAAAAAAAAAAAAAAAAAAAAAAAAAAAAAAAAAAAAAAAAAGAACTTAATTTACATACAAAGCCCCGTCCTGCCTGAGACACATTAATTAAGCCTAAGACTGTTATTTATATTTTTATTTTATTTGGACAAAAACGGTTTTGTTGACCAGTTTTTACTAGCTTTTAAGACTATTCGTGTCCCTATTGACACTTTAGACTGCCGATATTGGCCTAGCACTTAGTTGACCTCCGGGGTGTCTTATTGGGCACCCATTTTAGTTTATTTCTAGTCGTAGGTTAAGAGTTTGTATTATATAATTATTTTGAGACGGCCTTTTGACAAATTTTAGTAATCTTTGTAATTGTAATTTAATTGTAAATTTAACCGACAGGAGTCTTATTGGGCTCCTTTCTAACCTTATTATTGACATATTATTAGATTATTGACCGTTTCATTAACTTATAATATTTACAAATTATTTATTGTTGATTATTTATCCTCTGCACTTTGTCGCTCATTTTTACAATTTCTGCTGCTTTAGTGTCATTTTACAGTTTTAATTTCTGTGTTAAATTATATTGTGTCGTCTAAATTTTGAAAATGAGGAGCGTTCGCACCCCAATGTGTTCTGTCCGTAGGACCATTATTTACACACCCTCGCCAGAGGAGGTCGCACCCCAAAGGGAAGTGGTGCGACACAGTGAGAAGAAGAAGGAGGCAGGAACCACCTTTATCAAGTCCCCCTCTCCATCCCCGGTCCCCGTGGCTGCCTCGACGGTTACTCGGAGGCCTAAGCCGAAGGCGGCACCGGTTCGCAGTGCTCCCACAGAAGCCTCCGAGAGTCCACCTAAAAAGCCGGCACCCGCTGGTAGAGTCGCCGAAGCACGGGCGTGCCTGAACAAGGCCAAGCTACACCTGGGTAACTCCCGAAACCTGAGAACGGATATCAAGGAGGGAGTTATCCAGGCCATCGACCGGCTCTACCAGCTTGTGAAGGAAGCGGAGGCCGGGAGCAAAATGGATAAAGAAAAAGGGAATGGGAGGGAGGAGAAAGAGAAGGAGGAGGCTGTCGCTACGGAACAAGAGCCTCCCAGGCAATTGCCGAAAGAGCAACCCTGGGAGAGGGGGATAGGAGAGTTGGAGAAGCGATTGGAGGAGCATGCCACATTAATTAGGGAAAACAACACCAGAATGGAAGAGCTAAAAGGGAAATTGGAGCAACACGGCTCATCCCTGGAGAAGACCACGTACGCGAGTGTGGCGGCGGCAGGACCGAAACCTGTGGTCCCGACTCGGGCCCCACTGCACTCGGTCGTGGTCAGCTCCAGGGACACACAGGAAACTGGGGAGGAGGTCCTGACTCACTTCCGCGAGGCCATAAAGGCCAAAGACGGGTGGGTCAGGATCGAGAAGGTAAGGAAGGCTAAGGACCAAAAGATCATTGTGGCATGCTCCTCCAAGGAGGATAGGGAAAAGGTAAAGGAGCGCCTCAGAGGCGCAGGTGATCGGCTCCTCGTCGAGGATATCAAGAACAAGGACCCCCTTCTGGTCCTCAGGGACGTGATGTCGTATAACAGCGACGAAGACGTTACAAACGCCCTGAGGAACCAGAATAGGGAACTGTTTGACGGCCTCGACGAGGAAGACGTCCGGCTGGAGGTCCGCTTTCGGCGGAAAGCTAGGAACCCCCACGCCGGCCACGTGGTCATGAGGGTGTCCCCCGCAGTATGGACGAGAGTGACCGGGGCAGGCGCGGTGCACGTGGACCTGCAAAAGGTCCGAGCGGCGGATTATTCGCCGCTCGTCCAATGCTCGCGCTGCCTCGGCTACGGGCACGGGCGGCGTTTCTGTACTCAGAAAGCCGTCGCGTGTAGCCACTGCGGAGGGGCCCACATGAAGTCCGAGTGCGCGGACTGGCTGGCCAACGTTGTCCCGCGATGCTGCAATTGCAGCAGCGCCAAGCTGGACAAAACCGACCACAATGCTTTTAGTCGGGAGTGTCCAGTTCGGCGCAAGTGGGACTCGTTGGCTCGGGCCAGTATCGCGTACTCCTAGGGACACCACGTGGAGTCACGCCGATCACCAACAGGCTGGTGAGCATGGCGCCCCTGGGGCGCTCAGCTTGCAGACGCCCAACAATGCCGACGGGACAGCGGACCGCAGACGCGGCCACGCCGGATCAGACCACAGCGGCAATAAAATGGCAAAAAACTTTGGCCGGTTTCGTGGGAAACCGGCCAAGCTTAAAGCAGAAGAAACCGGGCCGCTGTGGTCCGATGCTACAAAATGGCAGGTCGCGTCTGGACACGCTGTGCAGACCGAAGGCGCTGAAGAGTGTCTGCGGGACAGGCCAGGGAAGAGGGTCGAAGAACTGTCGCACAGCATCGCTAAGGTTGGCCAAGCCCATCCTCTCGGGGGGCCTGGAATATACATGTACAACGGCTGTCCAGAGAGCTAAAAGGCTGGGCCATGTTGATACATGGCCCACCCGTTTGCAATAAAAACTCGCACGCGCAGCCGTCATCCCAGGGCCCCTGGGAAGACGATTGCTGTAAACTGGAAGGAAGAAATAAGAGTAAGTTAAAAGAAAGAAGAGTAACGTAAAAAGACGACAAGAAATATAAGTGAAAAATCTACACACACACACACAAATACACACCATAATAAGTGGCAGAAATTCTAAAATATGATAGACAAAGTCTCAGCCTACGGCCGAGGAAACGCGCGACGCCTAAAGGGCGTCAAAAAAAAAAAAAAAAAAAAAAAAAAAAACCTAACCTAACCTAACCTAACCTAACCTAACCTAACCTAACCTAACCTAACCTAACCTAACCTAACCTAACCCAGTTCTGTGCCAAACGCCGTGCCGATCAGATCGTTTTACGTAAGCTCCGGCCTCAAAAATCATAGTTTTGGCTACAGTATCACAAAAAACCCAAACGATACCTTAAAAGTTGCGCGCTAATTTAGTGAACATTTTAGTGAAAAAATTGTGAAAATCGGACAGTGAAGTGACCCTCCAGAGAGAAAACAGTGTTTTCACGAGTCTCCGACTCGCCGAGAGGAAGGAAACCGCTCGGATCTCATCGACATTCTTCACAAATTCACCGATTTTTGCATCAGTTCATTGGCGCCACTTCCCAGGGTCCCTGAAAAAAGTTGGACGAAATTAAGATAAGTTTTCACGAAGTTACAGCGATTTCACTGATCTCGACTGCGTTTTTAGAACTTTTTCTGACTTTTTCTCTTTTATCTCCGCATCAAGATCTTTGACCCCCCTTTTTTAGTGGGAAATCCTGTGTATTGCCCCCCAAGGCACATCCCTGAAAACTTTCAGATTTTTAGCACGCATATTTCCAGAGATATTCGGTATTTCACACTTCTGCCAGCATCGTTGTTACGTAAGTGCATTCCAAAAAATAAATTTTTCCCGAAGGCTTTTTGAAATTTCTTTTTGGCTATATATATACCTTGACGGGAAAAAATAACATTAAAAGTGGTCCCAACTCTCTTACTCAACTCCTTGACCCCCAAAACTCAATTTCACAAAAAACACTTGTTTTTTTGGCTCCCCTTCTCAACCCCTACCTCTCGGGTTGCTTTTATTTATACCACCTTTTGGGCAACCCCGTTTTCCTCCGGTATACCAAATTTCATCGAAATCGGGCTGTGGGTTGAAAAGTTATCCCCAAAAAAACAACTTTTCTGGGATCCGCGGGGTCACAAACCTTTCGGCACAAATTCAAAAATTAAAAATTAAAAATTTATTTTGAAATTATTGTTTTATCGTTTGTCCTGGTGTGCTCAAATAGTTTTGGGTAATTTTGTGTTCTTACATACTACAAAATAAAAGACGTGGTGTCCTCACACGAATATTCGTAAACATTTTAATAAAGACAAAAGAATATCTGTCTGAGGCCCATTGACTGATAGCACTTTTGACATAGTATTTTAAATTTCATATTTTGTGTTTTTGACATCTGAAATCAAACTTCTGTGTTTTGTGTATTTCATAAGTGTAATAACGGGATTCCTCACACGAATATTAGACAAATAATATCTGTCTGAGGCCCAAAAACAAAACTTGAGGTGTTGAACTCCTCAAAACTACGTCTTTTTGTGTTTTTATAGTGTCGTTTATTGTGCTTTTATTGTGTCTTTATTGTGGTTCTTTACAAACCTGTGCTGTCCCACCGACCAGTGAAATTGAATTTTAACATTTAAAAATATTTATTATTGTAGCAACAAACAACTGTGAAAACAGTTCAATACCCCTGACCTCATTAGCGAACAAAAGAATTATCGCACAGTCTTGTTCCGCAGGGTTTACACCACCTGTACTTTGAACTGCCCAGTTGTAATCTCCCAGTATTATCGGGAAATTATTGTGCTAGATTGGGGACTTTTGTAATTGTTTTTTATTTTTGTTTTATTTGTTTTTGTTTGTTTCCATCGCACTTTATCGACCTTCATAGTCTTAATTGTTTGCAAAATTCCAGCGTCGTTCTTTTAAAAATTTTCATACATTAGTCTTCGCCTCTTGGCAATAATACAGTTTAAAAATATACTTAGTAAATTATATATCACATCTTATTCAATTAATTATATTCTGAGACTATAATCTATTCATTCCAATTTCATAACTTACATCAAATTTAAACTTACTATTCGTAAATCAGCAAATAAAAATCTGCACACTGGTAACACTGTGCAAAATACCAGTTCTAGAACATTCCTTACCAATTACGGTCAATTCTCAATAGTCAATAGTAATACTGTGCAAATTGAATTTCAATACTTTTCTTGTATAAATTTAAATAAATAACTTCACTAAACGCTGTGCAAATAGATTGTTGTTATATTTACTACAAACAAAATTGGAAAATTGAATACTTACATCAATTATCAACAAATTATTCAAAAATCTGCAAATAAAAATTTGCACACTAGTAACACTGTGCAAAACACCAGTTCTAGAACATTCCTTACCAATTACGGTTAATTCTCAATAGTCAATTGTAATACTGTGCAAATTGAATTTAATACTTTCCCTGTACAATTTTTAAAAAATTTACTTCAGTAAACGCTGTGCAAATTGATTGCACGACAAACAAGATTGAATAAAAAAAAAAAAAAAAAAAAAAAAAAAAAAAAAAAAAAAAAAAAAAAAAAAAAAAAAAGAACTTAATTTACATACAAAGCCCCGTCCTGCCTGAGACACATTAATTAAGCCTAAGACTGTTATTTATATTTTTATTTTATTTGGACAAAAACGGTTTTGTTGACCAGTTTTTACTAGCTTTTAAGACTATTCGTGTCCCTATTGACACTTTAGACTGCCGATATTGGCCTAGCACTTAGTTGACCTCCGGGGTGTCTTATTGGGCACCCATTTTAGTTTATTTCTAGTCGTAGGTTAAGAGTTTGTATTATATAATTATTTTGAGACGGCCTTTTGACAAATTTTAGTAATCTTTGTAATTGTAATTTAATTGTAAATTTAACCGACAGGAGTCTTATTGGGCTCCTTTCTAACCTTATTATTGACATATTATTAGATTATTGACCGTTTCATTAACTTATAATATTTACAAATTATTTATTGTTGATTATTTATCCTCTGCACTTTGTCGCTCATTTTTACAATTTCTGCTGCTTTAGTGTCATTTTACAGTTTTAATTTCTGTGTTAAATTATATTGTGTCGTCTAAATTTTGAAAATGAGGAGCGTTCGCACCCCAATGTGTTCTGTCCGTAGGACCATTATTTACACACCCTCGCCAGAGGAGGTCGCACCCCAAAGGGAAGTGGTGCGACACAGTGAGAAGAAGAAGGAGGCAGGAACCACCTTTATCAAGTCCCCCTCTCCATCCCCGGTCCCCGTGGCTGCCTCGACGGTTACTCGGAGGCCTAAGCCGAAGGCGGCACCGGTTCGCAGTGCTCCCACAGAAGCCTCCGAGAGTCCACCTAAAAAGCCGGCACCCGCTGGTAGAGTCGCCGAAGCACGGGCGTGCCTGAACAAGGCCAAGCTACACCTGGGTAACTCCCGAAACCTGAGAACGGATATCAAGGAGGGAGTTATCCAGGCCATCGACCGGCTCTACCAGCTTGTGAAGGAAGCGGAGGCCGGGAGCAAAATGGATAAAGAAAAAGGGAATGGGAGGGAGGAGAAAGAGAAGGAGGAGGCTGTCGCTACGGAACAAGAGCCTCCCAGGCAATTGCCGAAAGAGCAACCCTGGGAGAGGGGGATAGGAGAGTTGGAGAAGCGATTGGAGGAGCATGCCACATTAATTAGGGAAAACAACACCAGAATGGAAGAGCTAAAAGGGAAATTGGAGCAACACGGCTCATCCCTGGAGAAGACCACGTACGCGAGTGTGGCGGCGGCAGGACCGAAACCTGTGGTCCCGACTCGGGCCCCACTGCACTCGGTCGTGGTCAGCTCCAGGGACACACAGGAAACTGGGGAGGAGGTCCTGACTCACTTCCGCGAGGCCATAAAGGCCAAAGACGGGTGGGTCAGGATCGAGAAGGTAAGGAAGGCTAAGGACCAAAAGATCATTGTGGCATGCTCCTCCAAGGAGGATAGGGAAAAGGTAAAGGAGCGCCTCAGAGGCGCAGGTGATCGGCTCCTCGTCGAGGATATCAAGAACAAGGACCCCCTTCTGGTCCTCAGGGACGTGATGTCGTATAACAGCGACGAAGACGTTACAAACGCCCTGAGGAACCAGAATAGGGAACTGTTTGACGGCCTCGACGAGGAAGACGTCCGGCTGGAGGTCCGCTTTCGGCGGAAAGCTAGGAACCCCCACGCCGGCCACGTGGTCATGAGGGTGTCCCCCGCAGTATGGACGAGAGTGACCGGGGCAGGCGCGGTGCACGTGGACCTGCAAAAGGTCCGAGCGGCGGATTATTCGCCGCTCGTCCAATGCTCGCGCTGCCTCGGCTACGGGCACGGGCGGCGTTTCTGTACTCAGAAAGCCGTCGCGTGTAGCCACTGCGGAGGGGCCCACATGAAGTCCGAGTGCGCGGACTGGCTGGCCAACGTTGTCCCGCGATGCTGCAATTGCAGCAGCGCCAAGCTGGACAAAACCGACCACAATGCTTTTAGTCGGGAGTGTCCAGTTCGGCGCAAGTGGGACTCGTTGGCTCGGGCCAGTATCGCGTACTCCTAGGGACACCACGTGGAGTCACGCCGATCACCAACAGGCTGGTGAGCATGGCGCCCCTGGGGCGCTCAGCTTGCAGACGCCCAACAATGCCGACGGGACAGCGGACCGCAGACGCGGCCACGCCGGATCAGACCACAGCGGCAATAAAATGGCAAAAAACTTTGGCCGGTTTCGTGGGAAACCGGCCAAGCTTAAAGCAGAAGAAACCGGGCCGCTGTGGTCCGATGCTACAAAATGGCAGGTCGCGTCTGGACACGCTGTGCAGACCGAAGGCGCTGAAGAGTGTCTGCGGGACAGGCCAGGGAAGAGGGTCGAAGAACTGTCGCACAGCATCGCTAAGGTTGGCCAAGCCCATCCTCTCGGGGGGCCTGGAATATACATGTACAACGGCTGTCCAGAGAGCTAAAAGGCTGGGCCATGTTGATACATGGCCCACCCGTTTGCAATAAAAACTCGCACGCGCAGCCGTCATCCCAGGGCCCCTGGGAAGACGATTGCTGTAAACTGGAAGGAAGAAATAAGAGTAAGTTAAAAGAAAGAAGAGTAACGTAAAAAGACGACAAGAAATATAAGTGAAAAATCTACACACACACACACAAATACACACCATAATAAGTGGCAGAAATTCTAAAATATGATAGACAAAGTCTCAGCCTACGGCCGAGGAAACGCGCGACGCCTAAAGGGCGTCAAAAAAAAAAAAAAAAAAAAAAAAAAAAACCTAACCTAACCTAACCTAACCTAACCTAACCTAACCTAACCTAACCTAACCTAACCTAACCTTTTTTTTTTTTTTTTTTTTATTGACGAGGGGGAAACCTTCAAAAGGTCCCCGACCGCCCTGGGAGAGGCAGATCGGGGTATGTGGGATTTTTACCGCACTAAAACCCCCCCGGTGGCCATCCTCAGTGCTTTGGGGGGACTCCGGGTACTCTGATAGATCGCACCGGTGTCCCCCCACACTTTGCCGGGGCACATCCCCGGGGCAGCTGAGTCGCCGCCCCTAGAGACCTCAACCTAACCTAACCTAACCTAACCCAGTTCTGTGCCAAACGCCGTGCCGATCAGATCGTTTTACGTAAGCTCCGGCCTCAAAAATCATAGTTTTGGCTACAGTATCACAAAAAACCCAAACGATACCTTAAAAGTTGCGCGCTAATTTAGTGAACATTTTAGTGAAAAAATTGTGAAAATCGGACAGTGAAGTGACCCTCCAGAGAGAAAACAGTGTTTTCACGAGTCTCCGACTCGCCGAGAGGAAGGAAACCGCTCGGATCTCATCGACATTCTTCACAAATTCACCGATTTTTGCATCAGTTCATTGGCGCCACTTCCCAGGGTCCCTGAAAAAAGTTGGACGAAATTAAGATAAGTTTTCACGAAGTTACAGCGATTTCACTGATCTCGACTGCGTTTTTAGAACTTTTTCTGACTTTTTCTCTTTTATCTCCGCATCAAGATCTTTGACCCCCCTTTTTTAGTGGGAAATCCTGTGTATTGCCCCCCAAGGCACATCCCTGAAAACTTTCAGATTTTTAGCACGCATATTTCC
This sequence comes from Watsonalla cultraria, assembly GCA_964035505.1. NCBI lineage: Eukaryota > Metazoa > Arthropoda > Insecta > Lepidoptera > Drepanidae > Watsonalla > Watsonalla cultraria. The sequence goes on along the minus strand of OZ037727.1, from coordinate 10,717,996 downwards.
AGAGATATTCGGTATTTCACACTTCTGCCAGCATCGTTGTTACGTAAGTGCATTCCAAAAAATAAATTTTTCCCGAAGGCTTTTTGAAATTTCTTTTTGGCTATATATATACCTTGACGGGAAAAAATAACATTAAAAGTGGTCCCAACTCTCTTACTCAACTCCTTGACCCCCAAAACTCAATTTCACAAAAAACACTTGTTTTTTTGGCTCCCCTTCTCAACCCCTACCTCTCGGGTTGCTTTTATTTATACCACCTTTTGGGCAACCCCGTTTTCCTCCGGTATACCAAATTTCATCGAAATCGGGCTGTGGGTTGAAAAGTTATCCCCAAAAAAACAACTTTTCTGGGATCCGCGGGGTCACAAACCTTTCGGCACAAATTCAAAAATTAAAAATTAAAAATTTATTTTGAAATTATTGTTTTATCGTTTGTCCTGGTGTGCTCAAATAGTTTTGGGTAATTTTGTGTTCTTACATACTACAAAATAAAAGACGTGGTGTCCTCACACGAATATTCGTAAACATTTTAATAAAGACAAAAGAATATCTGTCTGAGGCCCATTGACTGATAGCACTTTTGACATAGTATTTTAAATTTCATATTTTGTGTTTTTGACATCTGAAATCAAACTTCTGTGTTTTGTGTATTTCATAAGTGTAATAACGGGATTCCTCACACGAATATTAGACAAATAATATCTGTCTGAGGCCCAAAAACAAAACTTGAGGTGTTGAACTCCTCAAAACTACGTCTTTTTGTGTTTTTATAGTGTCGTTTATTGTGCTTTTATTGTGTCTTTATTGTGGTTCTTTACAAACCTGTGCTGTCCCACCGACCAGTGAAATTGAATTTTAACATTTAAAAATATTTATTATTGTAGCAACAAACAACTGTGAAAACAGTTCAATACCCCTGACCTCATTAGCGAACAAAAGAATTATCGCACAGTCTTGTTCCGCAGGGTTTACACCACCTGTACTTTGAACTGCCCAGTTGTAATCTCCCAGTATTATCGGGAAATTATTGTGCTAGATTGGGGACTTTTGTAATTGTTTTTTTATTTTTGTTTTATTTGTTTTTGTTTGTTTCCATCGCACTTTATCGACCTTCATAGTCTTAATTGTTTGCAAAATTCCAGCGTCGTTCTTTTAAAAATTTTCATACATTAGTCTTCGCCTCTTGGCAATAATACAGTTTAAAAATATACTTAGTAAATTATATATCACATCTTATTCAATTAATTATATTCTGAGACTATAATCTATTCATTCCAATTTCATAACTTACATCAAATTTAAACTTACTATTCGTAAATCAGCAAATAAAAATCTGCACACTGGTAACACTGTGCAAAATACCAGTTCTAGAACATTCCTTACCAATTACGGTCAATTCTCAATAGTCAATAGTAATACTGTGCAAATTGAATTTCAATACTTTTCTTGTATAAATTTAAATAAATAACTTCACTAAACGCTGTGCAAATAGATTGTTGTTATATTTACTACAAACAAAATTGGAAAATTGAATACTTACATCAATTATCAACAAATTATTCAAAAATCTGCAAATAAAAATTTGCACACTAGTAACACTGTGCAAAACACCAGTTCTAGAACATTCCTTACCAATTACGGTTAATTCTCAATAGTCAATTGTAATACTGTGCAAATTGAATTTAATACTTTCCCTGTACAATTTTTAAAAAATTTACTTCAGTAAACGCTGTGCAAATTGATTGCACGACAAACAAGATTGAATAAAAAAAAAAAAAAAAAAAAAAAAAAAAAAAAAAAAAAAAAAAAAAAAAAAAAAAAAAAGAACTTAATTTACATACAAAGCCCCGTCCTGCCTGAGACACATTAATTAAGCCTAAGACTGTTATTTATATTTTTATTTTATTTGGACAAAAACGGTTTTGTTGACCAGTTTTTACTAGCTTTTAAGACTATTCGTGTCCCTATTGACACTTTAGACTGCCGATATTGGCCTAGCACTTAGTTGACCTCCGGGGTGTCTTATTGGGCACCCATTTTAGTTTATTTCTAGTCGTAGGTTAAGAGTTTGTATTATATAATTATTTTGAGACGGCCTTTTGACAAATTTTAGTAATCTTTGTAATTGTAATTTAATTGTAAATTTAACCGACAGGAGTCTTATTGGGCTCCTTTCTAACCTTATTATTGACATATTATTAGATTATTGACCGTTTCATTAACTTATAATATTTACAAATTATTTATTGTTGATTATTTATCCTCTGCACTTTGTCGCTCATTTTTACAATTTCTGCTGCTTTAGTGTCATTTTACAGTTTTAATTTCTGTGTTAAATTATATTGTGTCGTCTAAATTTTGAAAATGAGGAGCGTTCGCACCCCAATGTGTTCTGTCCGTAGGACCATTATTTACACACCCTCGCCAGAGGAGGTCGCACCCCAAAGGGAAGTGGTGCGACACAGTGAGAAGAAGAAGGAGGCAGGAACCACCTTTATCAAGTCCCCCTCTCCATCCCCGGTCCCCGTGGCTGCCTCGACGGTTACTCGGAGGCCTAAGCCGAAGGCGGCACCGGTTCGCAGTGCTCCCACAGAAGCCTCCGAGAGTCCACCTAAAAAGCCGGCACCCGCTGGTAGAGTCGCCGAAGCACGGGCGTGCCTGAACAAGGCCAAGCTACACCTGGGTAACTCCCGAAACCTGAGAACGGATATCAAGGAGGGAGTTATCCAGGCCATCGACCGGCTCTACCAGCTTGTGAAGGAAGCGGAGGCCGGGAGCAAAATGGATAAAGAAAAAGGGAATGGGAGGGAGGAGAAAGAGAAGGAGGAGGCTGTCGCTACGGAACAAGAGCCTCCCAGGCAATTGCCGAAAGAGCAACCCTGGGAGAGGGGGATAGGAGAGTTGGAGAAGCGATTGGAGGAGCATGCCACATTAATTAGGGAAAACAACACCAGAATGGAAGAGCTAAAAGGGAAATTGGAGCAACACGGCTCATCCCTGGAGAAGACCACGTACGCGGGTGTGGCGGCGGCAGGACCGAAACCTGTGGTCCCGACTCGGGCCCCACTGCACTCGGTCGTGGTCAGCTCCAGGGACACACAGGAAACTGGGGAGGAGGTCCTGACTCACTTCCGCGAGGCCATAAAGGCCAAAGACGGGTGGGTCAGGATCGAGAAGGTAAGGAAGGCTAAGGACCAAAAGATCATTGTGGCATGCTCCTCCAAGGAGGATAGGGAAAAGGTAAAGGAGCGCCTCAGAGGCGCAGGTGATCGGCTCCTCGTCGAGGATATCAAGAACAAGGACCCCCTTCTGGTCCTCAGGGACGTGATGTCGTATAACAGCGACGAAGACGTTACAAACGCCCTGAGGAACCAGAATAGGGAACTGTTTGACGGCCTCGACGAGGAAGACGTCCGGCTGGAGGTCCGCTTTCGGCGGAAAGCTAGGAACCCCCACGCCGGCCACGTGGTCATGAGGGTGTCCCCCGCAGTATGGACGAGAGTGACCGGGGCAGGCGCGGTGCACGTGGACCTGCAAAAGGTCCGAGCGGCGGATTATTCGCCGCTCGTCCAATGCTCGCGCTGCCTCGGCTACGGGCACGGGCGGCGTTTCTGTACTCAGAAAGCCGTCGCGTGTAGCCACTGCGGAGGGGCCCACATGAAGTCCGAGTGCGCGGACTGGCTGGCCAACGTTGTCCCGCGATGCTGCAATTGCAGCAGCGCCAAGCTGGACAAAACCGACCACAATGCTTTTAGTCGGGAGTGTCCAGTTCGGCGCAAGTGGGACTCGTTGGCTCGGGCCAGTATCGCGTACTCCTAGGGACACCACGTGGAGTCACGCCGATCACCAACAGGCTGGTGAGCATGGCGCCCCTGGGGCGCTCAGCTTGCAGACGCCCAACAATGCCGACGGGACAGCGGACCGCAGACGCGGCCACGCCGGATCAGACCACAGCGGCAATAAAATGGCAAAAAACTTTGGCCGGTTTCGTGGGAAACCGGCCAAGCTTAAAGCAGAAGAAACCGGGCCGCTGTGGTCCGATGCTACAAAATGGCAGGTCGCGTCTGGACACGCTGTGCAGACCGAAGGCGCTGAAGAGTGTCTGCGGGACAGGCCAGGGAAGAGGGTCGAAGAACTGTCGCACAGCATCGCTAAGGTTGGCCAAGCCCATCCTCTCGGGGGGCCTGGAATATACATGTACAACGGCTGTCCAGAGAGCTAAAAGGCTGGGCCATGTTGATACATGGCCCACCCGTTTGCAATAAAAACTCGCACGCGCAGCCGTCATCCCAGGGCCCCTGGGAAGACGATTGCTGTAAACTGGAAGGAAGAAATAAGAGTAAGTTAAAAGAAAGAAGAGTAACGTAAAAAGACGACAAGAAATATAAGTGAAAAATCTACACACACACACACAAATACACACCATAATAAGTGGCAGAAATTCTAAAATATGATAGACAAAGTCTCAGCCTACGGCCGAGGAAACGCGCGACGCCTAAAGGGCGTCAAAAAAAAAAAAAAAAAAAAAAAAAAAAAAAAAAAAAAAAACCTAACCTAACCATAACGACAATTTTTTCAAAAAGATTTTTTGGGTGCCTATCGCTGCTGGTAGCCTTGCGAATAGCTCCTGTATATCGTCCGTGACGATCCCGCGACGCTCCGCCCCCGCACCTGAAAAATAAACAGTTTTTAGTTAAAATAATTGTCCGTTTTTTAATAAAATTTTCTTTAAAAATCCTAAATTAATTATTTTTCTTCCAAACTTTCGCGCTTTTCGCTCCCCTTATACCCGGAGCACCCTACCGCAACCCCCTGCACGGTTTGCGCCCTTAAAAAACACAAAAAACGCGAAAACTCGCCCCCCCACCCACCCTTTCTCGATCCGGTAGGTGACCGCGGTCCGCCCACGCAACACACAAAACCCCAAAATCAGCCGATTTTGACGCGGTTTTCGGTTGGATTGGTTGCCTTTCGGAATTTGGGGGTCAACAAGACAGTTGGACGAATTTTAGGACTAGTGTATTAATTTTTAGGGACTTTTTTCGGATTTTAGGCCGAAAAAACCGTTTTATTTTTAAGACAAGGGCCCCTATTGGCTCTTCTTTTTACCTGTATTGGTCTAGTTTTAAGTGACAACTTAGGCACCCTATTGGGAACCTAATTTAGTTTAAATTTAGTCATAGTTGTAGATAATTTTTAATTTATTAATTTATTAAGACGGTCTTTTGACAAATTTTAGTGATAATTTATTAATTTTAATTTTAACCGACAGGTGTCTTTTTGGGCTCCTTTTTAACTGTATTTATTTGACTTTTATTGACTTTTATTTGACTTTAATTATTACTTATCTAGTGACCGTCATTTTATTGATTATTTATTGAATTTATTGTATTTTTAAAACTTATACAAACCTTCTTTTATTATTTATTGTATACTCCACGTTCTCGACACTACATAAGAATGTTTCGCACTCCCGCTAAATCATTGTCCAACAAGGACAACCCCACAACCCCCCCTGAAATGGTTGCCCCCCCCTCCGTCTCATCAGTGCGCCGAAGCATCGGAGAATGGGAAGCCGGAACGTCGGCCCCGACAGATGTTGCCCCTGCTCCGGTGCCAGCTAAAAAAACCCCCAAAGCGCTCAATACAACCTTCGCGGTGGCCGCCGCGAAGAAGTCCCTTACCCTCGCCCTTGAACCGGCAGCTCCGGCAGGCCCACCGAAACCGAAAGCGAAGATGGCACCGGGCGGAAGTGCGTCGACGCAGGCTTTCGGGAGCCCGACGGAGAAGCCGGTTTACGCTGGTAGAGTCGCCGAGGCTAAAGCTTGCCTAACTAAAGCAAAGCTAAACCTGGGTAACTCTCGTAACTTGAAGACTGATATCAAGGAGAATGTTACCCAGGCAATCGAGCGACTCTACCAGCTCGTCAAGGAGGCGGAGAGTGAGAGGGAAAGGGACAAGGTAAAAGGGAAGGCTGTGAGTAAGACGAGGGTTGCGGAAGAGGAAGCGCCGCAGCCACAAGTGAACGAAAAGGGAAAGGACGAAGTGGACTTGGCCAAAAAATTGGAGGAGCATGGGAGGCTCATCAGGGAAAGCAGCGAGAAGATGGAGAAGCTGCATTCCCTGATGGAGCGAGTCTCTGCCTCGTCCGTGGAGAGGGCCAGCTATGCGAGTGTAGCGGCGGCAGGACCCCAGAAGGGAGTCCTGACTCCAGCCGCGCTGCACTCGGTAGTGGTCACCTCCACGAACGAGAAAGAAACGGGAGACGAGGTCCTGACCCAGATCCGCCAAGCCATCAACGCCAAGGATGGCTGGGTGAAGGTGGATCGAGTCAGGAAGGCCAAGGACCGAAAGGTGATAGTGGGCTGCGGCAGTCTCGAGGAGCGAGAAAAGGTGAAAGAGCGCTTGCGAAAAGGAGCGAGTGGTCGACTCGTCGTAGAGGAGGTCCGGAACAAGGACCCGCTTCTGATCCTGAAGGACGTGCTGTCGTATAACAGCGACGACGACGTCATAAACGCCCTTCAGAATCAAAACCGGGACCTGTTCGAGGGCCTCAAAAAGGAGGACGTCCGGCTGGAGGTCCGCTTTCGTAGGAAAGCGCGGAACCCCCATGCCGGACACGTGGTTATGCGGGTGTCCCCCGCCATATGGTCGAGAGTAGTCGAGGCCGGGGCGCTGCACGTCGACCTGCAAAAGGTCAAAGCGGAGGACTACTCTCCGCTCGTGCAGTGCTCCATGTGCCTCGGCTACGGGCACGGACGGCGGCTCTGCAAAGAGACCGTCGTCAAGTGTAGCCATTGCGGGGGCGCCCACACGAAGTCCCAATGCGCTGACTGGCTCTCCAATGCAGCCCCACGATGCTGCAACTGCAGCAGCGCCAAGCTGGACCAGACCGAGCATAACGCCTTCAGCTCGGAGTGTCCAGTGAGGCGCAAGTGGGATGCATTGGCTAGGGCCAGTGTAGCGTATTGCTAAGGGCACCACGGTGGACCCCACCAGTAGCAAGCCGATCAGGATGGTCCAGGCCAACCTCCAGCGGAAGAATCTCGCTACGAGCGAGCTTCTGCTGGAGATGGACGCCAGAAAGCTGGACGTCGCGTTGCTCCAGGAGCCCTATGTGGGTGGAGCTCGAAGTATGAGGAGTCACAGGGGAGCTAGGATCTTCCAGAACACTGGTAACGGGGAGGGCACTGTGAAGGCGGCAATTGCCGTCCTCAACCATGACTTGGACGTCATACAGTGCCCAAAACTCACCACCAACAACATCGTGGTGGTGAGGATCCGTACCAGTGCCTGGGAGATCTCAGTAGTCTCCTACTACTTCGAGCCAGACCAGCCCATAGGGCTATACCTGGAGCACCTTGACGAAGTCGTCAACCAGCTCGGGCCTGGATTCATCCTGATAGGAGGCGATGCGAATGCAAAAAGCAACTGGTGGGGTAGCGGACGAGTCGACCACAGAGGGGAAGACTTCGCAGGCGCTCTTGCGGACCTTGGCTTCCAGGTACTAAACGACGGCGACACCCCGACGTACGACACTGTGCGGGGTGGGCGACGCTTTACCAGCTGCGTCGACGTGACGGCCTGCACGACGGACCTACTTGATCTGGTGGACGACTGGAGGGTAGACGAAAGCCTCACGAGCTCGGACCACAACGGCATCACTTTCAGGTTGAACCTGGAAAGGTCAAAGGGGATGCATATACAGAGGACCACAAGACTCTTTAATACAAAAAAAGCTAACTGGGACCGGTTCCACCAGGAACTGGCCCGGTTAAAGCATCAGCATCAAATAAATGCAGAAAATTTCACTGAAATTAGAGATGCGCATATTTTGGAAACCAAATTAAAAATTTACTTAGACTTATTAACAGAGTCTTGTGGTCTATGCATCCCCAAAAAGAAGGTCAACGAAAAGCTGACCATGCCGTGGTGGTCCTCCGAGCTCGTGAGGATGAAGAAAGAAGTCGCCACCAGAAAGCGTAGGATCCGTTGTGCAGCGCCCGATCGTAGGGCCAAAGTCGTCGGAGAGTACCTGGAAGCCAAGGGCAGATACGAGGCTGCAGCCAAGGACGCCCAGGTTGCCAGCTGGAAGGAGTTCTGTGGGAAGCAGGACAAGGAAGGCATGTGGCAGGGCATATATAGGGTGTTGGGGAAAACTGCCGCGAGGCAGGAGGACCAACCCCTAGTGAAGGACGGGATTGAGATGACCCAGGCCGAGTCCGCTAGATTGTTGGCAGAGACCTTCTACCCGGAGGACCTTGCGAGCGAGGACAATGCGGACCACCGTCGGACCAGAGCAACAGCCGAGCACGTAAATGGCTCGGCTCATGATGAGCAACATGACCCGCCATTTACGTTGCACGAGCTGAAGTCCGCGGTGGAAAGCTTTGATCCGAAGAAGGCCCCCGGGTCGGATGGGTTCACTGCCGACATCTGCAGCCAGGTCATCTCTAAAGACCCCGAATTTCACCTTGCCCTGTTTAACAAATGCCTTGAATTGTCCTGCTTCCCACGCACCTGGAAGGAAGCCACGGTGGTCGTCCTGCGGAAGCCTGGCAAGGACGACTACCGTGACTCCAAAGCACACCGGCCCATTGGACTTCTCTCAGTAATGGGGAAGATCTTCGAGAAGATGGTGGTCCGAAGACTGCAATGGCACCTGATTCCCCGGATCAGTACTCGCCAGTACGGATTCATGCCCCAGAGGAGCACCGAGGACTCCCTCTATGACCTTATGCAGCACATCCGTGGTAACCTAGCCGACAAGAGGCTGGTTACCATGGTGTCGCTGGACATAGAGGGAGCCTTCGACAGCGCCTGGTGGCCTGCGATCCGAGTCCGTCTGGCTGAGGAAAAGTGTCCGGTGAATCTTAGGCGTGTCATTGACAGCTATCTTTCGGACCGAACCGTGAGGGTGAGGTACGCCGGTGAGGAGTACGCCAAGAGCACCCACAAGGGTTGCGTACAGGGCTCCATCGGCGGCCCCATCCTCTGGAACCTTCTTCTCGACCCATTACTGAGAGGACTCCAAAGACGAGGCGACTATTGTCAGGCGTTCGCCGACGATGTCGTCCTCGTCTTTGCCGACGACACGGCGCTGGAGGTCCAGCGACGTGCCAATGCCGCCCTCGAATATGTCCGGGAGTGGGGTGTCAAAAATAAGCTGAAGTTTGCTCCGCACAAAACAAAAGCGATGTTGCTCACAAAGAAGCTGAAGTTTGACACGCCACTCCTGAGCATGGGAGGGGTCGACATTGGCATGTCCGACGAGATCAAGATCTTGGGGCTCACCATCGACAAAAAGCTCACGTTCAACGCCCACACCGCTAACATCTGTCGGCGGGCGTTGAACGTGTACAAGCAGTTGTCCCGAGCCGCCAAGATCAGCTGGGGACTCCACCCAGAGGTCACCCGTATGATCTATACGGCTACGGTGGAGCCAGTGATCTCGTACGCCTCCAGCGCCTGGTCGTCGGCAACCAAGAAACTTGGAGTGCAGAGGCAGCTGAACGCAGTCCAGCGAGGATTCGCGCAGAAGTTGTGTGGGGCCTATCGCACCGTCTCCCTGAACGCGGCACTGGTGCTGGCTGGGATACTACCTCTCGACCTCAAGATACAGGAGGCAGCCGCCCTGTATGAGGCAAAGAGAGGAGTTCCCCAGACAGTGCTAGGCGATCGGGAGGTGGAGCGAAGAGTTGCCCCCACCGAAGCCCCGCATCCGGCAGTCCATATGTGCCTGGAGTTCGTGTGCCTGGTGGACCAACAACAAGTGCAGGACCGCGTCGATCACGCGGTCCAAGTATACACCGATGGCAGCAAGATTGAGGGCAAGGTCGGGGCCGCACTGTCTCTGAGGAGCAGTGGGGTCGAGACTCGAGCCCTCAAACTCAAGCTGCCATCGCACTGCACGGTCTACCAGGCGGAACTCCTGGCCATATGCCACGCCACGAGGTTGATCCTCCGATGCGGTGAGGCTCGCTGCGCGATCCTCAGCGACTCGCGTTCCGCCTTGGAGACGCTGGTCAACGCGAGTTCCCCCCACCCCCTGGCTGTGGAAGCCCGGCAGAACATCCGCCAAACCACACTCCAGAACAGGGAAGTCTCCCTGTTCTGGATCAAAGCACATGCGGGGTTGGAGGGGAACGAGCGCGCGGACCAGCTGGCCAAGGAAGCTGCCCTGCACTCGAAGAAGAGGCCGGAGTATGACAGGTGCCCGGTTTCATTCGTCAAGCGAGAGCTGCGCAAGCACTCGCTTGACGAATGGAACCGGAGATATAAAGCCGGCACAACGGCTGGGGTCACCAAGACGTTCCTTCCCGACGCTGTGGAGGCGTACAGGATTGTCCGACAGCTCCGCCCAGCGGGCGTGTTGACGCAAGTGCTCACGGGGCACGGCGGGTTCTCCGAATACTTGCACAGATTCAAGTGTAAGGAGGACCCATCGTGCTTCTGTGAGCCGGGCGTGAGCCAAACCGTCGGACACATCCTCGCCGAGTGCCCAGCCTTCGGGAAGGAGCGTCTTGGCGCTGAAATGGAAATGGACTCCCTTATTACACGGGAAAACCTTGGGGCTTTGTTACAAGACAGAGCAACTAGGGAAAAGTTTATAAATTTTAGCACAAGAGTGGCGACAAGGGTCGCCACCTTAAATAAATAAAGTTTATTCGGGACCAAAAATTTAAAAAATAAAAAGTAAAACTTAACTCTAAAAAGCAATTCTTAAACTGTAAAAATCATTTGATTAGCAAAATAAATCTAGTAAAAACATAATATGTACAATAATAAAAATGTCAGTAAAATAGATCAAAAAAAAGAAATAAACCTATATACATCTCAAAATATACAAATAGTGCAACATAAATCAAATAAGCAAATAAATCTCTAATTACGTTAGAGAACGTGGAAGGGCCTAAAGGGCCTTTAAAAAAAAAAAAAAAAAAAAAACCTAACCTAACCTAACCTAACCTAACCTAACCTAACCTAACCTAACCTAACCTAACCTAACCTAACCTAACCTTTTTTTTTTTTTTTTTTTTTTTTTACGTGGTAAAATCCTTTATGGATACGCACCCCTGCCACGGGGGCAGCAGGGGGGTTATGTGGGACTCCCACCCACTAAACATCCACGGTGTTCCTCCACATCGCCTGAGCGGGGGGGCTCGGGACCGCAAGATACACGCACCGACGCCCCCTCCAGCGACTGGTCTTTTCGACCCCTCTCCTGGTACCTGGCTGAACCTGGCTTTTCTCTCCTTTCTCGGTTCCGGAACCGAGACCTGGCTTTTACAGTGCCGTCACCTTTAGGGGGGGCGCGGTTCCGCATTCGCACGGTCCCGAGGGCCCCCCCAGCAACGACAAATACCTGGCATCTGGCATCTGGCATCTCCTGGCTTTTACAGTGCCGTCACCTTTATGGGGGGCGCGGTTCCGCATTCGCACGGTCCCGAGGGCCCCCCCAGCAACGACAAATACCTGGCATCTCCTGGCTTTTACACTACCAATCGCCGTTCCGGGCGGGCGCAGGACCGCTTTCGCACGGTCCCGTGGCCCCCCCCGGCGACTGGCAGACACCTGGCCGGATGGCTTGACACTTGGGAGGACGCTTCAGGAACACGAGAGCGTCCTACAACCGCGAGGGCCATGCGTTGGCGCCGAGACCCCCGTCCCGACGCCCGCGGCCCTCTAGGGAGGCATGAGCCGTTCCTCGGCTCGCCTCCTACGGCCGGTCCTGCGGCGGCGGTGTGGGGCTGCGAGAGGATCGTCCTCCCTTGCCCGCTCCGCCGCCTCCTTCTGCGAGATGACGTTCTCGCAGAATGACACGGCCGCATGCCAAGCCAAAGAGCTGCCGACCATGGCCTTGACCAAGGAAGGCAGCGTGGGGTCTCCTCCGATAGTGGCGGCGAGGACATCGCGCTGCACCGACCACGCCGGGCACTGCTCCAGCGTGTGTTGCGCGGTGTCCTCGTCGCCGCCGCACTCATGGCACCTAGGGGTCGCTTCCCTCTGCGCCACTCCGTGCAGGTACTTCCCGAAACATCCGTGTCCGGACAGTACCTGCACGAGGCGGTAGGTGAGCGACCCGTGCTTGCGGCTGATCCAATCCTTGAGGACCGGGCGAATGGCCTCAATGGTCAGACGCCCGGCCTCCGGCTCCGCGAGCCGCTCCTGCCACTCGACCAGCGCACGTTCTTGCGCCTGCTGCCGCTCGCGCCTCGTGTCTTCGGGCGCGGCAGCCCCGCCGTCTGCTCGGGCCTCAGCACTCCGCCGATAGACGGCTGCGAGCACCTTGGCCTCGAGGTCCCAGGGTGGGGTCCCCGCCAGTACGCAGGCCGCGCCGTGCGAGATAGTGCGGTATCCGCGGATCACCCTGGTCGCCATGACCCGCTGCGGTCTCCGAAGCAGGGTCATATTGCGGCGATCCAGGGCTTCCGCCCACACCGGCGCGCCGTACAGGGCCATCGACCTCACCACCCCGGTGTACAGACGACGGCAGCACGTTCGTGGTCCTCCAGTGTTCGGCAGGAGCCGGCTAAGCGCACCAGCCGCAGCGACGAGTTTGGGGGCGAGGCGCTTAAAGTGCGCGTGGAACTTCCACCTGCCGTCGAGTACGAGGCCGAGATATTTCATCTCGGCCCCTACCTCGACGGCAACGCCCCCTACGTCTAGCTGCGCCCCCACTGGTGGCTTCCTGCGAGGCCCGTGGAAACACAGGGCTTCAGTCTTGCTGAGGGCTACCTTTAGGCCCAACTGCCGGATCCGGTCTATGACGATCGCCACTCCGGTCTCCGACAGAAGGGTCGCCTCGGCATAGTTCGCCGCTCTTGCTGTGACAAGAGTGTCGTCTGCGTAGCACACCACGTCGACTCCGGCCGGAAGAGCGCCACGCAGCGCCCAGTCATATCCGATGTTCCACAGGAGCGGGCCAAGCACCGATCCCTGTGGAACACCGCATGCGACGCGCTGACGTAGAAGCTCACCGGCCCCGTCTACGCACACGACACTCCTGCCCAGCAGGTAGTCCTCGAGGACTCGTCGGAGGTACTCCGGAACCCGATGGTACCGGAGCGCCTCAGCCACGCAGCTGAAGGGCAGGGTGTTGAATGCGTTGGAGATGTCGAGGGACACCGCCAACACCACCCCGCCCTCTGCGACAGCTGCTTGCGAGAGGGACTTCACGCGCATCACGGCGTCGACCGTGGAGCGTCCCTCTCGGAAGCCGTATTGGCTGGTGGCCAGATCGGGCCCCATCGTGCGTAAGTGGTCTGTGATGCGGGCAGCTATTATTCGCTCGAATAGCTTGCCCGCCTCATCCAGCAGCACGATGGGCCGCATCGCTGACGACGAGCCCGGAGGACGTCCCTCCTTCGGCAGCAAGACTAGCAAGCCCTGCTTCCAGATCGAGGGGAACTGTCCACGCGCAAGACACGCGTCGAGCAGTCCCCTGAAGCGGGCCTCTAGCGTGTCCAGGGCCTTGACCAACGCGCGGCCTGGAACCCCGTCGGGCCCTGGTGCGGTCTTTTTGGCGCGGAGCCGTAGGATCGCCGCCCCCATTTCGCCATCCGAAATGGGGGGTACGGGGGCGGCATCCGTGTCACGTCCGGTGGGTGGCGGCGCCATCCCCGGCGGCTGAAAGTCAGCACTGGCGGGGAATAGCGCCGCGACGACTTCCCTGAGGAGGCGGGGCTGGAGAGACTCGGTGAGTGGGGCGGCCCGCTCGCGCATCTGCTTCCGCGCGTGACGGTAGGGGCGGCCCCACGGATCCCGGTTCAGCTCATCCAGCATCTCTTCCCGGCCTCGGGTCTTGGCTTGTGCGATGGCCAGCTGCAGAGTCTTCTTACAAGACGTGTAAGCATCGTACAGCTGGCCCTCGCTTGCCTCGTCGCGCGCGCGCCGCCTGCGACACCTCTGGTACTCGCGGCGCGCTTCGGCGCAGTCCCTACGGAGGTCTGCGATCTCCGCCGACCACCAGTACACCTCTCTACGTGGTGGCCGGCGCCGCGCGCGCGGCATTGCCGCGTCGCATACCTCCGTCATCGTCTCCTGGAACCACGCCGCTTGGTCTTCCACGTCGTCTGTGCGCGACTGAGGCTGGCACCAAGACCTTACAATGGCCGCCTCCTCAAGCAAGTCGTAGTCAATTTTTGCCAGCGCCCACCTTGGGAAAGGTGACCGTCGTCCACCGGTACGACGGCTTCTTGCCTCCGTCGTGGGGGAGACGCTGAACCGGATATAACGGTGATCCGACAGCGTCTCGACCCCATCGAGGACCCGCCAGCCCTGGACTCGCGTCGCGACAGCAGGAGATGCGAACGAGATGTCCACGATAGACTCTCCCTGCTGCCGCACGCAGGTACTGACAGAGCCCCGATTTAGGACGGAGACTCCGATGAGAGCCGCCCATTCCTCGAGGGTTTCGCCGCGAGCGTCCGTGGCCGGACAGCCCCACATCATTGACTTAGCGTTGAAGTCTCCCAGGACGAATACCGGCAGCGGTGAAGCTCGTCTCACCGCCGCCCCAACCTCGTCCAGGAAGGCTTCAAACTCGATGAGGGGTCTGTTGGGGGAGAAGTACACCCCGATGAAGGCGAACCCCCCCCAGGCCACGACGACGAAACCCTGGCCCCTCTCCTTGAGGGAGAGGTCCCCTGCGCTTGCGATGGCAACGGTTCCCGTAGCATCGCCCGCCCAGTTTGACCTGGACGGAACGAAGTAGGGTTCCGCCACCACCGCAACGTCCACCGACCACTCCAGCAGGGACTGCAGGAATAGATCCTGAGCCCGAGCGGAGTGGTTGAGGTTCCCCTGCAGGACCTTCGTAGGGCGACTATTTGCCATCGGCGGTCACCTTCCCCTGACCAGCTGGCTGAGCTGGTTTGGCAGCGGCGGGGGCTATACCCCCCGTGGGCGCTGGCTTACGGCGATTGCCCGGCTTGACCGGCGTGGCTTTGCAGGCCTTGCTGCCCGCCACATGATCCGCCGGTCTGCCCGCTTCGGCACATAGGGCGCAGTGCGGTGCCGCTGAGCACTCGCGCGCCTTGTGGCCGGGCTTACCGCAGCGGTAGCATAGATCGCTGCGGTCCACAGACGATGAGCACTGTGGTGCCACGTGCCCATTCCGGTGACACCGGAAGCAGCGGGTGGGCTTGCGCAGCAGGAGCGTCACTCGGGCGCTCACCCAACCCACTAGCAGCCGGCCCGAGACAGTGAGTGCCTTGGCAGTTGCGATCGGGCAGCTCACCCACAGTGCTCCAAGGCCTGAGGGGGTCGCACGGACTTCTCCGGTCTTGACGACCCCCTCTGCACAGCCCGTTGCTCGGGCAATCGCCGCAGTCACGTCACTGGCAGACACTGAGTCGTCCAGCCCGGAGATGCGCAACTCGGCGCGCCTCTCGGGTCTGGACACCCGAACGTCATCGGCGCTCAGCGTCTGCCTTATCTTCTCGGCCAGGGCCTCTGCCCTCTGGTCATTCGCCGACCCCGCCACTTCAAGTATTCGGGCCCCCGTTGCCGCCTTCCTAATGCGGATGTGGGGGATCCCTATGTCAGGGAGGGAGATCTTTTCCCTGAGGTCGGCGATGACCGAGGCATACTTGAGCCCCCTCTGTTCTGCCGCAGGCTGCAGCGTGATCACCACTGCAGCCGTTTTGGGGGGGCGAAGCTTGGCCTCTCTAGGCTGGGCTACCTTGCCCTTTCTACTGGGTTTGGGTGGGTTTGGGAGAAGCGGGACTTTTGGAGTCTTCTCTTTTGCTCCCTTCTTTCTTCCCCCCGTCCTCCCTACCACTTTGGCCCAGGTTTCTACTGGGGTCGAAGCCGCTTGCGCTACCGAAGGGCGCTCAGTTGTAGCGCCAGGTAGCTCTTGGCCTGGTGCCACTCGTCGCCCTCGCTTGCGGCGCCTGCCGCGCTTAGCCGGCTCGACCCCAGATGTCCTGGCCACGGTCGCCTTCTGTGTGGGAATGGCTTCATTGCCACGTTCGCCTTGAGAGGGGCAGAGGCGCTTCTCCAAAGCCTCGAACCTCTGTTCCATGGCCGCCATTACTGAGGCGGCCACGTCCTGTTCCGGTGGTGGCGGAGTTCCACGAGCTGGTGGAGGCTGCTGCGGCCTGGTGTTAGATGGTGCCGCCCGTGTGCATGTGAGCTCCACTCGCAACGCAGCCACTTCGGCGCGCAGGAGGTCGTTATCCGCCCGCAGAGCAGCGACTTGAGCTACCTCTGCTCGTAGGCGCTCCACCTCCGCCTGTAGTTTCCGCGTCTCGAGAGTGGCGGTGCTCTCAAAGAGTTTGCCGCTCGCCACTTCGATCGCTGCCGCAGCTGACTTGAGGGCCCGCACACAGGTGCCCTTAAGACGCCCCGACTTGGCAGCAACGTCGCAGATATTTTTTGCCTCTGTGATTATTATATCTCTGTAAGCTGCTGCCGTCGGGTCTCGTAGCCGGATCTCCTCCTCAATGCCCCGCCGTCTGCGTTCTTCCTCCGCCTTGCGGTTGGCTTGCACCGCAGGCGACGAGGGCCCATTGCTGTCGCTGCGAATAAAGGAGCAGCGCCTGGCCTCGCGTTCCGAAGCCGCGGACGCGAAAGAAGAGTCGCTGTCGCCCTGCTCCTGGACTTCTGGCCGCAGCGTCACGTCGGCTCGTTGTGTTTTTGCCGCAAATCGCCCTCGTCCATCTCTAGCTGGCTTAGGCCGGTTTCGGGCCGCCAGTGCCCGACGATTGATAGGAGGTGCCGTTTCACACGTCACCTCTTCCGAGCCGGGCAGGTCGTCGCCCGAGGAAGGGCACGTCGATCGACGGCCTCCTGATTCGTCGCGAGCCCAGAACCTCTGAGCCTTGTCTCGGGAGCTGGTCTCTCCTGAGGTTTCGGTGTCCGTTATGGGAAAGCCAAGTCGTTGTTCACGGGGGTCAGCGGCATGCTGACCTCCGACGCATTTTGTGCCCCCCCCAGATACTGTGGGGCAGCCCGAAGCCGAGGCTTCGGGGCGGGATTTACCCGCCTGGAGATTTGTGTTCAATTTGCGTGTCGTCATTTTTGGGTTTTTTTCTCCTCCTCATCATTGTGTAACAGTAGAGTGGTTTTTGCATGTGAAGTATGTGAGTGTGTGAACGTGAGGGTGTGTGATGTGTAGTGTATCTGTAGAGTGTGGGTGGTGTGTGTGCACTGTCGGGACTGGCCATCTCGCCAGCCATGCATCCCATCGACCAGAGTATCTTGGGATTGAGTTTGTGTATCTGCTTGTGCGTGTGGTTTTTGCATGTAGATGTGTAGCTGATGTGTGCTGTAGTGTGTGTGCAAGAAAAATGTGTGTGGTTTTTGCATGTTAAGTGTAACTGTGTGTGTGTAAACTCCCTGTTAAGTGTACCCCCCCCATTTGGCTAGCCATCAGCCGCCGGTCAACAACAGAGCCCCGTTAGAGGAATGTTGTCAGCCGTCGTTGCCCAGGGTGCACCACGTGGAGGTTGCTGCCTTGACACCCTAACCTAACCTAACCTAACCTAACCTAACCTAACCTTTTTTTTTTTTTTTTTTTTTTTTAACGTGGTAAAATCCTTTATGGATACGCACCCCTGCCACGGGGGCAGCAGGGGGGTTATGTGGGACTCCCACCCACTAAACATCCACGGTGTTCCTCCACATCGCCTGAACGGGGGGGGCTCGGGACCGCAAGATACACGCACCGACGCCCCCTCCAGCGACTGGTCTTTTCGACCCCTCTCCTGGTACCTGGCTGAACCTGGCTTTTCTCTCCTTTCTCGGTTCCGGAACCGAGACCTGGCTTTTACAGTGCCGTCACCTTTATGGGGGGCGCGGTTCCGCATTCGCACGGTCCCGAGGGCCCCCCCAGCAACGACAAATACCTGGCATCAGGCATCTCCTGGCTTTTACAGTGCCGTCACCTTTATGGGGGGGCGCGGTTCCGCATTCACACGGTCCCGAGGGCCCCCCCAGCAACGACAAATACCTGGCATCTGTCATCTCCTGGCTTTTACAGTGCCGTCACCTTTATGGGGGGCGCGGTTCCGCATTCGCACGGTCCCGAGGGCCCCCCCAGCAACGACAAATACCTGGCATACCAATCGCCGTTCCGGGCAGGCGCAGGACCGCTTTCGCACGGTCCCGTGGCCCGCCCCCGGCGACTGGCAGACACCTGGCTGGATGGCTTGACACTTGGGAGGACGCTTCAGGAACACGAGAGCGTCCTACAACCGCGAGGGCCATGCGTTGGCGCCGAGACCCCCGTCCCGACGCCCGCGGCCCTCTAGGGAGGCATGAGCCGTTCCTCGGCTCGCCTCCTACGGCCGGTCCTGCGGCGGCGGTGTGGGGCTGCGAGAGGATCGTCCTCCCTTGCCCGCTCCGCCGCCTCCTTCTGCGAGATGACGTTCTCGCAGAATGACACGGCCGCATGCCAAGCCAAAGAGCTGCCGACCATGGCCTTGACCAAGGAAGGCAGCGTGGGGTCTCCTCCGATAGTGGCGGCGAGGACATCGCGCTGCACCGACCACGCCGGGCACTGCTCCAGCGTGTGTTGCGCGGTGTCCTCGTCGCCGCCGCACTCATGGCACCTAGGGGTCGCTTCCCTCTGCGCCACTCCGTGCAGGTACTTCCCGAAACATCCGTGTCCGGACAGTACCTGCACGAGGCGGTAGGTGAGCGACCCGTGCTTGCGGCTCATCCATTCCTTGAGGACCGGGCGAATGGCCTCAATGGTCAGACGCCCGGCCTCCGGCTCCGCGAGCCGCTCCTGCCACTCGACCAGCGAACGTTCTTGCGCCTGCTGCCGCTCGCGCCTCGTGTCTTCGGGCGCGGCGGCCCCGCCGTCTGCTCGGGCCTCAGCACTCCGCCGATAGACGGCTGCGAGCACCTTGGCCTCGAGGTCCCAGGGTGGGGTCCCCGCCAGGACACAGGCCGCGCCGTGTGAGATGGTGCGGTATCCGCGGATCACCCTGGTCGCCATGACCCGCTGCGGTCTCCGGAGCAGGGTCATATTGCGGCGATCCAGGGCTTCCGCCCACACCGGCGCGCCGTACAGGGCCATCGACCTCACCACCCCGGTGTACAGACGACGGCAGCACGTTCGTGGTCCTCCAGTGTTCGGCAGGAGCCGGCTAAGCGCACCAGCCGCAGCGACGAGTTTGGGGGCGAGGCGCTTGAAATGCGCGTGGAATTTCCACCTGCCGTCGAGTACGAGGCCGAGATATTTCATCTCGGTCCCTACCTCGACGGCAACGCCCCCTACGTCCAGCTGCGCCCCCGCTGGTGGCTTCCTGCGAGGCCCGTGGAAACACAGGGCTTCAGTCTTGCTGAGGGCTACCTTTAGGCCCAACTGCCGGATCCGGTCTATGACGATCGCCACTCCGGTCTCCGACAGAAGGGTCGCCTCGGCATAGTTCGCCGCTCTTGCTGTGACAAGAGTGTCGTCTGCGTAGCACACCACGTCGACTCCGGCCGGAAGAGCGCCACGCAGCGCCCAGTCATATCCGATGTTCCACAGGAGCGGGCCGAGCACCGATCCCTGTGGAACACCGCACGCTACGCGCCGACGTAGAAGCTCACCGGCCCCGTCCACGCACACGACACTCCTGCCCAGCAGGTAGTCCTCGAGGACTCGTCGGAGGTACTCCGGAACCCGATGGTACCGGAGCGCCTCAGCCACGCAGCTGAAGGGCAGGGTGTTGAACGCGTTGGAGATGTCGAGGGACACCGCCAACACCACCCCGCCCTCTGCGACAGCTGCTTGCGAGAGGGACTTCACGCGCATCACGGCGTCGACCGTGGAGCGTCCCTCTCGGAAGCCGTATTGGCTGGTGGCCAGATCGGGCCCCATCGTGCGTAAGTGGTCTGTGATGCGGGCAGCTATTATACGCTCGAATAGCTTGCCCGCCTCATCCAGCAGCACGATGGGCCGCATCGCTGACGACGAGCCCGGAGGACGTCCCTCCTTCGGCAGCAAGACTAGCAAGCCCTGCTTCCAGATCGAGGGGAACTGTCCACGCGCAAGACACGCGTCGAGCAGTCCCCTGAAGCGGGCCTCTAGCGTGTCCAGGGCCTTGACCAACGCGCGGCCTGGAACCCCGTCGGGCCCTGGTGCGGTCTTTTTGGCGCGGAGCCGTAGGATCGCCGCCCCCATTTCGCCATCCGAAATGGGGGGTACGGGGGCGGCGTCCGTGTCACGTCCGGTGGGTGGCGGCGCCATCCCCGGCGGCTGAAAGTCAGCACTGGCGGGGAATAGCGCCGCGACGACTTCCCTGAGGAGGCGGGGCTGGAGAGACTCGGTGAGTGGGGCGGCCCGCTCGCGCATCTGCTTCCGCGCGTGGCGGTAGGGGCGGCCCCACGGATCCCGGTTCAGCTCATCCAGCATCTCTTCCCGGCCTCGGGTCTTGGCTTGTGCGATGGCCAGCTGCAGAGTCTTCTTACAAGACGTGTAAGCATCGTACAACTGGCCCTCGCTTGCCTCGTCGCGCGCGCGCCGCCTGCGACACCTCTGGTACTCGCGGCGCGCTTCGGCGCAGTCCCTACGGAGGTCTGCGATCTCTGCCGACCACCAATACACCTCTCTACGTGGTGGCCGGCGCCGCGCGCGCGGCATTGCCGCGTCGCATACCTCCGTCATCGTCTCCTGGAACCACGCCGCTTGATCTTCCACGTCGTCTGTGCGCGACTGAGGCTGGCACCAAGACCTTACAATGGCCGCCTCCTCAAGCAAGTCGTTGTCCAATTTTGCCAGCGCCCACC
The DNA here is from genome assembly GCA_964035505.1 of Watsonalla cultraria. Taxonomy (NCBI): domain Eukaryota; kingdom Metazoa; phylum Arthropoda; class Insecta; order Lepidoptera; family Drepanidae; genus Watsonalla; species Watsonalla cultraria. The sequence continues at coordinate 10,697,269 of OZ037727.1, read as the reverse complement.
TTGGGAACGGTGGCCGTCGTCCACCGGTTCGACGGCTTCTTGCCTCCGTCGTGGAGGAGACGCTGAACCGGATATAACGGTGATCCGACAGCGTCTCGACCCCATCGAGGACTCGCCAGCCCTGGACTCGCGTCGCGACAGCAGGAGATGCGAACGAGATGTCCACGATAGACTCTCCCTGCTGCCGCACGCAGGTGCTGACAGAGCCCCGATTTAGGACGGAGACTCCGATGATAGCCGCCCATTCCTCGAGGGTCTCGCCGCGAGCGTCCGTGGCCGGACAGCCCCACACCGTTGACTTGGCGTTGAAGTCTCCCAGGACGAATACCGGCAGCGGTGAAGCTCGTCTCACCGCCGCCCCAACCTCGTCCAGGAAGGCTTCAAACTCGATGAGGGGTCTGTTGGGGGAGAAGTACACCCCGATGAAGGCAAACTCCCCCCAGGCCACGACGACGAAACCCTGGCCCCTCTCCTTGAGGGTGAGGTCCCCTGCGCTTGCGATGGCAACGGTTCCCGTAGCATCGCCCGCCCAGTTTGACCTGGACGGAACGAAGTAGGGTTCCGCCACCACGCGGCGCTGGCTTTCGGCGATTGCCCGGCTTGACCGGCGTGGCTTTGCAGGCCTTGCTGCCCGCCACGTGGTCCGCCGGTCTGCCCGCTTCGGCACATAGGGCGCAGTGCGGTGCTGCCGAGCACTCGCGCGCCTTGTGGCCGGGCTTACCGCAGCGGTAACAGAGTTCGCTGCGGTCCACAGAGGAGGAGCACTGTGGTGCCACGTGCCCGTTCCGGTGGCACCGGAAGCAGCGGGTGGGCTTGCGCTGCAGGAGTGTAACCCTTGCGCTCACCCAACCCACTAACAACCGGCCCACTGTCGTCAGTGCTTTCGCAGTGGCGATCGGGCAGCTCACCCACAGTGCTCCAAGGCCCGAGGGGGTCGCACGGACTTCTCCGGTCTTGATGACCCCCTCTGCACAGCCTGTTGCACGGGCAATCGCCGCAGTCACATCACTGGCAGACACTGAGTCGTCCAGCCCGGAGATGCGCAATTCAGCGCGCTTCACGGGTCTGGACACCCGAACGTCCTCGGCGCTCAGTGTCTGCCTTACTTTTTCGGCCAGGGCCTCTGCCCTTTGGTCGTTCGCCGACCCCGTCACTTCCAGTATTCGGGCCCCCGTTGCCGCCTTCCTGATGCGGACGTGGGGGATCCCTATGTCTGGAAGGGAGATCTTCTGCTTGAGGTCGGCGATGACGGTGGCATATCTGAGCCCCCTCTGCTCTGCAGCAGGCTGCAGCGTAATTATCACTGCAGCCGTTTTGGGAGCGCGTAGCTTGGCCTGTCTTGGCTGAACCACTTTGTCCTTTCTAATGGGTTTGGGTGGGTTTGGGATCAGCGGAACTTTCGGGGTCCTCTCCTTCGGTCCCTTTTTCTTTCCCCCTGTCCTCCCCACCACTTTGGCCCAGGTTTCTGCTGGGGTCGAGGTTGCCTGAGCTGCCGAGGGGCGCTCAGTTGTAGCACCGGGAAGCTCTTGGCCTGATGCCACTCGTCGCCCTCGCTTGCGGCGCCTGCCGCGCTTAGCCGGCTCAACCCCAGATGTCTTGGCCACGGTCGCCTTTTGTGAGGGCCTGACTTCTTTGCCACGCTCCCCTTGAGAGGGGCAGAGGCGCTTCTCCAAATCCTCAAACCTTTGTTGCATGGCCGCCATCACTGCGGCGGCCATGTCCTGCTGCGGTGGTGACGGAGTTCCACGTGCAGGTGCAGGCTGCTGTGGACCGGTGTTGTTTCCCACCCGAGTAGTGAGCTCTACCCGCAATGCAGCCACTTCTGCACGCAGGAGGTCGTTGTCCGCCCGCAGAGCAGCTACCTGAGCTACCTCAGCTCGCAGGCGCTCGACCTCAGCCTGTAGCTTCCTCGTCTCAAGCGTGGCGGTGCTTTCGAAGAGCTTGCCACTCGCCACCTCGATCGCTGCCGCAGCAGACTTGAGGGCCCGCACACAGGTGCCCTTAAGGCGCCCCGACTTGGCAGCAACGTCGCAGATATTTTTCGCCTCTGTGACGATCACATCTCTATAGGCTGCTGCCGTCGGGTCTCGCAACAGGATCTCCTCCTCGATGCTGCGCCGTCTACGCTCTTCCTCCACCTTGCGGTTGGTTTGCGCCGCAGGCGACTGAGGGCCACTATTGTCGCTGCGAATAAACGAGCAGCGCCTGGCCACACGTTCCGACGCCGCAGACGCGAATGAGGAGTCGCTGTCGCCCTGCTCTTGGACGTCTGGCCGCAGCGTCACGTCAGCCCGCTGCGATTTGGCCGCAAATCGCCCACGTCCGTCCCTCACTGGCTTTGGTCGGTTTCTGGCCGCCAGTGCCCGACGGTTTATAGGGGGCGCCGGTTCGCACGTCACCTTTTCCGGCAGGTCGTCGCCCGAGGAAGGGCACGTCGAACGGCTGCCTCCTGGTTCCTCGCGAGCCCAGAACCTCTGAGCCTTGTCTCGGGAGCTGGTCTCTCCTGAGGTTTCGGTGTCCGTTATGGGTAAGCCAAGTCGTTGTTCACGGGGGTCAGCGGCATGCTGACCTCCGACGCATTTTGTGCCCCCCCCAGATACTGTGGGGCAGCCCGAAGCCGAAGCTTCGGGGCGGGATTTACCCGCCTGGAGATCCGTTTTCAAAGTGCGTGTCGTCATTTTAACCTAACCTAACCTAACCTAACCTAACCTAACCTAACCTAACCTAACCTAACCTAACCTAACCTAACCTAACCATAACGACAATTTTTTCAAAAAGATTTTTTGGGTGCCTATCGCTGCTGGTAGCCTTGCGAATAGCTCCTGTATATCGTCCGTGACGATCCCGCGACGCTCCGCCCCCGCACCTGAAAAATAAACAGTTTTTAGTTAAAATAATTGTCCGTTTTTTAATAATTTTTTCTTTAAAAATCCTAAATTAATTATTTTTCTTCCAAACTTTCGCGCTTTTCGCTCCCCTTATACCCGGAGCACCCTACCGCAACCCCCTGCACGGTTTGCGCCCTTAAAAAACACAAAAAACGCGAAAACTCGCCCCCCCACCCACCCTTTCTCGATCCGGTAGGTGACCGCGGTCCGCCCACGCAACACACAAAACCCCAAAATCAGCCGATTTTGACGCGGTTTTCGGTTGGATTGGTTGCCTTTCGGAATTTGGGGGTCAACAAGACAGTTGGACGAATTTTAGGACCAGTGTATAAATTTTTAGGGACTTTTTTCGGATTTTAGGCCGAAAATACCGTTTTATTTTTAAGACAAGGGCCCCTATTGGCTCTTCTTTTTACCTGTATTGGTCTAGTTTTAAGTGACAACTTAGGCACCCTATTGGGAACCTAATTTAGCTTTAATTTAGACATAGTTGTAGATAGTTTTAAATTATTAATTTATTAAGACGGTCTTTTGACAAATTTTAGTGATAATTTATTAATTTTAATTTTAACCGACAGGAGTCTTTTTGGGCTCCTTTTTAACCGTAATTATTTGACTTTTATTGACTTTTATTATTACTAATCTAGTGACCGTCATTTTATTGATTAATTATTGTATTTATTGTATCTTTTAAAACTTTTACAAACCTTCTTTTATTGATTTTATCGTATTTATACTCCGCGCTCTCTATACCATCTAAAATATGCTTCGCACACCCGCCAAACCAATGTCCAACAAGGACAACCCCACAACCCCCCCTGATATGGTTGCCCCCCCCTCCGTCTCATCAGTGCGCCGTAGCATCGGAGAATGGGAGGCCGGAACATCGGCCCAGATAGATGTTGCCCCAGCTCCGGTGCCGGCCAAAAAACTACCAAAACCCCTCAACACAACCTTCGCGGTTGTCGCCGCGAAGAAGTCCCTTACCCTCGCCCTTGAACCGACAGCTCCGGCGGGCCCACCGAAACCGAAAGCGAAGATGGCACCGGGCGGAAGTGCGTCGACGCAAGCGTTCGGGAGCCCGACGGAGAAGCTGGTTTACGCTGGTAGAGTCGCCGAAGCTAAAGCATGCTTAACCAAAGCCAAGCTAAACCTGGGTAACTCTCGAAACTTGAAGACTGACATCAAGGAGAGTGTTACCCAGGCAATCGAGCGACTCTACCAGCTCGTCAAGGAGGCGGAGAGTGAGAGGGAAAGGGACAAGGGAAAAGCGAAGGCCGTGAATAGGACGAGAGTTGGGGAAGAGGAAGCGCCGCAGCCACAAGTGAAGGAAAGGGCAAAGGAAGAAGAAGACTTGGCCAAAAAATTGGAGGAGCATGGGAGGCTCATCAGGGAAAGCAGCGAGAGGATGGAGAAGCTGCATTCCCTGATGGAGCGAGTCTCTGCCTCGTCCGTGGGGAGGGCCAGCTATGCGAGCGTAGCGGCGGCAGGACCCCAGAAGGGAGCCCCGACTCCAGCCGCGCTGCACTCGGTAGTGGTCACCTCTACGAACGAGAAAGAGACGGGAGATGAGGTCCTGACCCAGATCCGCCAAGCCATCAACGCCAAGGACGGCTGGGTGAAGGTGGATCGGGTCAGGAAGGCCAAGGACCGGAAGGTTATTGTGGGCTGCGGCAGCCTCGAGGAAAGGGAGAAAGTCAAGGAGCGCCTGCAAAAGGGAGCGAGTGGTCGACTCGTCGTGGAGGAGGTCCGGAACAAGGACCCGCTTCTGATCCTGAAGGACGTGCTGTCGTACAATAGCGACGACGACGTCATAAACGCCCTTCAGAATCAGAACCGGGACCTGTTCGAGGACCTCAAAAAGGAGGACGTCCGGCTGGAGGTCCGCTTTCGTAGGAAAGCGCGGAACCCCCATGCCGGACACGTGGTTATGCGGGTGTCCCCCGCAATATGGTCGAGAGTAGTCGAGGCCGGGGCGGTGCACGTCGACCTGCAAAAGGTCAAAGCGGAGGACCACTCTCCGCTCGTGCAGTGCTCCATGTGCCTCGGCTACGGGCACGGGCGGCGGCTCTGCAAGGAGACCGTCGTCAAGTGTAGCCATTGCGGGGGCGCCCACACGAAGACCCAATGCGCTGACTGGCTCTCCAATGCAGCCCCACGATGCTGCAATTGCAGCAGCGCCAAGCTGGACCAGACCGAGCACAATGCTTTTAGCTCGGAGTGTCCGGTGAGGCGCAAGTGGGACGCATTGGCTAGAGCCAGTGTAGCGTATTGCTAAGGGCACCACGGTGGACCCCACCAGCAGCAAGCCGATCAGGATGGTCCAGGCCAACCTCCAGCGGAAGAATCTCGCCACGAGCGAGCTTCTGCTGGAGATGGACGCCAGGAAGCTGGACGTCGCGTTGCTCCAGGAGCCCTATGTGGGTGGAGCTCGGAGTATGAGGAGTCACAGGGGAGCTAGGATCTTCCAGAACACTGGACACGGGGAGGGCACTGTAAAGGCGGCAATAGCCGTCCTCAACCATGACTTGGACGTCATACAGTGCCCAAAACTCACCACCAACAACATCGTGGTGGTGAGGATCCGTACCAGTGCCTGGGAGATCATAGTAGTCTCCTACTACTTCGAGCCAGACCAACCCATAGGGCCATACCTGGAGCACCTTGACGAAATCGTCAACCAGCTCGGGCCTGGATCCATCCTGATAGGAGGCGATGCGAATGCGAAATGCAACTGGTGGGGTAGCGGGCGAGTCGACCACAGGGGGGAAGACCTCGCAGGCGCTCTGGCAGACCTTGACTTTCAGGTGCTCAACGACGGCGACACCCCGACCTTCGACACCGTGCGGGGTGGGCGACGCTATACCAGCTGCGTCGACGTGACGGCGTGCACGACGGACCTGCTCAATCTGGTGGACGACTGGAAAGTGGACGAAAGCCTCACGAGCTCGGACCACAACGGCATTACTTTTAGGGTTAACCTAAAAAGGGCAAAGGGGATGCATATACAAAGGACCACAAGACTCTATAATACAAAAAAAGCTGACTGGGACCGGTTCCATCGGGAACTGGCCCGGCTAAAGCAGCAGCACAAAATTAATACACAAAAATTTTTAGAAATTAGTCGAGTCAATGTTTTGGAAAACACTTTGGAAAATTATTTAGGCCTAATAACAGAGTCTTGTGGTCAATGCATCCCCAAAAAGAAAGTCAGCGAGAAGCTGACAATGCCGTGGTGGTCCTCCGAGCTCGCGAGGATGAAGAAAGAAGTCGCCACCAGAAAGCGCAGGATCCGTTGTGCAGCGCCCGATCGTAGGGCCAAAGTCGTCGATGAGTACCTGGAAGCCAAGGGAAAATACGAGGATGCAGCTAAGCGATCCCAGATCGATAGCTGGAAGGAGTTCTGTGGGAAGCAGGACAAGGAAGGAATGTGGCAGGGCATATATAGGGTGTTGGGGAAAACTGCCGCGAGGCAGGAGGACCAACCCCTAGAGAAGGACGGGATTGAGATGACCCAGGCCGAGTCCGCTAGATTGTTGGCAGAGACCTTCTACCCGGAGGACCTTGCGAGCGAGGACAATGCGGACCACCGTCGGACCAGAGCAACAGCCGAGCACGTAAATGGCTCGGCTCATGATGAGCAACATGATCCGCCATTTACGTTGCACGAGCTGAAGTCCGCGGTGGAAAGCTTTGATCCGAAGAAGGCCCCCGGGTCGGATGGGTTCACTGCCGACATCTGCAGCCAGGTCATCTCTAAAGACCCCGAACTTCACCTTGCCCTGTTCAACAAATGCCTTGAATTGTCCTGCTTCCCACGCACCTGGAAGGAAGCCACGGTGGTCGTCCTGCGGAAGCCTGGCAAGGACGACTACCGTGACTCCAAAGCACACCGGCCCATCGGACTTCTCTCAGTAATGGGGAAGATCTTCGAGAAGATGGTGGTCCGAAGACTGCAATGGCACCTGATTCCCCGGATGAGTACTCGCCAGTACGGATTCATGCCCCAGAGGAGCACCGAGGACTCCCTCTATGACCTAATGCAGCACATCCGTGGTAACCTAGCCGACAAGAGGCTGGTTACCATGGTGTCGCTGGACATAGAGGGAGCCTTCGATAGCGCCTGGTGGCCTGCGATCCGAGTCCGTCTGGCTGAGGAAAAGTGTCCGGTGAATCTTAGGCGTGTCATTGACAGCTACCTTTCGGACCGAACCGTGAGGGTGAGGTACGCCGGTGAGGAGTACGCCAAGAGCACCCATAAGGGTTGCGTACAAGGCTCCATCGGCGGCCCCATCCTCTGGAACCTTCTTCTCGACCCATTACTGAGAGGACTCCAAGGACGAGGCGACTATTGTCAGGCGTTCGCCGACGATGTCGTCCTCGTCTTTGCCGACGACACGGCGCTGGAGGTCCAGCGACGTGCCAATGCCGCCCTCGAATATGTCCGGGAGTGGGGTGTCAAAAATAAGCTGAAGTTTGCTCCGCACAAAACAAAAGCGATGTTGCTCACAAAGAAGCTGAAGTTTGACACGCCACTCCTGAGCATGGGAGGGGTCGACATTGGCATGTCCGACGAGATCAAGATCTTGGGGCTCACCATCGACAAAAAGCTCACGTTCAACGCCCACACCGCTAACATCTGTCGGCGGGCGTTGAACGTGTACAAGCAGTTGTCCCGAGCCGCCAAGATCAGCTGGGGACTCCACCCAGAGGTCACCCGTATGATCTATACGGCTACGGTGGAGCCAGTGATCTCGTACGCCTCCAGCGCCTGGTCGTCGGCAACCAAGAAACTTGGAGTGCAGAGGCAGCTGAACGCAGTCCAGCGAGGATTCGCGCAGAAGTTGTGTGGGGCCTATCGCACCGTCTCCCTGAACGCGGCACTGGTGCTGGCTGGGATACTACCTCTCGACCTCAAGATACAGGAGGCAGCCGCCCTGTATGAGGCAAAGAGAGGAGTTCCCCAGACAGTGCTAGGCGATCGGGAGGTGGAGCGAAGAGTTGCCCCCACCGAAGCCCCGCATCCGGCAGTCCATATGTGCCTGGAGTTCGTGTGCCTGGTGGACCAACAACAAGTGCAGGACCGCGTCGATCACGCGGTCCAAGTATACACCGATGGCAGCAAGATTGAGGGCAAGGTCGGGGCCGCACTGTCTCTGATGAGCAGTGGGGTCGAGACTCGAGCCCTCAAACTCAAGCTGCCATCGCACTGCACGGTCTACCAGGCGGAACTCCTGGCCATATGCCACGCCACGAGGTTGATCCTCCGATGCGGTGAGGCTCGCTGCGCGATCCTCAGCGACTCGCGTTCCGCCTTGGAGACGCTGGTCAACGCGAGTTCCCCCCACCCCCTGGCTGTGGAAGCCCGGCAGAACATCCGCCAAACCACACTCCAGAACAGGGAAGTCTCCCTGTTCTGGATCAAAGCACATGCGGGGTTGGAGGGGAACGAGCGCGCGGACCAGCTGGCCAAGGAAGCTGCCCTGCACTCGAAGAAGAGGCCGGAGTATGACAGGTGCCCGGTTTCATTCGTCAAGCGAGAGCTGCGCAAGCACTCGCTTGACGAATGGAACCGGAGATATAAAGCCGGCGCAACGGCTGGGGTCACCAAGACGTTCCTTCCCGACGCTGTGGAGGCGTACAGGATTGTCCGACAGCTCCGCCCTGCGGGCGTGTTGACGCAAGTGCTCACGGGGCACGGCGGGTTCTCCGAATACTTGCACAGATTCAAGTGTAAGGAGGACCCATCGTGCTTCTGTGAGCCGGCCGTGAGCCAAACCGTCGGACACATCCTCGCCGAGTGCCCAGCCTTCGGGAAGGAGCGTCTTGGCGCTGAAATGGAAATGGACTCCCTTATTACACGGGAAAACCTCGGGATATTGTTGCGGGATCGAGGAAACAGGGAGAAGTTCCTAAAATTTAGTGTAAGGGTGGCGACCAAGGTCGCTGCACTTAATAAATAGAAAAATAGTCAGAAACAAAAATTTGTACAATTAGAACCTGTAAAAGAAGCAAAATTATAAAAATGTAAGAACCTTGAAATATTAGAAAAATTGTAAAAGAAATGTAATGTAAATCAATAAAACGTAAATGTAATGTAAAATAATAATAAAGATATCAAAATAGTAAAAATTTAAATCTAAAAATAGCCAAAAATTCAACTGTATCACAAAATATATATAGCATAAAAACCTCTAATTACGTTAGAGAACGTGGAAGGGCCTAAAGGGCCGTAAAAAAAAAAAAAAAAAAAAAAAAAAAAAAAACCTAACCTAACCTAACCTAACCTAACCTAACCTAACCTAACCTTTTTTTTTTTTTTTTTTTTTTTTTTTAACGTGGTAAAATCCTTTATGGATACGCACCCCTGCCACGGGGGCAGCAGGGGGGTAACCTAACCTAACCTAACCTAACCTAACCTAACCTAACCTAACCTAACCTAACCTAACCTAACCTTTTTTTTTTTTTTTTTAACGTGGTAAAATCCTTTATGGATACGCACCCCTGCCACGGGGGCAGCAGGGGGGTTATGTGGGACTCCCACCCACTAAACATCCACGGTGTTCCTCCACATCGCCTGAACGGGGGGGGCTCGGGACCGCAAGATACACGCACCGACGCCCCCTCCAGCGACTGGTCTTTTCGACCCCTCTCCTGGTACCTGGCTGAACCTGGCTTTCCTCTCCTTTCTCGGTTCCGGAACCGAGACCTGGCTTTTACAGTGCCGTCACCTTTATGGGGGGCGCGGTTCCGCATTCGCACGGTCCCGAGGGCCCCCCCAGCAACGACAAATACCTGGCATCTGGCATCTCCTGGCTTTTACAGTGCCGTCACCTTTATGGGGGGCGCGGTTCCGCATTCGCACGGTCCCGAGGGCCCCCCCAGCAACGACAAATACCTGGCATCTCCTGGCTTTTACACTACCAATCGCCGTTCCGGGCGGGCGCAGGACCGCTTTCGCACGGTCCCGTGGCCCCCCCCGACGACTGGCAGACACCTGGCTGGATGGCTTGACACTTGGGAGGACGCTTCAGGAACACGAGAGCGTCCTACAACCGCGAGGGCCATGCGTTGGCGCCGAGACCCCCGTCCCGACGCCCGCGGCCCTCTAGGGAGGCATGAGCCGTTCTTCGGCTCGCCTCCTACGGCCGGTCCTGCGGCGGCGGTGTGGGGCTGCGAGAGGATCGTCCTCCCTTGCCCGCTCCGCCGCCTCCTTCTGCGAGATGACGTTCTCGCAGAATGACACGGCCGCATGCCAAGCCAAAGTGCTGCCGACCATGGCCTTAACCAAGGAAGGCAGCGTGGGGTCTCCTCCGATACTGGCGGCGAGGACATCGCGCTGGACCGACCACGCCGGGCACTGCTCCAGCGTGTGTTGCGCGGTGTCCTCGTCGCCGCCGCACTCATGGCACCTAGGGGTCGCTTCCCTCTGCGCCACTCCGTGCAGGTACTTCCCGAAACATCCGTGTCCGGACAGTACCTGCACGAGGCGGTAGGTGAGCGACCCGTGCTTGCGGCTGATCCAATCCTTGAGGACCGGGCGAATGGCCTCAATGGTCAGACGCCCGGCCTCCGGCTCCGCGAGCCGCTCCTGCCACTCGACCAACGAACGTTCTTGCGCCTGCTGCCGCTCGCGCCTCGTGTCTTCGGGCGCGGCGGCCCCGCCGTCTGCTCGGGCCTCAGCACTCCGCCGATAGACGGCTGCGAGCACCTTGGCCTCGAGGTCCCAGGGTGGGGTCCCCGCCAGGACACAGGCCGCGCCGTGTGAGATGGTGCGGTATCCGCGGATCACCCTGGTCGCCATGACCCGCTGCGGTCTCCGAAGCAGGGTCATATTGCGGCGATCCAGGGCTTCCGCCCACACCGGCGCGCCAACCTAACCTAACCTAACCTAACCTAACCTAACCTAACCTAACCTAACCTAACCTAACCTAACCTAACCTAACCTAACCTAACCTAACCTAACCTAACCTAACCTAACCTAACCTAACCTAACCTAACCTTTTTTTTTTTTTTTTAACTTGGTAAAATCCTTTATGGATACGCACCCCTGCCACGGGGGCAGCAGGGGGGTTATGTGGGACTCCCACCCACTAAACATCCACGGTGTTCCTCCACATCGCCTGAACGGGGGGGGCTCGGGACCGCAAGATACACGCACCGACGCCCCCTCCAGCGACTGGTCTTTTCGACCCCTCTCCTGGTACCTGGCTGAACCTGGCTTTTCTCTCCTTTCTCGGTTCCGGAACCGAGACCTGGCTTTTACAGTGCCGTCACCTTTATGGGGGGCGCGGTTCCGCATTCGCACGGTCCCGAGGGCCCCCCCAGCAACGACAAATACCTGGCATCAGGCATCTCCTGGCTTTTACAGTGCCGTCACCTTTATGGGGGGGCGCGGTTCCGCATTCACACGGTCCCGAGGGCCCCCCCAGCAACGACAAATACCTGGCATCTGTCATCTCCTGGCTTTTACAGTGCCGTCACCTTTATGGGGGGCGCGGTTCCGCATTCGCACGGTCCCGAGGGCCCCCCCAGCAACGACAAATACCTGGCATACCAATCGCCGTTCCGGGCAGGCGCAGGACCGCTTTCGCACGGTCCCGTGGCCCGCCCCCGGCGACTGGCAGACACCTGGCTGGATGGCTTGACACTTGGGAGGACGCTTCAGGAACACGAGAGCGTCCTACAACCGCGAGGGCCATGCGTTGGCGCCGAGACCCCCGTCCCGACGCCCGCGGCCCTCTAGGGAGGCATGAGCCGTTCCTCGGCTCGCCTCCTACGGCCGGTCCTGCGGCGGCGGTGTGGGGCTGCGAGAGGATCGTCCTCCCTTGCCCGCTCCGCCGCCTCCTTCTGCGAGATGACGTTCTCGCAGAATGACACGGCCGCATGCCAAGCCAAAGAGCTGCCGACCATGGCCTTGACCAAGGAAGGCAGCGTGGGGTCTCCTCCGATAGTGGCGGCGAGGACATCGCGCTGCACCGACCACGCCGGGCACTGCTCCAGCGTGTGTTGCGCGGTGTCCTCGTCGCCGCCGCACTCATGGCACCTAGGGGTCGCTTCCCTCTGCGCCACTCCGTGCAGGTACTTCCCGAAACATCCGTGTCCGGACAGTACCTGCACGAGGCGGTAGGTGAGCGACCCGTGCTTGCGGCTCATCCATTCCTTGAGGACCGGGCGAATGGCCTCAATGGTCAGACGCCCGGCCTCCGGCTCCGCGAGCCGCTCCTGCCACTCGACCAGCGAACGTTCTTGCGCCTGCTGCCGCTCGCGCCTCGTGTCTTCGGGCGCGGCGGCCCCGCCGTCTGCTCGGGCCTCAGCACTCCGCCGATAGACGGCTGCGAGCACCTTGGCCTCGAGGTCCCAGGGTGGGGTCCCCGCCAGGACACAGGCCGCGCCGTGTGAGATGGTGCGGTATCCGCGGATCACCCTGGTCGCCATGACCCGCTGCGGTCTCCGGAGCAGGGTCATATTGCGGCGATCCAGGGCTTCCGCCCACACCGGCGCGCCGTACAGGGCCATCGACCTCACCACCCCGGTGTACAGACGACGGCAGCACGTTCGTGGTCCTCCAGTGTTCGGCAGGAGCCGGCTAAGCGCACCAGCCGCAGCGACGAGTTTGGGGGCGAGGCGCTTGAAATGCGCGTGGAATTTCCACCTGCCGTCGAGTACGAGGCCGAGATATTTCATCTCGGTCCCTACCTCGACGGCAACGCCCCCTACGTCCAGCTGCGCCCCCGCTGGTGGCTTCCTGCGAGGCCCGTGGAAACACAGGGCTTCAGTCTTGCTGAGGGCTACCTTTAGGCCCAACTGCCGGATCCGGTCTATGACGATCGCCACTCCGGTCTCCGACAGAAGGGTCGCCTCGGCATAGTTCGCCGCTCTTGCTGTGACAAGAGTGTCGTCTGCGTAGCACACCACGTCGACTCCGGCCGGAAGAGCGCCACGCAGCGCCCAGTCATATCCGATGTTCCACAGGAGCGGGCCGAGCACCGATCCCTGTGGAACACCGCACGCTACGCGCCGACGTAGAAGCTCACCGGCCCCGTCCACGCACACGACACTCCTGCCCAGCAGGTAGTCCTCGAGGACTCGTCGGAGGTACTCCGGAACCCGATGGTACCGGAGCGCCTCAGCCACGCAGCTGAAGGGCAGGGTGTTGAACGCGTTGGAGATGTCGAGGGACACCGCCAACACCACCCCGCCCTCTGCGACAGCTGCTTGCGAGAGGGACTTCACGCGCATCACGGCGTCGACCGTGGAGCGTCCCTCTCGGAAGCCGTATTGGCTGGTGGCCAGATCGGGCCCCATCGTGCGTAAGTGGTCTGTGATGCGGGCAGCTATTATACGCTCGAATAGCTTGCCCGCCTCATCCAGCAGCACGATGGGCCGCATCGCTGACGACGAGCCCGGAGGACGTCCCTCCTTCGGCAGCAAGACTAGCAAGCCCTGCTTCCAGATCGAGGGGAACTGTCCACGCGCAAGACACGCGTCGAGCAGTCCCCTGAAGCGGGCCTCTAGCGTGTCCAGGGCCTTGACCAACGCGCGGCCTGGAACCCCGTCGGGCCCTGGTGCGGTCTTTTTGGCGCGGAGCCGTAGGATCGCCGCCCCCATTTCGCCATCCGAAATGGGGGGTACGGGGGCGGCGTCCGTGTCACGTCCGGTGGGTGGCGGCGCCATCCCCGGCGGCTGAAAGTCAGCACTGGCGGGGAATAGCGCCGCGACGACTTCCCTGAGGAGGCGGGGCTGGAGAGACTCGGTGAGTGGGGCGGCCCGCTCGCGCATCTGCTTCCGCGCGTGGCGGTAGGGGCGGCCCCACGGATCCCGGTTCAGCTCATCCAGCATCTCTTCCCGGCCTCGGGTCTTGGCTTGTGCGATGGCCAGCTGCAGAGTCTTCTTACAAGACGTGTAAGCATCGTACAACTGGCCCTCGCTTGCCTCGTCGCGCGCGCGCCGCCTGCGACACCTCTGGTACTCGCGGCGCGCTTCGGCGCAGTCCCTACGGAGGTCTGCGATCTCCGCCGACCACCAATACACCTCTCTACGTGGTGGCCGGCGCCGCGCGCGCGGCATTGCCGCGTCGCATACCTCCGTCATCGTCTCCTGGAACCACGCCGCTTGATCTTCCACGTCGTCTGTGCGCGACTGAGGCTGGCACCAAGACCTTACAATGGCCGCCTCCTCAAGCAAGTCGTTGTCCAATTTTGCCAGCGCCCACCTTGGGAACGGTGGCCGTCGTCCACCGGTTCGACGGCTTCTTGCCTCCGTCGTGGAGGAGACGCTGAACCGGATATAACGGTGATCCGACAGCGTCTCGACCCCATCGAGGACTCGCCAGCCCTGGACTCGCGTCGCGACAGCAGGAGATGCGAACGAGATGTCCACGATAGACTCTCCCTGCTGCCGCACGCAGGTGCTGACAGAGCCCCGATTTAGGACGGAGACTCCGATGATAGCCGCCCATTCCTCGAGGGTCTCGCCGCGAGCGTCCGTGGCCGGACAGCCCCACACCGTTGACTTGGCGTTGAAGTCTCCCAGGACGAATACCGGCAGCGGTGAAGCTCGTCTCACCGCCGCCCCAACCTCGTCCAGGAAGGCTTCAAACTCGATGAGGGGTCTGTTGGGGGAGAAGTACACCCCGATGAAGGCAAACTCCCCCCAGGCCACGACGACGAAACCCTGGCCCCTCTCCTTGAGGGTGAGGTCCCCTGCGCTTGCGATGGCAACGGTTCCCGTAGCATCGCCCGCCCAGTTTGACCTGGACGGAACGAAGTAGGGTTCCGCCACCACCGCAATGTCCACCGACCACTCCAGCAGGGACTGCAGGAATAGATCCTGAGCCCGAGCGGAGTGGTTGAGGTTCCCCTGCAGGACCTTCGTAGGGCGACTATTCGCCATCGGCGGTCACCGTCCCCTGACCAGCTGGCTGAGCTGGTTTAGCAGCGACGGGGGCTATACCCCCCGTGGGCGCTGGCTTTCGGCGATTGCCCGGCTTGACCGGCGTGGCTTTGCAGGCCTTGCTGCCCGCCACGTGGTCCGCCGGTCTGCCCGCTTCGGCACATAGGGCGCAGTGCGGTGCTGCCGAGCACTCGCGCGCCTTGTGGCCGGGCTTACCGCAGCGGTAACAGAGTTCGCTGCGGTCCACAGAGGAGGAGCACTGTGGTGCCACGTGCCCGTTCCGGTGGCACCGGAAGCAGCGGGTGGGCTTGCGCTGCAGGAGTGTAACCCTTGCGCTCACCCAACCCACTAACAACCGGCCCACTGTCGTCAGTGCTTTCGCAGTGGCGATCGGGCAGCTCACCCACAGTGCTCCAAGGCCCGAGGGGGTCGCACGGACTTCTCCGGTCTTGATGACCCCCTCTGCACAGCCTGTTGCACGGGCAATCGCCGCAGTCACATCACTGGCAGACACTGAGTCGTCCAGCCCGGAGATGCGCAATTCAGCGCGCTTCACGGGTCTGGACACCCGAACGTCCTCGGCGCTCAGTGTCTGCCTTACTTTTTCGGCCAGGGCCTCTGCCCTTTGGTCGTTCGCCGACCCCGTCACTTCCAGTATTCGGGCCCCCGTTGCCGCCTTCCTGATGCGGACGTGGGGGATCCCTATGTCTGGAAGGGAGATCTTCTGCTTGAGGTCGGCGATGACGGTGGCATATCTGAGCCCCCTCTGCTCTGCAGCAGGCTGCAGCGTAATTATCACTGCAGCCGTTTTGGGAGCGCGTAGCTTGGCCTGTCTTGGCTGAACCACTTTGTCCTTTCTAATGGGTTTGGGTGGGTTTGGGATCAGCGGAACTTTCGGGGTCCTCTCCTTCGGTCCCTTTTTCTTTCCCCCTGTCCTCCCCACCACTTTGGCCCAGGTTTCTGCTGGGGTCGAGGTTGCCTGAGCTGCCGAGGGGCGCTCAGTTGTAGCACCGGGAAGCTCTTGGCCTGATGCCACTCGTCGCCCTCGCTTGCGGCGCCTGCCGCGCTTAGCCGGCTCAACCCCAGATGTCTTGGCCACGGTCGCCTTTTGTGAGGGCCTGACTTCTTTGCCACGCTCCCCTTGAGAGGGGCAGAGGCGCTTCTCCAAATCCTCAAACCTTTGTTGCATGGCCGCCATCACTGCGGCGGCCATGTCCTGCTGCGGTGGTGACGGAGTTCCACGTGCAGGTGCAGGCTGCTGTGGACCGGTGTTGTTTCCCACCCGAGTAGTGAGCTCTACCCGCAATGCAGCCACTTCTGCACGCAGGAGGTCGTTGTCCGCCCGCAGAGCAGCTACCTGAGCTACCTCAGCTCGCAGGCGCTCGACCTCAGCCTGTAGCTTCCTCGTCTCAAGCGTGGCGGTGCTTTCGAAGAGCTTGCCACTCGCCACCTCGATCGCTGCCGCAGCAGACTTGAGGGCCCGCACACAGGTGCCCTTAAGGCGCCCCGACTTGGCAGCAACGTCGCAGATATTTTTCGCCTCTGTGACGATCACATCTCTATAGGCTGCTGCCGTCGGGTCTCGCAACAGGATCTCCTCCTCGATGCTGCGCCGTCTACGCTCTTCCTCCACCTTGCGGTTGGTTTGCGCCGCAGGCGACTGAGGGCCACTATTGTCGCTGCGAATAAACGAGCAGCGCCTGGCCACACGTTCCGACGCCGCAGACGCGAATGAGGAGTCGCTGTCGCCCTGCTCTTGGACGTCTGGCCGCAGCGTCACGTCAGCCCGCTGCGATTTGGCCGCAAATCGCCCACGTCCGTCCCTCACTGGCTTTGGTCGGTTTCTGGCCGCCAGTGCCCGACGGTTTATAGGGGGCGCCGGTTCGCACGTCACCTTTTCCTGCAGGTCGTCGCCCGAGGAAGGGCACGTCGAACGGCTGCCTCCTGGTTCCTCGCGAGCCCAGAACCTCTGAGCCTTGTCTCGGGAGCTGGTCTCTCCTGAGGTTTCGGTGTCCGTTATGGGTAAGCCAAGTCGTTGTTCACGGGGGTCAGCGGCATGCTGACCTCCGACGCATTTTGTGCCCCCCCCAGATACTGTGGGGCAGCCCGAAGCCGAAGCTTCGGGGCGGGATTTACCCGCCTGGAGATCCGTTTTCAAAGTGCGTGTCGTCATTTTTTTTGGGTTTGCTCCTCCTCAACATTGTGTGAAAGTAGAGTGGTATTTGCATGTGAAGTATGTGAGTGTGTGAACGTGAGGGTGTGTGATGTGTAGTGTATCTGAAGAGTGTAGGTGATGTGTGTGCACTGTCGGGACTGGCCATCTCGCCAGCCATGCATCCCATCGACCAGAGTATCTTGGGATTGAGTTTGTGTATCTGCTTGTGCGTGTGGTTTTTGCATGTAGATGTGTAGCTGATGTGTGCTGTAAGTGTGTGTGCAAGAAAAATGTGTGTGGTTTTTGCATGTTAAGTGTAACTGTGTGTGTGTAAACTCCCTGTTAGATGTACCCCCCCCATTTGGCTAGCCATCAGCCGCCGGTCAACAACAGAGCCCCGTTAGAGGAATGTTGTCAGCCGTCGTTGCCCAGGGTGCACCACGTGGAGGTTGCTGCCTTGGCACCCTAACCTAACCTAACCTAACCTAACCTAACCTTTTTTTTTTTTTTTTTTTTTTTTTTTTTTTTTTTTTAACGTGGTAAAATCCTTTATGGATACGCACCCCTGCCACGGGGGCAGCAGGGGGGTTATGTGGGACTCCCACCCACTAAACATCCACGGTGTTCCTCCACATCGCCTGAACGGGGGGGGCTCGGGACCGCAAGATACACGCACCGACGCCCCCTCCAGCGACTGGTCTTTTCGACCCCTCTCCTGGTACCTGGCTGAACCTGGCTTTTCTCTTCTTTCTCGGTTCCGGAACCGAGACCTGGCTTTTACAGTGCCGTCACCTTTATGGGGGCGCGGTTCCGCATTCGCACGGTCCCGAGGGCTCCCCCAGCAACGACAAATACCTGGCATCTGGCATCTCCTGGCTTTTACAGTGCCGTCACCTTTGTGGGGGGCGCGGTTCCGCATTCGCACGGTCCCGAGGGCCCCCCCAGCAACGACAAATACCTGGCATCTCCTGGCTTTTACAGTGCCGTCACCTTTGTGGCGGGCGCAGGACCGCTTTCGCACGGTCCCGTGGCCCCCCCCGACGACTGGCAGACACCTGGCTGGATGGCTTGACACTTGGGAGGACGCTTCAGGAACACGAGAGCGTCCTACAACCGCGAGGGCCATGCGTTGGCGCCGAGACCCCCGTCCCGACGCCCGCGGCCCTCTAGGGAGGCATGAGCCGTTCCTCGGCTCGCCTCCTACGACCGGTCCTGCGGCGGCGGTGTGGGGCTGCGAGAGGATCGTCCTCCCTTGCCCGCTCCGCCGCCTCCTTCTGCGAGATGACGTTCTCGCAGAATGACACGGCCGCATGCCAAGCCAAAGTGCTGCCGACCATGGCCTTGACCAAGGAAGGCAGCGTGGGGTCTCCTCCGATAGTGGCGGCGAGGACATCGCGCTGCACCGACCACGCCGGGCACTGCTCCAGCGTATGTTGCGCGGTGTCCTCGTCGCCGCCGCACTCATGGCACCTTGGGGTCGCTTCCCTCTGCGCCACTCCGTGCAGGTACTTCCCGAAACATCCGTGTCCGGACAGTACCTGCACGAGGCGGTAGGTAAGCGCCCCGTGCTTGCGGCTCGTCCATTCCTTGAGGACCGGGCGAATGGCCTCAATGGTCAGACGCCCAGCCTCCGGCTCCGCGAGCCGCTCCTGCCACTCGACCAACGAACGTTCCTGCGCCTGCTGCCGCTCGCGCCTCGCGTCTTCGGGCGCGGCGGCCCCGCCGTCTGCTCGGGCCTCAGCACTCCGCCGATAAACGGCTGCGAGCACTTTGGCCTCGAGGTCCCAGGGTGGGGTCCCCGCCAGGACACAGGCCGCGCCGTGTGAGATGGTGCGGTATCCGCGGATCACCCTGGTCGCCATGACCCGCTGCGGTCTCCGGAGCAGGGTCATATTGCGGCGATCCAGGGCTTCCGCCCACACCGGCGCGCCGTACAGGGCCATCGACCTCACCACCCCGGTGTACAGACGACGGCAGCACGTTCGTGGTCCTCCAGTGTTCGGCAGGAGCCGGCTAAGCGCACCAGCCGCAGCGACGAGTTTGGGGGCGAGGCGCTTAAAGTGCGCGTGGAACTTCCACCTGCCGTCGAGTACGAGGCCGAGATATTTCATCTCGGTCCCTACCTCGACGGCAACGCCCCCTACGTCCAGCTGCGCCCCCGCTGGTGGCTTCCTTCGAGGCCCGTGGAAACACAGGGCTTCTGTCTTGCTGAGGGCTACCTTTAGGCCCAACTGCCGGATCCGGTCTATGACGATCGCCACTCCGGTCTCCGACAGAAGGGTCGCCTCGGCATAGTTCGCCGCTCTTGCTGTGACAAGAGTGTCGTCTGCGTAGCACACCACGTCGACTCCGGCCGGAAGAGCGCCACGCAGCGCCCAGTCATATCCGATGTTCCACAGGAGCGGGCCAAGCACCGATCCCTGTGGAACACCGCATGCGACGCGCTGACGTAGAAGCTCACCGGCCCCGTCTACGCACACGACACTCCTGCCCAGCAGGTAGTCCTCGAGGACTCGTCGGAGGTACTCCGGAACCCGATGGTACCGGAGCGCCTCAGCCACGCAGCTGAAGGGCAGGGTGTTGAACGCGTTGGAGATGTCGAGGGACACCGCCAACACCACCCCGCCCTCTGCGACAGCTGCTTGCGAGAGGGACTTCACGCGCATCACGGCGTCGACCGTGGAGCGTCCCTCTCGGAAGCCGTATTGGCTGGTGGCCAGATCGGGCCCCATCGTGCGTAAGTGGTCTGTGATGCGGGCAGCTATTATACGCTCAAACAGCTTGCCCGCCTCATCCAGCAGCACGATGGGCCGCATCGCTGACGACGAGCCCGGAGGACGTCCCTCCTTCGGCAGCAAGACTAGCAAGCCCTGCTTCCATATCGAGGGGAACTGTCCACGCGCAAGACACGCGTCGAGCAGTCCCCTGAATCGGGCCTCTAGCGTGTCCAGGGCCTTGACCAACGCGCGGCCTGGAACCCCGTCGGGCCCTGGTGCGGTCTTTTTGGCGCGGAGCCGTAGGATCGCCGCCCCCATTTCGCCATCCGAAATGGGGGGTACGGGGGCGGCGTCCGTGTCACGTCCGGTGAGTGGCGGCGCCATCCCCGGCGGCTGAAAGTCAGCACTGGCGGGGAATAGCGCCGCGACGACTTCCTTGAGGAGGCGGGGCTGGAGAGACTCGGTGAGTGGGGCGGCCCGCTCGCGCATCTGCTTCCGCGCGTGGCGGTAGGGGCGACCCCACGGATCCCGGTTCAGCTCATCCAGCATCTCTTCCCGGCCTCGGGTCTTGGCTTGTGCGATGGCCAGCTGCAGAGTCTTCTTACAAGACGTGTAAGCATCGTACAGCTGGCCCTCGCTTGCCTCGTCGCGCGCGCGCCGCCTGCGACACCTCTGGTACTCGCGGCGCGCTTCGGCGCAGTCCCTACGGAGGTCTGCGATCTCCGCCGACCACCAGTACACCTCTCTACGTGGTGGCCGGCGCCGTGCGCGCGGCATTGCCGCGTCGCATACCTCCGTCATAGTCTCCTGGAACCACGCCGCTTGGTCTTCCACGTCGTCTGTGCGCGACTGAGGCTGGCACCAAGACCTTACAATGGCCGCCTCCTCAAGCAAGTCGTTGTCCAATTTAGCCAGCGCCCACCTTGGGAACGGTGACCGTCGTCCGCCGGTTCGACGGCTTCTTGCCTCCGTCGTGGGGGAGACGCTGAACCGGATATAACGGTGATCCGACAGCGTCTCGACCCCATCGAGGACCCGCCAGCCCTGGACTCGCGTCGCGACAGCAGGAGATGCAAACGAGATGTCCACGATTGACTCTCCCTGCTGCCGCACGCAGGTGCTGACAGAGCCCCGATTTAGGACGGAGACTCCGATGAGAGCCGCCCATTCCTCGAGGGTTTCGCCGCGAGCGTCCGTGGCCGGACAGCCCCACACCGTTGACTTGGCGTTGAAGTCTCCCAGGACGAATACCGGCAGCGGTGAAGCTCGTCTCACCGCCGCCCCAACCTCGTCCAGGAAGGCTTCAAACTCGATGAGGGGTCTGTTGGGGGAGAAGTACACGCCGATGAAGGCGAATCCCCCCCAGGCCACGACGACGAAACCCTGGCCCCTCTCCTTGAGGGTGAGGTCCCCTGCGCTTGCGATGGCAACGGTTCCCGTAGCATCGCCCGCCCAGTTTGACCTGGACGGAACGAAGTAGGGTTCCGCCACCACCGCAATGTCCACCGACCACTCCAGCAGGGACTGCAGGAAAAGATCCTGAGCCCGAGCAGAGTGGTTGAGGTTCCCCTGCAGGACCTTCGTAGGGCGACTAGGGGCCATCGGCGGTCACCGTCCCCTGACCAGCTGGCTGAGCTGGTTTAGCAGCGACGGGGGCTATACCCCCCGTGGGCGCTGGCTTACGGCGATTGCCCGGCTTGACCGGCGTGGCTTTGCAGGCCTTGCTGCCCGCCACATGGTCCGCCGGTCTGCCCGCTTCGGCACATAGGGCGCAGTGCGGTGCTGCCGAGCACTCGCGCGCCTTGTGGCCGGGCTTACCGCAGTGGTAGCAAAGTTCGCTGCGGTCAACAGAGGAGGAGCACTGTGGTGCCACGTGCCCGTTCCGGTGGCACCGGAAGCAGCGGGTGGGCTTGCGCTGCAGGAGTGTAACCCTTGCGCTCACCCAACCCACTAACAACCGGCCCGCTGTCGTCAGTGCTTTCGCAGTGACGATCGGGCAGCTCACCCACAGTGCTCCTAGGCCCGAGGGGGTCGCACGGACTTCTCCGGTCTTGATGACCCCCTCTGCACAGCCTGTTGCACGGGCAATCGCCGCAGTCACATTACTGGCAGACACTGAGTCGTCCAGCCCGGAGATGCGCAGCTCAGCGCGCCTCTCGGGTCTGGACACCCGAACGTCATCGGCGCTCAGTGTCTGCCTTATCTTCTCTGCTAGGGCCTCTGCCCTTTGGTCATTCGCCGACCCCGCCACTTCAAGTATTCGGGCCCCCGTTGCCGCCTTCCTAATGCGGATGTGAGGGATCCCTATATCAGGGAGGGAGATCTTTTCCCTGAGGTCGGCGATGACCGAGGCGTACTTGAGCCCTCTCTGCTCTGCAGCGGGCTGCAGCGTAATCACCACTGCAGCCGTCTTGGGAGCGCGTAGCTTAGCCTCTCTTGGTTGAGTTACCTTTCCTTTCCTAGTGGGTTTGGGTGGGTTTGGGAGAAGAGGCGCTTTCAGGGTCTTCTCTTTCGTTCCTTGTTTTCTGCCCCCCGTCCTCCCTACCACTCTGGCCCAGGTTTCGACTGGGGTCGAAGCCGCTTGAGCTACCGAAGGGCGCTCAGTTGTAGCACCAGGTAGCTGTTGGCCTGGTGCTACTCCTCGCCTACGCCTGCGGCGCCTGCCACGCTTAGCCGGCTCGACCCCGGATGTTCTGGCCTCAGGCGCCATATGTGTGGGCCTGGCTTCTTTTCTGCGCTCCCCTTGAGAGGGGCAGAGGCGCTTCTCCAACTCCTCGAATTTTTGTTGCATGGCCGCCATCACTGTGGCGGCCACGTCCTGCTGAGATGGTGGCGGAGTTACACGTGCAGGTGTAGTCTGCTGCGGCCTGGTGTTCTCCACTCTCAATGTAGCCACTTCGGCGCGCAGGAGGTCGTTGTCCGCCCGCAGAGCAGCTATTTGAGCTACCTCCGCTCGCAGGCGTTCCACCTCCGCCTGTAACTTCCTCGTCTCGAGAGTGGCGGTGCTTTCAAAGAGCTTACCGCTCGCCACCTCGATTGCTGCCGCAGCAGACTTAAGGGCCCGAACGCAGGTGCCCTTCAGGCGTCCTGACTTGGCAGCAACCTCACAGATCTTCCTCGCCTCTGTGACTATTACGTCTCTGTAGGCTGCTGCCGTCGGGTCTCTCAGCCGGATCTCCTCTTCGATGCTCCGCCTTCTGCGCTCTTCCTCCGCCTTGCGGTTGTCTTGCACCGCAGGCGACGGGGACCCATTAC
This sequence comes from Watsonalla cultraria, assembly GCA_964035505.1. Classification (NCBI taxonomy): domain Eukaryota; kingdom Metazoa; phylum Arthropoda; class Insecta; order Lepidoptera; family Drepanidae; genus Watsonalla; species Watsonalla cultraria. Next base: position 10,674,359 of record OZ037727.1, on the reverse strand, counting down.
TGTCGCTGCGGATGAAAGAGCAGCGCCTGGCCACACGTTCCGACGCCGCAGACGCGAATGAGGAGTCACTGTCGCCGTGCTCCTGGACTTCTGGCCGCAGCGTCACATCGGCCGGCTGGGATTTGGCCGCGAATCGCCCTCGCCCATCTCTCGCTGGCTTGGGTCGGTTTCGAGCCGCCAGTGCCCGACGATTGATAGGGGGCGCCGGTTCGCACGTCACCACTTCCGATCCGGGCAAGTCGTCGCCCGAGGAAGGGCACGTCGATCGACGGCCTCCTGTTTCGTCGCAAGCCCAGAACCTCTGAGCCTTATCTCTGGAGAGACTCTCTCCTGAGGTTTCAGTGTCCGTGAATGAATTGCCGGGTCGTTGTTCACGGGGGTCAGCGGCATGCTGACCTCCGACGCATGTTGTGCCCCCCCCAGATACTGTGGGGCAGCCCGAAGCCGAGGCTTCGGGGCGGGATTTACCCGCCTGGAGATTTGTCTTCAATATGCGTGTCGTCATTTTGTTTGTGTTTCCTCCTCCTCGTCGTTGTGTAACAGTAAAGTGGTTTTTGCATGTGAAGTATGTGAGTGTGTGAACGTGAGGGTGTGTGATGTGTAGTGTATCTGTAGAGTGTGGGTGGTGTGTGTGCACTGTCGGGACTGGCCATCTCGCCAGCCATGCATCCCATCGACCAGAGTATCTTGGGATTGAGTTTGTGTATCTGCTTGTGCGTGTGGTTTTTGCATGTAGATGTGTAGCTGTTGTGTGCTGTAAGTGTGTGTGCAAGAAAAATGTGTGTGGTTTTTTGCATGTTGAGTGTAGCTGTGTGTGTGTAAACTCCCTGTTAGGTGTACCCCCCCCAATTGGCTAGCCATCAGCCGCCGGTCAACAACAGAGCCCCGTTAGAGGAATGTTGTCAACCGTCGTTGCCCAGGGTGCACCACGTGGAGGTTGCTGCCTTGGCACCCTAACCTAACCTAACCTAACCTAACCTAACCTAACCTAACCTAACCTAACCTAACCTAACCTTTTTTTTTTTTTTTTTTTTTACGTGGTAAAATCCTTTATGGATACGCACCCCTGCCACGGGGGCAGCAGGGGGGTTATGTGGGACTCCCACCCACTAAACATCCACGGTGTTCCTCCACATCGCCTGAGCGGGGGGGCTCGGGACCGCAAGATACACGCACCGACGCCCCCTCCAGCGACTGGTCTTTTCGACCCCTCTCCTGGTACCTGGCTGAACCTGGCTTTTCTCTCCTTTCTCGGTTCCGGAACCGAGACCTGGCTTTTACAGTGCCGTCACCTTTAGGGGGGGCGCGGTTCCGCATTCGCACGGTCCCGAGGGCCCCCCCAGCAACGACAAATACCTGGCATCTGGCATCTGGCATCTCCTGGCTTTTACAGTGCCGTCACCTTTATGGGGGGCGCGGTTCCGCATTCGCACGGTCCCGAGGGCCCCCCCAGCAACGACAAATACCTGGCATCTCCTGGCTTTTACACTACCAATCGCCGTTCCGGGCGGGCGCAGGACCGCTTTCGCACGGTCCCGTGGCCCCCCCCGGCGACTGGCAGACACCTGGCCGGATGGCTTGACACTTGGGAGGACGCTTCAGGAACACGAGAGCGTCCTACAACCGCGAGGGCCATGCGTTGGCGCCGAGACCCCCGTCCCGACGCCCGCGGCCCTCTAGGGAGGCATGAGCCGTTCCTCGGCTCGCCTCCTACGGCCGGTCCTGCGGCGGCGGTGTGGGGCTGCGAGAGGATCGTCCTCCCTTGCCCGCTCCGCCGCCTCCTTCTGCGAGATGACGTTCTCGCAGAATGACACGGCCGCATGCCAAGCCAAAGAGCTGCCGACCATGGCCTTGACCAAGGAAGGCAGCGTGGGGTCTCCTCCGATAGTGGCGGCGAGGACATCGCGCTGCACCGACCACGCCGGGCACTGCTCCAGCGTGTGTTGCGCGGTGTCCTCGTCGCCGCCGCACTCATGGCACCTAGGGGTCGCTTCCCTCTGCGCCACTCCGTGCAGGTACTTCCCGAAACATCCGTGTCCGGACAGTACCTGCACGAGGCGGTAGGTGAGCGACCCGTGCTTGCGGCTCATCCATTCCTTGAGGACCGGGCGAATGGCCTCAATGGTCAGACGCCCGGCCTCCGGCTCCGCGAGCCGCTCCTGCCACTCGACCAGCGCACGTTCTTGCGCCTGCTGCCGCTCGCGCCTCGTGTCTTCGGGCGCGGCAGCCCCGCCGTCTGCTCGGGCCTCAGCACTCCGCCGATAGACGGCTGCGAGCACCTTGGCCTCGAGGTCCCAGGGTGGGGTCCCCGCCAGTACGCAGGCCGCGCCGTGCGAGATAGTGCGGTATCCGCGGATCACCCTGGTCGCCATGACCCGCTGCGGTCTCCGAAGCAGGGTCATATTGCGGCGATCCAGGGCTTCCGCCCACACCGGCGCGCCGTACAGGGCCATCGACCTCACCACCCCGGTGTACAGACGACGGCAGCACGTTCGTGGTCCTCCAGTGTTCGGCAGGAGCCGGCTAAGCGCACCAGCCGCAGCGACGAGTTTGGGGGCGAGGCGCTTAAAGTGCGCGTGGAACTTCCACCTGCCGTCGAGTACGAGGCCGAGATATTTCATCTCGGCCCCTACCTCGACGGCAACGCCCCCTACGTCTAGCTGCGCCCCCACTGGTGGCTTCCTGCGAGGCCCGTGGAAACACAGGGCTTCAGTCTTGCTGAGGGCTACCTTTAGGCCCAACTGCCGGATCCGGTCTATGACGATCGCCACTCCGGTCTCCGACAGAAGGGTCGCCTCGGCATAGTTCGCCGCTCTTGCTGTGACAAGAGTGTCGTCTGCGTAGCACACCACGTCGACTCCGGCCGGAAGAGCGCCACGCAGCGCCCAGTCATATCCGATGTTCCACAGGAGCGGGCCAAGCACCGATCCCTGTGGAACACCGCATGCGACGCGCTGACGTAGAAGCTCACCGGCCCCGTCTACGCACACGACACTCCTGCCCAGCAGGTAGTCCTCGAGGACTCGTCGGAGGTACTCCGGAACCCGATGGTACCGGAGCGCCTCAGCCACGCAGCTGAAGGGCAGGGTGTTGAATGCGTTGGAGATGTCGAGGGACACCGCCAACACCACCCCGCCCTCTGCGACAGCTGCTTGCGAGAGGGACTTCACGCGCATCACGGCGTCGACCGTGGAGCGTCCCTCTCGGAAGCCGTATTGGCTGGTGGCCAGATCGGGCCCCATCGTGCGTAAGTGGTCTGTGATGCGGGCAGCTATTATTCGCTCGAATAGCTTGCCCGCCTCATCCAGCAGCACGATGGGCCGCATCGCTGACGACGAGCCCGGAGGACGTCCCTCCTTCGGCAGCAAGACTAGCAAGCCCTGCTTCCAGATCGAGGGGAACTGTCCACGCGCAAGACACGCGTCGAGCAGTCCCCTGAAGCGGGCCTCTAGCGTGTCCAGGGCCTTGACCAACGCGCGGCCTGGAACCCCGTCGGGCCCTGGTGCGGTCTTTTTGGCGCGGAGCCGTAGGATCGCCGCCCCCATTTCGCCATCCGAAATGGGGGGTACGGGGGCGGCATCCGTGTCACGTCCGGTGGGTGGCGGCGCCATCCCCGGCGGCTGAAAGTCAGCACTGGCGGGGAATAGCGCCGCGACGACTTCCCTGAGGAGGCGGGGCTGGAGAGACTCGGTGAGTGGGGCGGCCCGCTCGCGCATCTGCTTCCGCGCGTGACGGTAGGGGCGGCCCCACGGATCCCGGTTCAGCTCATCCAGCATCTCTTCCCGGCCTCGGGTCTTGGCTTGTGCGATGGCCAGCTGCAGAGTCTTCTTACAAGACGTGTAAGCATCGTACAGCTGGCCCTCGCTTGCCTCGTCGCGCGCGCGCCGCCTGCGACACCTCTGGTACTCGCGGCGCGCTTCGGCGCAGTCCCTACGGAGGTCTGCGATCTCCGCCGACAACCTAACCTAACCTAACCTAACCTAACCTAACCTAACCTAACCTTTTTTTTTTTTTTTTTTTTATTGACGAGGGGGAAACCTTCAAAAGGTCCCCGACCGCCCTGGGAGAGGCAGATCGGGGTATGTGGGATTTTTACCGCGCTAAAACCCCCCCGGTGGCCATCCTCAGTGCTTTGGGGGGACTCCGGGTACTCTGATAGATCGCACCGGTGTCCCCCCACACTTTGCCGGGGCACATCCCCGGGGCAGCTGTGTCGCCGCCCCTGGAGACCTCGCTGTGCAAGGCAGCGCGAGCCACGTCGCGCTGCCACCTTCCCGGGCCCGCGGCTCAGTGGTCAAAGCTCCCACCCCGACCACCGCCAGCAGGCCCTCCGGCCCCCTTTTAGTCGCCTCTTACGACAGGCAGGGGATACCATAGCCAAATTCTTAGACCCTGGCTATTGGGTGGACGGTCCGGGGCGTGCGTTGCCTCCGCCCCGCCGTCGCCGTCGTCTCCGAGAGGGATCGGCTCTCTCCCGATCCCGCTCGGAGGCCTCCTTCTGGGACATTACTGTCTCGCAGAAGGAGACTACGGCCCTCCATGCCTCTCTGTCTGCTAGCATAGCCGTCACTACGCGTGGCAGAGAGAGGTCCTGCCCGATCCTGGTGACCAGGATTCGCCGTTCCGAGCTCCACGCTGGGCACTGCTCCAGCGTGTGCTGTGCGGAATCCCGGTCACTGCCGCAATGGTGGCATTGCGTCGTCGGTTCGCGACCGATCCGATTCAGGTACTCACCGAAACACCCGTGTCCGGTGAGTACCTGCGTCAGCCGGAAGGTGACGTGGTCCTTCCTCTTTAGCCAGGGCCCGAGGCTCGGCAAAATTGCACCGACAGCGCGTTGGCGGGCGTTCTGCGGCTCGCAGAGCCGCTCCCGCCACGTTACGAGCGCGTGTCGGTGCTCCTGCCTTCTCACTTCAGCCGCATTTGGAGGCGCAGTTCCGTCCGCCCGGCGGAGACGGTCGTAAATACGAGCATCCATCTCCGCCAGGATGTCCAGGGGCGGAAACCGCGCCAGGACAGTGGCCGCCTCAAAGGACAGGGTACGATACCCCCGTGCGACCCGGATGGCCATAGGACGCTGCATACTATTGTACATAGTTCTGCAGCGCCTAACACCCAGTCTGGAAGACCAGACGGGTGCTCCGTAGAGAGCCACGGATCGCACGACCCCCGCATAGAGGCGGCGGACCCCTTCACTCGGCCCCCCGAGATTGGGCAGCAGTCTGTGCAATGCACCCGCTACCCTCTTGATCCGGGGGACCATGCGGCTGAAGTGCTCCTCAAAGCCCCAGCGACCGTCCAGGGTGAGACCGAGGTACTTGAGGTACCGTCCCACCCAACCTAACCTTTTTTTTTTTTTTTTTTAACGTGGTAAAATCCTTTATGGATACACACCCCTGCCACGGGGGCAGCAGGGGGGTTATGTGGGACTCCCACCCACTAAACATCCACGGTGTTCCTCCACATCGCCTGAACGGGGGGGGCTCGGGACCGCAAGATACACGCACCGACGCCCCCTCCAGCGACTGGTCTTTTCGACCCCTCTCCTGGTACCTGGCTGAACCTGGCTTTTCTCTCCTTTCTCGGTTCCGGAACCGAGACCTGGCTTTTACAGTGCCGTCACCTTTATGGGGGGCGCGGTTCCGCATTCGCACGGTCCCGAGGGCCCCCCCAGCAACGACAAATACCTGGCATCTGGCATCTCCTGGCTTTTACAGTGCCGTCACCTTTGTGGGGGGCGCGGTTCCGCATTCGCACGGTCCCGAGGGCCCCCCCAGCAACGACAAATACCTGGCATCTCCTGGCTTTTACACTACCAATCGCCGTTCCGGGCGGGCGCAGGACCGCTTTCGCACGGTCCCGTGGCCCCCCCCGGCGACTGGCAGACACCTGGCTGGATGGCTCGACACTTGGGAGGACGCTTCAGGAACACGAAAGCGTCCTACAACCGCGAGGGCCATGCGTTGGCGCCGAGACCCCCGTCCCGACGCCCGCGGCCCTCTAGGGAGGCATGAGCCGTTCTTCGGCTCGCCTCCTACGGCCGGTCCTGCGGCGGCGGTGTGGGGCTGCGAGAGGATCGTCCTCCCTTGCCCGCTCCGCCGCCTCCTTCTGCGAGATGACGTTCTCGCAGAATGACACGGCCGCATGCCAAGCCAAAGTGCTGCCGACCATGGCCTTGACCAAGGAAGGCAGCGTGGGGTCTCCTCCGATAGTGGCGGCGAGGACATCGCGCTGCACCGACCACGCCGGGCACTGCTCCAGCGTATGTTGCGCGGTGTCCTCGTCGCCGCCGCACTCATGGCACCTTGGGGTCGCTTCCCTCTGCGCCACTCCGTGCAGGTACTTCCCGAAACATCCGTGTCCGGACAGTACCTGCACGAGGCGGTAGGTAAGCGCCCCGTGCTTGCGGCTCGTCCATTCCTTGAGGACCGGGCGAATGGCCTCAATGGTCAGACGCCCGGCCTCCGGCTCCGCGAGCCGCTCCTGCCACTCGACCAGCGCACGTTCTTGCGCCTGCTGCCGCTCGCGCCTCGTGTCTTCGGGCGCGGCGGCCCCGCCGTCTGCTCGGGCCTCAGCACTCCGCCGATAGACGGCTGCGAGCACCTTGGCCTCGAGGTCCCAGGGTGGGGTCCCCGCCAAGACACAGGCCGCGCCGTGTGAGATGGTGCGGTATCCGCGGATCACCCTGGTCGCCATGACCCGCTGCGGTCTCCGGAGCAGGGTCATATTGCGGCGATCCAGGGCTTCCGCCCACACCGGCGCGCCGTACAGGGCCATCGACCTCACCACCCCGGTGTACAGACGACGGCAGCACGTTCGTGGTCCTCCAGTGTTCGGCAGGAGCCGGCTAAGCGCACCAGCCGCAGCGACGAGTTTGGGGGCGAGGCGCTTAAAGTGCGCGTGGAACTTCCACCTGCCGTCGAGTACGAGGCCGAGATATTTCATCTCGGCCCCTACCTCGACGGCAACGCCCCCTACGTCTAGCTGCGCCCCCACTGGTGGCTTCCTGCGAGGCCCGTGGAAACACAGGGCTTCAGTCTTGCTGAGGGCTACCTTTAGGCCCAACTGCCGGATCCGGTCTATGACGATCGCCACTCCGGTCTCCGACAGAAGGGTCGCCTCGGCATAGTTCGCCGCTCTTGCTGTGACAAGAGTGTCGTCTGCGTAGCACACCACGTCGACTCCGGCCGGAAGAGCGCCACGCAGCGCCCAGTCATATCCGATGTTCCACAGGAGCGGGCCAAGCACCGATCCCTGTGGAACACCGCATGCGACGCGCCGACGTAGAAGCTCACCGGCCCCGTCTACGCACACGACACTCCTGCCCAGCAGGTAGTCCTCGAGGACTCGTCGGAGGTACTCCGGAACCCGATGGTACCGGAGCGCCTCAGCCACACAGCTGAAGGGCAGGGTGTTGAACGCGTTGGAGATGTCGAGGGACACCGCCAACACCACCCCGCCCTCTGCGACAGCTGCTTGCGAGAGGGACTTCACGCGCATCACGGCGTCGACCGTGGAGCGTCCCTCTCGGAAGCCGTATTGGCTGGTGGCCAGGTCGGGCCCCATCGTGCGTAAGTGGTCTGTGATGCGGGCAGCTATTATTCGCTCGAATAGCTTGCCCGCCTCATCCAGCAGCACGATGGGCCGCATCGCTGACGACGAGCCCGGAGGACGTCCCTCCTTCGGCAGCAAGACTAGCAAGCCCTGCTTCCAGATCGAGGGGAACTGTCCACGCGCAAGACACGCGTCGAGCAGTCCCCTGAAGCGGGCCTCTAGCGTATCCAGGGCCTTGACCAACGCGCGGCCTGGAACCCCGTCTGGCCCTGGTGCGGTCTTTTTGGCGCGGAGCCGTAGGATCGCCGCCCCCATTTCGCCATCCGAAATGGGGGGTACGGGGGCGGCGTCCGTGTCACGTCCGGTGGGTGGCGGCGCCATCCCCGGCGGCTGAAAGTCAGCACTGGCGGGGAATAGCGCCGCGACGACTTCCCTGAGGAGGCGGGGCTGGAGAGACTCGGTGAGTGGGGCGGCCCGCTCGCGCATCTGCTTCCGCGCGTGGCGGTAGGGGCGACCCCACGGATCCCGGTTCAGCTCATCCAGCATCTCTTCCCGGCCTCGGGTCTTGGCTTGTGCGATGGCCAGCTGCAGAGTCTTCTTACAAGACGTGTAAGCATCGTACAGCTGGCCCTCGCTTGCCTCGTCGCGCGCGCGCCGCCTGCGACACCTCTGGTACTCGCGGCGCGCTTCGGCGCAGTCCCTACGGAGGTCTGCGATCTCCGCCGACCACCAGTACACCTCTCTACGTGGTGGCCGGCGCCGCGCGCGCGGCATTGCCGCGTCGCATACCTCCGTCATCGTCTCCTGGAACCACGCCGCTTGATCTTCCACGTCGTCTGTGCGCGACTGAGGCTGGCACCAAGACCTTACAATGGCCGCCTCCTCAAGCAAGTCGTTGTCAATTTTTGCCAGCGCCCACCTTGGGAAAGGTGACCTTCGTCCACCGGTACGACGGCTTCTTGCCTCCGTCGTGGGGGAGACGCTGAACCGGATATAACGGTGATCCGACAGCGTCTCGACCCCATCGAGGACCCGCCAGCCCTGGACTCGCGTCGCGACAGCAGGAGATGCGAACGAGATGTCCACGATAGACTCTCCCTGCTGCCGCACGCAGGTGCTGACAGAGCCCCGATTTAGGACGGAGACTCCGATGATAGCCGCCCATTCCTCGAGGGTTTCGCCGCGAGCGTCCGTGGCCGGACAGCCCCACACCGTTGACTTGGCGTTGAAGTCTCCCAGGACGAATACCGGCAGCGGTGAAGCTCGTCTCACCGCCGCCCCAACCTCGTCCAGGAAGGCTTCAAACTCGATGAGGGGTCTGTTGGGGGAGAAGTACACGCCGATGAAGGCGAATCCCCCCCAGGCCACGACGACGAAACCCTGGCCCCTCTCCTTGAGGGTGAGGTCCCCTGCGCTTGCGATGGCAACGGTTCCCGTAGCATCGCCCGCCCAGTTTGACCTGGACGGAACGAAGTAGGGTTCCGCCACCACCGCAACGTCCACCGACCACTCCAGCAGGGACTGCAGGAATAGATCCTGAGCCCGAGCGGAGTGGTTGAGGTTCCCCTGCAGGACCTTCGTAGGGCGACTATTTGCCATCGGCGGTCACCTTCCCCTGACCAGCTGGCTGAGCTGGTTTGGCAGCGGCGGGGGCTATACCCCCCGTGGGCGCTGGCTTACGGCGATTGCCCGGCTTGACCGGCGTGGCTTTGCAGGCCTTGCTGCCCGCCACATGATCCGCCGGTCTGCCTGCTTCGGCACATAGGGCGCAGTGCGGTGCTGCCGAGCACTCGCGCGCCTTGTGGCCGGGCTTACCGCAGCGGTAGCACAGTTCGCTGCGGTCCACAGAGGAGGAGCACTGTGGTGCCACATGTCCATTCCGGTGGCACCGGAAGCAGCGGGTGGGTTTGCGCTGCAGGAGTGTAACCCTTGCACTCACCCAACCCACTAACAACCGGCCCGCTGCCGTGAGTGCCTTCGCAGTGGCAATCGGGCAGCTCACCCACAGTGCTCCAAGGCCCGAGGGGGTCGCACGGACTTCTCCGGTCTTGATGACCCCCTCTGCACAGCCTGTTGCTCGGGCAATCGCCGTAGTAACGTCGGCCGCCACCACTGAGTCGTCCAGCCCAGAGATACGCAGCTCAGCACACCTCGTGGGTCTGGACACCCTAACGTCCTCAGTGCTCAGCGCTTGGCGCAGCTTGTCGGCCAGTGCCTCCGCCTTTTCTTCATGAGCCGACCCCATTATTTCCAGGATGCGGGCCCCCGTTGCCGCTTTCCTGATTCGGACGTTAGGGATCCCAAGGTCAGGAAGGGAGACTTTCTTTTTTAGGTCGGCGATGACGGAGGCGTATTTGAGCCCCCTCTGCTCTGCACCGGGCTGCAGTGTAATTAATATTGCAGCCGATTTTGGAGCACGCAGCTTAGCAACTGGCGTCGCCCGTGCCGCTTTTCCGCCTCTTTTTTCCCCACTTTTCTGTTCCGAGGCCTTTCCATTTTTGGGTGTCTCATGTTGTGTGACCCTTAGATCGCCAACCTTCCTGGTCCTCTTTATATGGCCACCCGCTTTCGCTGCCACCTTTGCCCATGTTGTCGTGGGCAGAGGAGCCGCATGTCCCTCGGGGGGGTCCCCATTTGGGAGAGCAGGCAGGTCCCGGACTGGTGCCGTTTGGGCGCGCTTGCGACGCCTTCTGCGCCCAGCCGGCCTTTGCCGGTCAGCTGGTTCCTTTCCTGCGCCAGGAATTGACGCTTTGCGTCCAGGAGGCTCCGTAGGGGCAGCATTGCTCGCTGCTGCGCGCTCTCGTTGAGGGGGGCAAAGACGTTTTTCCAGGGCCTCAAATTTCTCGTTCATGGCTGCCATAACTACGGCAGCCACGTCACTCATCTGCACAGGTCTCGTTGTACCACGGCAGGAGTTGTCAATAGCAGGAGGGGATAACTGCTGCTGCTGCGTCGCTTCTTCCCGCGCGACTTTTATTTCAGCACGCAAGCGATCATTTTCCTCCCGCATATCAGCTGCCATTATTCGCAGGCGGTCCAGTTCCGCCTGGAGCTTCTTCGTCTCTAGGGAGACGGTGCTCTCAAATAGCTTTGTGCCCGCTACTTCCATCGCGGCCGCTGACATCTTAAGGGCCCGCACGAAGGTTCCCTTCAGGCGACCCGACTTGGCAGCAACGTCACAGATGTTTTTAGCTTCAAGGATGATGATATCCTTGTACGCTGCTGCTGTCGGGTCCTGAAGCCTGACTTCTTCATCAATACCCAGACGCCTGCGCTCTTCCTGCACTTTGCGGTAGGATTGAGTTGCAGGTGACTGGGGACCAACCTTGTCTCCCTCGTTTAGTATGAGGGAACAGCGCCTCGCAGCTCGTCCCGATGCGGCGGATGCGAAGGAGGTGTCACTGTCGCCTTGCTCATGCCCTTCCGGCCGCAGTGTTACATCGGCATGCTGCTGGGATTTGGCCATGAATCGACCCCGGCCATCTCTCGCTGGTTTCGGTCGATTTTGTGCTGCTAGTGCCCGACGGTTGATAACTGTCGCGGGTTTCCTCGCTACCTCTTCAGAGCTGGGCAGATCCTCACCTGAGGAGGGGCTAGCAGATCGCCTGCCCTCTCCATGGTTGCAAGCCCAGAAACGCTGGGCTTCTCCAAGGGGGTTGTTGTCCCCTGAAGTCTCGGTGTCCGTGATAGTCACGCGTGGTCGTCGTTCACGGGGGTCAGCGGCATGCTGACCTCCGAAGCAGGTTGTGCCCCCTCCAGATACACCCAACCTAACCTAACCTAACCTAACCTAACCTAACCAACCAACCAACCAACCAACCAACCAACCAACCAACCAACCAACCAACCAACCAACCAACCAACCAACCAACCAACCAACCAACCAACCAACCAACCAACCAACCAACCAACCAACCAACCAACCAACCAACCAACCAACCAACCAACCAACCAACCAACCAACCAACCAACCAACCAACCAACCAACCAACCAACCAACCAACCAACCAACCAACCAACCAACCAACCAACCAACCAACCAACCAACCAACCAACCAACCAACCAACCAACCAACCAACCAACCAACCAACCAACCAACCAACCAACCAACCAACCAACCAACCAACCAACCAACCAACCAACCAACCAACCAACCAACCAACCAACCAACCAACCAACCAACCAACCAACCAACCAACCAACCAACCAACCAACCAACCAACCAACCAACCAACCAACCAACCAACCAACCAACCAACCAACCAACCAACCAACCAACCAACCAACCAACCAACCAACCAACCAACCAACCAACCAACCAACCAACCAACCAACCAACCCAAGATATCTTTTCGCCATCCCTTAAATCAAACGCTTTGAGCCTCTCCATAGCGCGTTACAATTTTATTTCCAAAGTGTACAGCGCCATCTTTTGAGTTTAAGCAGAAGTAAATCCTCTTCTTCTAAGATGCAGGCAATTTATGAGAGTTTGTAATATTGTAGCTCACGCCTTATAAAATAAAATAATAAAAATAGATTTTTAATTATTTCCGATTTTTTTTTTCTATAATGTCAATATTGTATTTTGTTTATAATTGTAACATTTTTTTTTTTTTTCAAAAAAAAAAAAAAAAAAAAAAGCAATAAAAGATCATTTATTTTATTTATTATTTATTTATCTCCGCCGAGGCAAAATACTAACTGGACTGATTTTAGGTTATACAATATAAAAAATTATGAAACGAACATAGGTACTTGATTAAAAATTAGTTTTTTCTTTTTTTATTAAGGCAAATATTCTTTAATGACTATTTGAAGTTTACCTCTGACTTAAGACTCTGATACAATATTTGAAAATATAAAAAAAAATAAAAATATCTAAGTTGCCGAGTTGTTAAGGTTAGTTTTATAATAATATTTAATTTTGAAGAATTTATTGAATGTTCTGAAAAGTTTACAGCGTTGATATTTGTAGATTGGGAGTATAGCCAATTTAAAAAAATGAGGGTGTTGCCGATATACTTTGTGGGTAAGTTTCATGAAGATATACGAGAAGTATGTCCAAAAATAATATTCTAAAAAAAAATTGTCAGTTACAAATAGTTCCGGGTCAAACCGTAATTTCCCTGGGCTATTAGGTTTATTTAAGTTTATTAGTGAATTATGGAACACCGCAATACATAAATACTTTTACCTACCTATCGTTGCGTTTTCTGCGTGGCAAAATAAGCAAGAACTAGATCAGAATGTTACGAGACCGTTATTAAATTTTAGTGAATCTTCATCATTAGTTTCGGAGTATAAGCGATGAACAAGTGGACAAGTCTTACACAGCGAATTGTAGGTACTGTTTTTTAATTTTATTTTCGTTTTCGTCAATATCGAGTGGTAATACATGGACTTATTAATACAGGTACAATTACTACCCTACACTCACCCCCATACTGCATCAGGAACCACTTTCACCAATTTTTAAGAGAGAACTCGTCGGCCACAACTACCGTTCAAAATTACTGTCAAGAATGAGTAAATGCCGGCTTAATTCGGTATTGCCAACTTAGCAACTCCAATCCGAAAACGATTGGTGGAGGGGAACATTCATACAAATTTGAATAATGTGACTGTGAGGCGTAAGGTTGCCTGATATTATTATTACTATGTTGACATCGCTCTTTAATAATTATTACTGAACGTACTTATTTCTACAATAATATTATAATGGGGAAAGATTAGATTGTTTTTCTGTTTGCATTGAATAGGCTCCGAAACTACTTGACCGATCTTGAAAATTCTTTCAGCAATGCATAGCTACATCATCAGCGAGTAACATTATATCCCCGTACTCCCACGGGAACGGGACCTACGCACGAGGCTGAAACTGTGTTTTTTTTATTTAAATTTAATATCTAATATTATAAAAAGTTTTAGGTGAATATCTTAAAAATATCACCTGCGAAATAAAGCAACATATAAAATTAAGAAGTAAAAAATATCTTTATTCGATTAGACTTTTTACAAAGCACTTTCAAATCGTTAGAATGACTTTATTTTACAGGATTATACATGCTACCGCCAGGTTCGGAGGGTTGCTTTTACTGAGAACAACCTGGCAAGAAACTCAGTATTTACTCTTATCAAAAAATTTAAATAATAAAAAAAAAAAAAACCCTTGAGCAATGTAAGCCCATGGACACAGTGCAATGCACAAATGGTGATAAAAATTAACATAAAGAAAAGTTTAGTAGTTGTACTTATATCTAAATGCGTGGCTTGAGATGAGTAGCCCCCACAAGCAGCACCAACCTGTTCACAAGTATGACGCGGATGGCAGCCATAATATCTCAACACGAAGGGAGGGCTTGTTGTTGGTAAATAAAGCAAGGAGCTTCTTCCGAAACATTTAATTATGATTAAAAATAATTAAATAATATTAGATTATATAATAAAATTAGAAAAATGTATATAAAAATATGAGAGTATTAATGGAAGACATATTAAAAATATATAGTTAAGCGTAAATGTGATATCTTTGGTGAGTGTGTGTGTGTGTGTGTGTGCGGTCAGTTGTTATCGTCGTCGGCGGCGCGCAGCGAGCGGCACACGTGGTCGTTGGGGGCCCCCAGCGCCAGCGTGGCCCCCGGGGCCCCGCGCCGTGTCGCCCGCCCTCGCCGCACGCCCCGCCCGCCCTCCGCGCCGCCCTGCGACCACCGCAGCGACACGTTGTGCCTGCACAATATACACTTCTCACAATGTGCTCGGCGGACAAACGAGCTATGGAATATTTTTTCGGGAATTTTTAATTTTATGAGAATCGTCAATGTACACGAAATATGAAATAAAAATAAGCACGTCGACGACGTCCCCGAAGGGGCGAGTGGCGCGTTGCAACACGTAGTTTTTAACGAAGACCATCGAGGGCCGATGCACCGCTACGTCAGGCGATATGTCAACATCGACATTTTTGCAGACAAATGAATATTTTTGAAAATGAGACGAGCGAGTCGCTCGCGTCTACATCTACGTCTACATCTCGTTTTTCGGCTCGTTTTTTCGTTAGTTTCTAACGAATAAACGAAATAATAATGGAACAGGAAACGTAACGGGTCGCCTCGCGGCCCGCGGAGGCCGGCGTTCCGAACTGAAGCGACACTCGGTCGGCGCTCACATGACGTAGTGGTCGGGGATGTCGACGCGCACGCAGAGCGCCACGCCGTCGTAGAAGTCGAGGTCGGCGTCGATGCGCAGGCGCAGGTCGCGGGCGGCGCGCGCCTCGGCCTCCAGGCGGCCCCAGGGCGCGCGCAGGGCCCCGCGCACGGCGAGCGCGGGCCCCGCGCGCAGCGCCAGGGCCCCGCGCGCCGAGCGCCACCACAGGGACACCAGCGCGCGCGCGTCCAGCGCCAGCAGCGCGCCGCGCGCCTCGTGCGCGTGCAGCGCCGCGCCGCAGCTCAGGGGCAGCCGCGCCGCCGCCCGCGCGCCCCACGCCGCGCGCACCACGCCGCTGTCCGCGCTGCCCCGGCCCGCCCACACGTGGCTCAGCAGCTCCGCCTGCGCGCACACACACACACACGCACATAGTACACGCCCTGCTCGCTCCCTATTCACAGGTGCCCTCACTCTTATAAGTCGATAGGAAACAATCCAACACGACCGAACAGAAATCGAGCGTTCGACCGGTAACTTAACGTGCCATCCGAGACACGGGGGTGGAAGCACCGCCAACATACAAACTTCGGGCATTTATTGTGAATTTCTTGATAGATAAACTCAATGTTTATTTTTTACTTGGCTGTTGTTAATTCGTATGTATTTGATGATTATCTATGTAGTGTAATTTATGTAATGCGAAAATATGTGTTTTATGTGATTTAACTAAGCTTTAATTTAGGGTACCTGTCCGTCAAACAGGGAGATGTCGAGCGAGCGCATGCCGGCGACCGAGAACGCCAGGCCCCCCGCGACCCCCTCGGCCCCCGCCTCCCTCTCGGCCCCCGCCTCGGCCCCCGCGCCACCCAGCGCCTCCAGGCCGCGCGTCCACAGCTCCACCTCGAGCAGGTCGGCCTCGGCCCCCCCCGGCCCCCGCGCCTCCAGCCGCACGCGGCCCCGCCGCAGCAGGCCGCCGCGCGCCACCTGCAGCGAGTCCAGCCGCGCCGCCCACGGGCCCGCCGCCCAGCCCGTGGGGCGGGCCAGCACGGACGACGTGCCGGCGGCGGCGCGCGCCTCCCAGCCGCCCAGCGCGGGCGGCAGGCGGCGCAGCACCGCGCGCAGCTCGGGGTGCTCGGGCTCCAGCGCGGCCAGGCGCTGCCACAGCGCGCGCAGCAGCTCGGCGTCGCGCGGGCCCGCGTCGTGCAGCGCCCGCAGCAGCGCCGCCAGCGGCAGCGGCGCGGCGGCGCGGCGCCGGGCGCACAGGTCCAGCGCCAGCGCGCGCGCCTCCAGAGGCAGCGCGGCGCGCAGCCCCACGGCGCCGAGGCGCGTGAGGCGCGCGTGGGTCAGCGCGGCGGGCGGGGCGCGCGCCAGCCCGCGCAGCGCCGCCAGCGACCCGGCGCCCGCGTGCTCCAGCAGCAGCTCCACGGTGTCCGCGCGCCCCATGTTGCCCAGCGCGTGCAGCATCACGTCGCGGCACTCCTCGTCCTGCCGCACACCCCCCACTGTGACTGCCGCGCATCGACCCTTTCCGCCTCCCGCCGATCGTTCGGGCCGCCCGAAAAGGCCAGCGGGATCTAATTTGAAATGCGGGTCCGGCGAGCGCATACCTTGCAGCGCGCGAGGTCGTGCACGAGCTGGTCGCGGACGCGCGCGGCGGCCCGCTCGCCCGCGCGGCCGGCCGCGCCGCCCGCCGCCAGCGCCGCCGCCCCCCGACATCGCGCGTCCCGCGCGCTGCGCGCCAGCCGCAGCACCTCCAGCACCGCCTCCTCCTGATAAACGGAACGTTCAAAACTGCATACGAGGGTGAGCAAAAATCGTGAGGAAAAATTCTATTGGTGTTCAATTGACATCTAGGTGGTTTTATCATAATGAAAAAAAAATTTATGAAAAAAATTTATTCAGTTTAGGCCCTGGTAAGGCACTTATGAAAGTCGAGAATTTACCACCGGTTCGGAAACTAACCTTCTGAGAAGAACCGGCAAGAAACTCAGCCAGGCATCGTGTTCATATCATCGAAACAATATAAATCATATGTATAAATATTCACAATAATGACAAATTTTATTAGCATGCAAGTCAGTATAAAACAAAATCAGAGATAAAAAAAATAACAATACCAGATAGATTTACAAGTGTTTGCATACCATGTATTTGCCAGGAGCTACTTGTGCAGAGTGATTTACCTAGTTCCTTACCTATCCTTGTCATTGATATAATCAGATATTATATTTTATAATATGCTTTCTTCATCAAAACAGTTATGACATGTGTTTTAAATTTATCATAATTTAACGCGATTATTGATTGTGGGATTTTATTGTAGAAGCGAACACAGTTCCCCATGGATGATTTATTTACTTGAACTAATCTTTTGATATTTGATAATTTCAAATCGAATGAACATCACAGTGTAAATTAAAGAGATGAACATATATGGGCCGCTTCGCCTCCCCCCCTTCGGTGTACTCACCTGCGGTTGCGAAGCGAGCGCGAAGGCCTGCAGGAAGGTGAGCGCGGGGCCCAGCGGCTCGGGGCCCGCCAGCTGAAGGCCCCCGCGCGCCGCCTCCACGGCCGCCGCGGTGCCCGCGAGGCCCAGCGCGCGCGCCAGGCCGTTCCTGCACACGTACACGTACATCACTCAATGGTATTTGACGGTCAGCACTCGGTGCAGCGATGTGCCTCTCGCAGAGCAAGCGTCGGCCATAGGAGGCGTGTGACGTGCGGGACAGTGCACGCACCGTATAGGCAGCGTGTCGGGGCGCTGCAGCAGCGCGGCCAGCGCGGCGGCGGGCGCGGCGCGCAGGGCGGGCAGCAGCGCCAGCAGGGCGGCGCCGCCCGCCCAGTGGCCGCCCGCCCCCGCCTCGTCGCCCTCCAGCGCCGCGCGGTGCTCCGCCAGCGCCGCCTCCAGCTCCATGATCTACCGCACGACACACATTACACGATATCATCACTCACTTTTAAAACTTTTAAACGATGTAATGTATAGTTAATAACGCCCTAATACATTTAATATAAATAAATGTATCTTAGTGTAATTTGGAACGAAGCATAATGGGATAAATAATGTGATAAAAAATATCATATGAATAAAATTAAATCATGTCTTTGACTACCAGCTTTTGACTATTTTTTTTATCTTCCTTATTAAAAAAATTGTGTCGGCTTTCTGTTTTTAAAAACATATCTTATTTATACACATAATTTATCATAGGTTTAGAACATCATTATTTATGCTTGAAAATGCCGAAGAAATAAATTAAGTTAAGAAGAAAAAGTAAACGAGAATATTCCAACGTTCACATTCCAATACGAGACAGATAAGCGTTATCGGTCGTTGCGGCGATAAGGGGTCAGGCGGGGTCACCTCGGGCTCCAGCAGCGCGGGCAGCGCGGGCAGCGCGGGGCGCAGCGCGGCCGCGGACAGCGCCGCCGGCAGCCCGCCCAGCGCCGCGCCCAGCGACGCCCGCTGCGGGCCCCCCGCGCCCCCCGCGGCCCCCGCCTCCGCCCCCAGCGAGTGCAGCACGCGCGCCTTGAGCCCCAGGCCAGCGGGGCCCAGGCGCAGCAGCTCGTCGGCCCACAGCCCGGCCAGCCGCGCGCCGCGCACGCCGTAGCGCGTCACTCGCTGCCAGCGCAGCGTCCCCTCCCACGCCGCCTCGCTGTCGCACCGCCGCTACACGCACACGTCCACCGTCACATATACATCATTTTAACACAACGATGGTCAAAATATTCAGTCATTCTTAACAATCCCCCCCATTCGCCCCCTATTACATAGGACTGTAAAACTGTACAAACTGTAAGAGTACTACGAGTACACCTCTGCCTACTCTTTACTTGAAATACAGGCGTAACATACTATCATGTTTGTGCCGATACATTATGTCACATCCTATAAATAAATTTATTTTAAATAACACCGAAGTATAATCTCACCTTTATCTTGCGGAATGCCTCATTTGATACAGTCTCATACAGCACCTGACAGTCCCCTGATATATCCGTCTCGTTCCGCTCCCCCTCCTCAGTTTGGAACTGTCATTAAATAAACTGTATAAATAAAATGGTTTCCTATAATAACATAACGGAACAAACAATATCTTGTTAGCATAATTAGGTTCCAAAAAAATGCATTCATGTGGGTGCACCAGAAGAAATATATTTCTTGCATTATATTGCAAAGAATGATGTTTACTATGCCCATATTATACAGATGTGTGCATTTAGTTATAAACTAAATCAGAAACTGAATTCACAATCATGGTACATACTTACACAAGTAATCAAATGGTGACAAAATGTGAAGCAAATAAAAGGGTGTGCATTACACTAGAAAATATGATATTCATACCATTGTTTTGTACATAACTCATGAAGGTTTTGATGAAGATAAAATATATATCACCTGGAAGAGACTGATGAGGGACTTCTTGTAGTTGAGGACATCAGGCAGGTCATCGGGAGGCAGGTAGGCGGTCTCTATGACACCTTGGCGCCAGTGGCCATAGAACTCAGAGCTGCCCATGTCATCCCACAGGGAAGGCACTGCAGTGAACTCCGCGTTCACATGCTTGGTGCGCTGCAGGAGCTTGGGGGACTCCAGCTGGAACATGACAAGCGTAGGACAGTGCCGCAGGAGTGCAGGGCGGGTCATCCAGGTGCGAGGGGGTACTCACTCGGAAGGCCAGCAGGTACTCGTGCGGCGGCGCGGCGAACACCGGCGCCACGTGCAGGCGCCCCTTGATCTTGTAGCCCACCTCGGGCCCGCGCCGCGCGTCCTCGCCCAGCAGCACCGTGGTCTCCAGCGAGTACAGCGCGGGCGCCGCGAAGGGCTCCAGCCGCGCCCCGGCACCGCCCGCGCCGCCCGCCCACGCCGCCGCCAACACCACCAACGCACACAACATGCCGGCCCGCCCTATACCGCTCCACCGGCACATACGATACACATCAACACTACCAACCAACTACTTGTTAAACTTTGCTAACGAACTTTATATATCAAATAGCGTTGAATAGCGGCATCGAAACTTTGATAAATCTACCAATATTCAACGATAACGTCTAGAAGTACACGTTTCCGAATTCAAAATAATAGTTCCACAATGGCATACAAAGATATCTCTCACTCACTAACTAACCGCTATTTACATAAATAATTATGTTACAATGCCATTAGCTAATCCACCTCATTATTTATAAAAGTGCTAACTTAATAACATTAAATTAGAAAATAATGGTAATTATTTAAACAACGCTATCTTTGGCGCTAGCTCCATGCAGCAAATGATAAGAAATATTAACCAACTAACTTTTTTTTAAACTAGCCATGTCATGTCATGTCAGTCAATCTGCGATGATGTTTTCACGTCATACTCGAATGTCATAATGTAATTCTGTGCACGCGCAGCATCTGAGCTGCCCCATTGGCTGGCCACAGGGTCAATGGCCGGCCAGCGAGCCAATCAGCCAATCGCAATGACCAATTTAGCTGTCAATGTCATTGTCATTCATAACGTCCATCGACCGGAGCTGTTGGCGGGAATTAAACGTAAATCGAAAATTACAGTACGGAATTTAAATTCACTCATACATTTTTTTTGGTCACTAACTAATTTCCCGCTGCATCACCCACATACATATTGCCAATTCTAAATATAGATGTAATTTTTTTTGTCTGTTCATATGTGTTGTGTAGGGTTTATCGAGGATTATTTTACCCTAAGTACTTAGTTACCTATCAACTGTCTTTTCTTTATTATAATGGCTAGGAACGAGTATCAAATTAAACAACAACTTTGTTGATGTGGTGTGACACATGTTCGCTGTTTATTTATTTTTAACTAGCTGCGCCCTAAGATTTCACCCTTGTATCCTTAATTTCATGGGTAGCTTTATTACTGGATTACTCAATTAAAAAAAAAACTGTAGCCTAACATCAGCAATCTGACACTGACAGTCCCGTTAAAATCAGTCGAGCCCCTTTATATTTTACTCGCAACAAACAGACAGACAGTGATTTTTTTTTTATGTCACTATCTTACACCTCACTTTCATAAGCGATCAGTGAAAAGCTGTTAATTTGGAATTACAAACATACACTTCATTTTTATTTATCTGTATAGATAGATTTTGATGGGTCTAGGAAAACAATAAGAGGGTACCTTACTACTAATAAATACATTTATTGACAACGGTCAGTAAACAAGTGTGTAACATTTGTATATTAATTAACATAATAATAATATTATATCACAACGGTAAACTTAGGTATTGATCAGTTTTATTCAAATGACGCGGAGCGCCGTCGCCGGTCACCAGGTACAAGGTACCAGGCGCTGCCAGGAGTCCCCGAGCGGGTGTCGTCTTTGGTAGGGGGTGCGGCGCGTGACGTCACATGTACACCGTCATCAGGATCATCTGTAACCACACGCGGCACGCTGGGAGCCTCACACTGAGCATACCCGGCCCGGGCCGGACGGCACGACTTACACTCATAATTTAATATGTTATGTACTATACTTATATGCTAACAAAAGACGGCATCTCGCAAGGAGGGCGTAGTCCGTCGGGGGGCACCCACCTCCTCGAGCGAAACGGGGTTCCACTTGAGTTGCGCGTCCAGGCGCCGGAACCGCTCTGGAACAGAAGCGGAGGGTACACTCGGGGTCGGAGGGCGGGGAGGGGGGGGGGGCTATGCGGGCCGTACCGTGCGCCAGGTGCAGGCGGGCCAGCGCCAGCAGGTAGCCGCGCGGCGCCAGGCGGGCGGAGCGCGCGCAGCGCTGCACCAGCGCCTCCAGCACCTTGTTGGACACGGCCACGCCCGCCGCGCGCAGCAGCGCCCGCAGCCGCAGCGCGCCGCGCCCGCCGCCCGCCTCGGCCCGCCACGCGGCCCGCCAGCGCGCCAGCAGCGCGGCCAGCGCCGGGCCCAGCGCGCCCGCCACGCTGCCGCGGCCCGCCGCGTCCCGCAGCGCCACCAGCGCGCGGCACACCGAGCCGGGCGCGCGCACCACGCCGCGCAGCGCCCGCGCGTCCAGCTCGCCCCCCGCGCCCGCCGCGCCCGCCGCGCCCGCCGGCGAAGCGTACAACTCCTCCATGAACTCCAGCGTGCAGTCCCGGGCGATCGTGTTGTCCTCGTTCAGCTCCCTGCGACGAGAGACCCGGGTGTTATTCTGGCGCGCGGCGACCGCCCGGCTCCGCTCGGCGAGGTACCGACCACACGTCGGCCGGGTCGTCGGTGAGGATCCGGAGCAGGAAGGCGGCGTCGGTGTGCGGGCGGCGCGTGTGCGGCACGACGAGGTACCGGCCGGCGGGCAGCGTGAAGAAGGCGGCCACCTCGCGCGCGCGGCTCTCGTGCCGCACCTCCAGCGCGCGCTGCAACACACACGGCTGTAGGGCGGGCGGGCGGCCGGCGCCGGCGGGGCGGGCGGGGCCGTACCAGGCCGCGCAGGGGCAGGGGCGCGGGCCGCGGGGGCGCGTCGGGGGGCAGCTCGTACACGGCGAACCCGACGCGGTGCAGGGGGCCGGCCCGCGGGGGGCTGGGGGGCAGCTGCATCACCGACACCACGCAGTGGCACCGGGGGGGCCCCACGCCCACGTGGAACTGCGGGTTGGCGCCGGTCGTCTCTGCACACACATAATGTCGAGTGATGCAGCCGTATACGGAGGCGTGCGGGGTATGGAGGGGCGGCACTAGCCTGCGGCGGGCGGCCCCCCGGCGTTGTACCCGCGGCGCCAGCGGCGGCGGGCCGTGACGGCGCGCCAGGCGCGTCGGACACGCAGCGCGGGCTCGGCGAGCCACTCGTCGGGCCCCACGTGCACCAGCTCCAGCCGCTCGTACCGCGCGCACACCTCCTCCCAGCCCAGCCTGCGCGACACCGCACACCAAATATTTGTATCGACCATTTATCTCTACTTTACTGTGTGCTGGATACAAAATTACATATGCAATATAATATAATGAACGGTCTTAGTCGTAGGTCCATAATTTTTTACCGTTTATTAAAATTTATTAATGTTAATTATAATAGCGACACATAATTTTAGACTGACCAGTGATGCGTGGGCAGCGTGGTGTCGGGTTCCAGCAGCAGGCGCAGGCGCAGGGCGGGCGGCGCGCCGCCCACGGCCTGCACGAGGGCGGCGCGGCGCGGGCCCGTCGCCAGCAGTAGCGTGGCGCGCGGGGCGGCGCCCAGCAGCGCGCCTAGCGCCCCCGCCCCCGGCGCCCGCCCGCCCCCCGGGCCCCGCCCCAGCTCCACGCCCTGCGCGACGCCGCCGCACAACTCCTGCAGCGCGCGCCCCACGCCGCCCACGCCGCCCATCGCCGCGCGCAGCGCGCCCCAGCCCCCGTACACTCTGCGCACACAACATACACGTCTAGATATACTACTTACAAACAGACTGATAAAAAATCTGAAAAATCTGACAAAGGAGTAAGTGCGGGTCGCGGGCCAGCGAAAAGGAGTGCAAGGGGTGAGAGTGGGGGAGCGTACTTGGCGAGCGCCTTCTCGAGCAGCGGCAGCGTGTAGTCGTGGGGCCGCGCGGGCCGCGCCGCCAGCAGCCGGCCGCCGCGCGCCGCCAGCCGGTCGTCCACGCACACCGCGCGCCACGAGCCCCACACGTACACAAGGAACCTGCGCACACCGACACATACACGGTCGCGTGGGGCCAATCCCGCGTATAACACTCGGGATCAGCACGGGATTCGGGCAAGTCACGATATGACCGATCCTTACTCAAAGTGTCATCGCACCTTCGCACACTATTTGTAAGGAAAATCGATACCTGGGTTTTAAATCAGTCGACAGAGTTTATGTGATGACAAATCTTAGGGAGCCATCTTAGTATGCATCACCTGAACTGTCCGGTGTAGTTGTGTTGGAAGGACTGCGGGGGCGCCACGCGGTCCATGAGGCGCGGCGTGTACGCCAGCGCGGCCGCCGCCGTGCACACGGCCGCCGAGCCCGCCGCGCCCGGCGACACGCACCACGAGTCGCCCTCGCACCCCCACTCGTCCGTCGAGTCCTCGCTGCCCGCCCGCCCCACGCGATCGTCGCCGCGGAATCGAGGCCTGGCCGACAACTCCTGCGACGCGACACCGTCGGATACAATATAACGGCGCACGTCCAGTCTCTCGTGCTTCTCATCAGGCCCGAGTTCGAGATAGTACGAGGAGCTGGTGCAGCAGACAACGATTGCCACAAGCGACACTCCTTTCTTTCCCTATTCTTTTCTTTTATTAACCGAAGATATTTTATAGTTCAAGCACATTACCCCATACCACACAACCATGCACCGTGTACAACTATCGCTCTAGCTAGAATGTATTATTATTTGATCCCTTAATTTCTTATAACATTTTACCTCATAACATAATTGGAGTTTATAATAGTTATGAGAGGCGGCTAGTGATCGCGCGTTGATGTCTTTTTCATTGTGCCGATTTCAAATAGAGTTAAATGAGAACGACGCCGTATTGCTGAAGCAAACTACATGTACACACGGTACCTAAGTAGTTAAGTAAGTACTTGATCCTACATTATGCTTAAATGGTTCCGCGTATAATAGTTGGTAAAGTAAACATTCGAAGAGCAAATAATTATTCAACCCAGAACACAGGGGAAACGGCTCTCGGACACACATTGAATGGAATGGCAGGCAGAGGTGTTACAACACCCACTTTCGGTGAGTCTAAGTATGGCTGTCGAGTAAATCGAGGAAATTGGGACTGGCGTCCGATTGTATCATTAACATAATTAAATAAACTTAGATTCAATTTATATACTTCAAAAGAGAGCCATCAAGGCAATATACTCGCTGGACCCCCGAGATTCTCTTAGAGATAAATTTAAAGAAATCAATATTCTCACCCTACCGTCACTGTACATTTATGACAATTTGCTATATATGAAAAAAAATATTCATCTATTCAATTTAAACACGAAATAAACACAAAATTGTAGCTCCTAGATTCAGGTTAGCAAAGGTAAATAAATCATTCATGGGGAATTGTGTTCGTTTCTACAATAAAATCCCACAGTCAATAAACGCGTTAAATTATGATAAATTTAAGACACACATTAAAACTGTACTGATGAAGAAAGCTTATTATACAATTTCGGATTACATAAATGATAAAGACATATGGAATTAAAACTCTGCACAAGTAGCTCCTGGCAATGACATGGTATGCAAACATGATATGTAAATCATTTGGTATTGTTTTTACGTTTTTAATTATTATTTTTTACACATGCATGCTGATACAATTTTCACTATTGTGAATAATTTATGTAGTTTTTTTTTGTAATTATTATTATTTTACTGTGTAATGAAATGTACATGATGCCAGCTGAGTTTCTTGCCGGTTCTTCTCAGAAGGCTAGTTTCCGAACCGGTGGTAAATTCCTCGACATTCATAAGTGCCTTACCAGGGCCTAAACTGAATAATTATGAATTCAAAAAAACCCTTTGAGGACTACGCTTGCAGTCCCCCAGTCCCCTCAAAAAATTAATGATTCGTTTCCTTTGGCACCGTACATAATGTGTAGGGAGATTTAATAATGTGATCAGTAGTATATAGTGAGGGTACTGACGTGCGGCCTCAGCCAGCGGAGGCCGGGCGCGAGGCGGCCCCCCAGCGCGCGCCCGTGCGGAGGGAACTCGGGGTCCTCCCACAGCGGGGGCCCGCCCTCCTCGCTCTCCGCGTCCTCACCGCCTGCACACAGTCACATCTTGACCACACTCTCACCAACTATACTTACAGGTACACGCTAATAGCAATAACATCGCCACCACTACTGTAGTTTAGCAAGTAGATAGTCTGTTCACGGTGTTTCTAATCCCCCAGAAAGTAATTTTAAGCCTCTCTGCGAGCGAGAGGGCCGCTGGTCGCGTTACGTAGAATCGCTTTACCATTCAATGAATGTAAATATCGAAAATGAAAATGATTTATTCAGTTTAGGCCCTGGTAAGGCACTTATGAATTTCGAGGAATTTAGCACCGGTTCGGAAACTAGCCTTCTGAGAAGAACCGGCAAGAAACTCATTATTAACTCATTACTAACATCAAATTTTTATTTTGGATTAATATTTGGTGCACCTATTTTGTAGTAAGAAATGCTTAATATTCTTAATACTGTATTCATGAAATGCAGGTACTTGGTGCCTGGCTGTGTTTCTTGCCAGTTCTTCTCAGAAGGCTACTTTCCTAAGTGCGAAATTTTCGACATTCATAAATGCCTTACTAGAGCCCAAACTGAATAAATATTTTTCACCTTAATTTTTATTTTCATTGAGTGATTGGGTGAGACTGAAAAGACTCCTATCAGTACCGAACATCGTTGTTTAAGAGCTTGGCCTCTACTGATAGTGATGGTAGGCGCTTACCATTAGTATGAACGGTATGTAATGTATGCTTATAAATGTTTGGCTTTTGTAGTGTAATGATGTAATAAACCTGCGTGTCCGTTAGTTTTGTAGTCGCGGGGCGGTTCGGGAGGCGCGCGCGTGCGCATGAACTTCTTCATGGCGGGCCGCGCACCATCCCGCCTCACACCTGCACACACACACACACACCCACTGTACTTTAGCTACTACGTGTAGGTAGATTCACACATACTAGGTACCCTTCCAATGTATACTCGCTAACGTCACCCCCAATATTAGTGTGAGATATTTCAATTATGTACGACACTGCTAGTACTTAGGAGGCGCTTTGGCTGAGACGCTAGCTCCTATCACGAACTTGCCACCGTTTTCCGGATGTATAGATTACCTACTCGTAAGACGAGTAGGAGTTACCCGCAGTCCGATACTTAAAACGTGGACGTTTCGTCAGTATGATGAAGTGGTGGACGCACTCCGCCGCAGCCGCCCGTGAGACGCCAACCTACTATCAGATGGACCACTTAAGACGGTGTCTTACTGTAGTGTTATGTAGTGGTATGGTGGTAAAAAATTACATAATTTTTTTTTTTGTCTTTTATGTCATAAATTTTTGAGACCTATATTTATAGTCCTTACAATTATGTTTAACATCAAAATAAACCATTTTCTTACATTCCACATATTATCATCAAATAAGCATCGAACCTTTAGTAACCTCTAACAATCACACTTGTACCACAAAATAAGTAGAGTATAACAACGAATTTAATTTAATTTATATGTAGGTACCACCACCAGCCGATGCTCTGTGCCAGAGATGTACGCCTACAAAAAATTTAAAGTCTACACTCTATTTTGGAAAATGGTGATGGGAAATGAGACAATTCATAGCCAGCAGTCGGATGATCAGTCCCAGGTAAACTTGGTTTACAGCTCCTTATCTCCCCCCCCCCTCCCCTCAGGAGGAGAAGGGAGGCATTTAATGTCTTTCTACAGTACTCTTTTCGAGCCTTGGTTAAAATACAAGGTCAAGTCATGACAATGATAGTCTCGAGTCAATAAAATCTTAAAAACTCTTATTCAGTAATCAAGGGCTCGCTACTGTTGATAGGTACGTAGTTACCTCCATAATTAGTGTAAGCAGGTACACCGGACGACATATCTACCTTTTCTTACCAAATTTTCATTTCAATTAGAGGAGGTGCCACCAAATTCATATTCAATAATTTGAAATAACTACCACGAATTAATTGTTTGCAGGTTTTTAATTTATTATGAACAGGCTCTAATGTCATTAGCAGTTCTGTCCTCGCAGTGCTGAGTGCGGTGCTGGAACACGTCGTGACACAATGATGCGAGCGCCGTGACATCACGACACAACCTAATAACTTAGTGCTGGAGGCTATTGTTTACATCATAGATGTTGACACCCAACTTTACCTAAGCTGTACCACTTGTATCGCTACGTCCCCAGTGGTAATATCAGCTATGTGTTATTGTTATGGTGATGCGGTAACAGTACCTGATGTAATGGATGCACAAACACCGAGCACTTGGCAATCCTAGCACGTCACTCGGCACTCGCCGGCGAAAGTCCAGTTAGCCGGGGCAACGCTCGCCGCCGCCGCCAACATACACACGTACATTTCAAATGACAAGTCGTATTTACGTACCTTATAATATAATAGTTCGATGCGGGGAGTAGCGCGCCGTGTGCGGGCACGTGATCTCCGCGCGGTGGTCGCGCGTGCACTGAACTAGTCCAACACTCGCGCGCCGCCGTCCGACCAGTGCAAGGGTCCCCCTGGCCCTCCCCCCCGCTGCCCCAGCCTCCAATTAGCCACATGACCACATTAGCATACAATGGAGCCTTCCCCGCGCCGTTGCTCGACACACATACCCCCCAGTGGTGAGGGCAGCCCGCCCCGAAGTCTCCCCGCTCAATTGCCACAATACATGGGAATAGTAAATAAAATACCGATCGCTATTGGAATGTTTAACATTTATTAACTTACAAGTACATGACCAAAATTGGCATCTATGAATAGTAAATATTAAATAATAATTAAATAACTGTAAACAGTTAAGGAGTATTCGGTGACAGAGGTGCTACGCGCCTCAACACGGCGCTCTACACATCATTACACAGTATTATTATATACAAGCACATACGAGCAACAGTTATAGAAAAATAACAACAATCAGATTGAAGGAGTATTCTCTAACATAGGATCACAGGAACCGGCGCGGTCCCGTCGGCGCCGGACACTTACTATAGGTATGAGCGGCGCGGCTACATCGGCGCCGAAACTAACTACTGGGGACCCCCAGCGCGGCCCCTGCGGCGCTCGAGGTTATCTATAGGGGACAGTTAGCGTCGCACGCATACATTCACACATAGTGGAGTGTGGATATCTAGGGTAGAGCAGTCGGCGTTCAGTCGTCGGGCGGCGAGTCGCTGTCCTCTGGCGGCCGAGACTGCCCCGGGCGGGGCTCCCCGGGGCGGGGCTCCCCCGGGCGGGGCTCCCCGGCGTCGGGCGCCGCGTCCGGTCGCTCCTCGTCCTCGGGCTCCGACTCGTCGGTGTCCATCCGCTCGTCCTGCGCACAGCACGCACTGTAGAGGGGCGGGCGGGGGTGGGGTCGGGGGCGGTGGGGGGGTGGTACCTGGGGAGGGTCGCGGTGGCTCTCGGGCAGCAGGTGCGCGGCGCACAGCTGCGGGCGCCAGCGGGGCAGCAGCAGCAGGCAGGGCTCCAGGTCGATGGTGCCGCACGACGCCGACAGCCTCGCCGCCGCCACGCGCACCACGCCGCGCGCCGCCCGCCCCGCGCCGCCCGCCCCCGGCCCCGCGCCCGCCCCCGCGCCGCCTGCGCACACCCGCCCGCCCCGTCAGCCCGCGCCGCACGCGCGCTTACCTGCGCGGGCGGGGCGATAGTTACGGGCTTGGTCGAGGCGACGCTCGTTGAACTCCAGCGTCTGGCTGGCGTGGCGCTGGCAGCCGCGGCCCCCCACGCGCCACCAGTAGCAGGCCAGCTCGCCGTCGGCCCCGGCGCCCCCCGCGGGCCCCCCCGGGCCCCCCACGCGCCACCGCCCCCCGCCGCGCCCGGCCCCCACGCCGCCCAGCATGCTCACGTTGGCGTACCTACGTACACGCACGCTATATAAAAAAGAATTCTCACATAAATCTGGTGGTTTTTATTAAATAATCATACTATTTACCCGGGCTCGGATCGCACGTGCAGGCGCAGGAGCGAGGTGTAAGGCGGCTGCGAGGCGTGGGCGGGCGGCGGGTGGGCGGGCGGCGCGAGGTGGGCGGCGGAGGCGGGCGGCGCGGGGGCGTGGCATCACGAGGGTCGGTCCACCACGGCCACGCCGGCGTACGAGCGCCCAACCGACATGGCGGCCGGCAGCAGCGTCCACGTGTCCGTCACCGGGTCGAACACCTGCACACCGGCACGTGAGGCCCTGCCCGCCTAGACCCCCCACCCCCTCACCCCCGAGGGGCGCGCTCACCTCCACCGTGTTGAGGTTGGCGGCGCCGTCGTCCCCGCCGACGACGTAGAGCTTGTTGTCGTGCGCCACGACGGCGGCGTTGCGGCGCGCCGTGTGCATGGGCGGCGCCGGCGCCCAGCCGTCGGGCGGGCGGTAGCGCTCCACGGAGCGGCGCACGGCGGGCCCGTCGTGGCCGCCCACGGCGTACAGCGCGCCGCCCACCACGCCCACGCCGCAGCCCGAGCGGCGGGCGGCCATCTCGCCCACGGGCTCCCAGGCGTCGGCCGCCGGGTCGTAGCGCTCCACGGTGTGCAGGCACTGGCGAGAGGCGCCGTCGTAGCCGCCCACGGCGTACAGGCGGCCCTCCAGCACGCCCACGCCCACGGACGAGCGCCGCGTGGACATGGAGGCCACGGGCCGCCACGCGCCCTCGCGCGGGTCCAGCACCTCGGCCGAGGCGAGCCCCGCGGCGCCGTCGAAGCCGCCCACGGCGTACAGCAGGCCGCCCAGCACGCCGACGCCCAGCGTGGAGCGGCGCGCGCACAGCGGCGGGCCCGGCGCCCACCGCTCGCGGGCCACGTCCAGCACGTCGACGGAGCGCACGCGCAGCGTCCCGTTGAAGCCGCCCACGGCGTACACGCGCCCGCCCACCACGGCCAGGCCGGCGCGGCAGCGGCGCGTGGGCAGGTCGGCGCCGGCCCGCCAGCGCCCGCAGTCCAGGTGGAAGGCCTCCACGTCGCGGATGGCTTTGGGCGCCTGGCCGCCCACCACGAGCAGCAGCTGCGGCTCGCGGGGCGGGCGGCGCGGGCGGGCGCGCGCGCTCAGGGCGGCGGCGGCGGCGCGGCGCTCGGGGCGCATGAGGTGGAAGGACAGCGCCTCGATGACCAGGTCCTTGACCCGCAGCCCGGCGCTGGCCAGCGGCTCGGCGGCCGCGCGCGCCACCAGCGCCTCCTGCGCCACCAGCGGCAGGCGCACGTGCTCCAGCAGCGCGCCCAGCTGCTCCTGCCGCCGCTGCAAGCACGCCCGCTGCACTGCACGCTGCCGCCCCCACGCACCCCGCCCGCGCCCCCGCCCCCGCCCCCGCCCTACTCACCTCCGGGTCGTGCTGCATCCACCGGATCACCGCGTCCAGGATCACCTCCTCGTTCGGCACCTGAGTCGCACATTCGATTACATTCATTTATACAGGAGAAAAAGGAACAGTTGTGATATATTGAAATCGTAAAATATCTAGCTCCAACGATAACGAAGCTATAAGCTATGGCCGAAGAGCTCGCGGCCTTAAGCGATTGAATGAACGCGCGGCCGCGTTTACCTACATTCCGTACGCGGTCATTCAACTTTTAAAATTAAGGGGAAGGTTAATGGTTACGAAAAATGGTTTTATGGGATTATTTCAGGATTTATTAGTGGGAGAAAAAAAATATAAACGTATTTAGATTTCACGTGAATAACTCTACGTTTCAGCTGATTTTTATGCGAAAAAAAGGTATTGATTTGGTCAACTTTGGACATCAATCACTCGAAAACTAAATAAAATATTTTTGTCATAATAATTTTAATCACTTCCTAAAATTATACCCTATCACATATTTTAAGAGCTGTCCCGATTTCCCCGACACTCTGTATAGGATGCCAGCGACGACGTCACAAAAAAACTTACATCTGCCTAGGTCACTGGCTTCTACTTAACTTAGTATGCAAGTCAGTCCAGCGCTTGTATAGCAACGTATGTGCACGTACCGTAATGCGGTCGCTGTCCAGCAACTGCGCCAGCGTGTCCGGAGCCAGCGCGATGAACTCCTCGGTCTCCAGCACCTGCAACAAGCGCGCTGTAGCGGGGCGGGCGCGGGGCGGGCGGGGGGCGGGCGGGGTCAGGGGCGCTCACCTCCACGAAGTGGTTGTCGATGAAGCGCGCGGCGACGAGCGAGAGGTCGGTGCAGGCGTGCAGGTCGGCGAAGGCGCGGATGCCGAGCGCGTTGTCGGGCCCCAGCGCCGCGGCGAGGAAGGCGCAGCAGGCGTCGCGCACGCCGCCCACCTGCAGCAGCGACGCGGCCGACAGCAGCGCCTGCACGCTGTCCTCGCTGAGCGCGGCCGCCAGCGAGCCGGGGCAGTACACGTACTCCACGATGGCCTCGAGCGCGCCCGGCTCCACCTCGCCGATGACCACCAGCGGCCGCGTGCGCTCCTCGAACTGCGTGAACATGGCGTGGAAGTAGGGCGAGGCGGCGGCCAGCACGGCGCGGTGCGCGGCCACGGGCGGCGGCGGCGGGTCGCCGGCGGCCTGCAGGCGCACGTCCGTCAGCGTGCCGGCCCGCCGCAGCGCGCCCAGCGCGCCCAGCAGCCGCGCGCAGTGCCCGCCGCCCGCCCCCGCCCCCGCCGCGCCGCCCGCCCCCGCCTCGCCGCCCGCCGCCGCGCCCGCCCGCTGCGACGACTCGTCCAGCGACGACTGCGACGCGCACCGCACGATCATACTGCTAACCACCACATTACACACTATCACTATGTATGACTTCAACACACCCAGAAAACATGACACCCCTTAACAACAGCACTGCTAGGGGTGCTTATACATTTATATCGCCTACTGATGGGCTTTAGATTAGTAGATTTTTTTTATGTGTATTTCATAAACAAATCCCATAGTCCACATAGAGGTTTTACAACATGGGATCCCTAAAAGAGTTCAACCAGAGTCCATACAGACAATTAAATTTAACTAAATTACATTCATGTAATTTATCGAGTAAGTAAGTAAAAGTATGGTCTGTAATGTTTTTTTATCATAAGCTGGCCTGTGAAACAAAGTAAGCTGCTGCTATGCATTCTCACTAGAGAAAGCTACATGATTAGTGAATTTACCTGTATCTGGCACGATCCCCATCTCCCTCTGCAGCACTGTTGTCTCCCCCCAGCCTGAAAACAGTGCTATGTAGCAATCACCACACATTATTTGTTAGCAACAAAAAAAATATTCAAAAGTTCCCAATGAAAGATCAATGATGATGATTTCATTTGATTTATATTGTTTCGATGATATGTACATGATGCCTGGCTGAGTTTCTTGCCGGTTCTTCTCAGAAGGCTAGTTTCTGAATCAGTGGTAAATTCTCAACATTTATAAGAACCTCACCAGGGCTTCAACTAGATAAATATTATTCATTTCCATTTTCATAGCATTAAGTACAACAAATTAAACTTTTGTGACATTTAGATGGAAAGGATAACTTTATCACACACAATGACAGTACAATGTAAAATACTTTTCTTATTGCACTGAATAGTTTGTAATCATAAATGAAGGCATTTTAATTACAAAAAGGCATGATTGAATAATACAAACATGAGGCGGCCCTGTAGTGAGACAATATGGGCTGCATTAGATTAGCAAAAAACTTTACTTTTACTGCGGAGAATACTAACTATGTATGAATACTACATATGACTTTGACTGGAGGTGTCAGAGGACTTGTTTTCTGACACACAATAAAACTGAAAAAGTTACTAAGTTAAGTAGAAAAACTTAACTCTTCTCCATACTACTCAAACTCACTGTTTTCATCAAGTTCTAGATAGAATCTAGATAGAAGTAAGGCTCAATGTAACACTTGGATAGCGAGGGGGTTATCCAGGACATAATGGATAGTAATAGTTGAGCGACTGTATTACTAAATTTTATACAAATGTATAGTTACAGCGCGCGGTCGTGGTCTCCCTCCGCGTTGCCCTCCATGGCGCCGGGCTCACTAGCTGCTTGCCACCACTAACGACACACACACCACTCACATTACAGCAACATATTTCTTAACGCTCTTCAATGTGCATTCACGCAACCCCATAAAATTTTTACTTTAGGATGTTTTTGTGGGATCCTGTCCAGGTAATCACTATTTAGGCGTAAATGATAAAGCACAATCACAAAATAAGGTTTTATTTCTTTCAAAATATCTTAACAATAATGTAAATTGTATTTTACAACATGAGTGTAGAGTATTTAGTAATGGGATAGGTATATTGTATTGGCTATTTTATTTATTTAGCATCGTATTGTCTAAACAGTTGGTTGGTGAGTGACACTTGACAGTTGACACTACTACTTGTGAGACTGTCACTGTCAGTTAGATTTTGGGCTCTATGATGAATCTCAAAAATTTACACATAATATCCAATATTTTTTGATGATTGGAATGAAAAATGCACTAAATTCTACATTAAACAGTACCAATCTGAAACTAGCAGCTTCTGCTTTGAATATCAGCCCAACCACCACACACGAAAACGACTATTATTACATGTATAGGTAAGTAAACAATCAAAATAATGGATGATCATAATGATAGCTGTGCTTTTCTAACAAAAAATTCAAAAGTTGTATACATTTTTTTTTGTTAAAGTACTGAACTACTGACACGGTGTTTTACCATCGACTCCTAGCTTTTAGAGAGCTGTGAGCTGTGAGGTGAAATGATTTATGAAATAAATAACGTAAAGGCTCTGTATTAGAACTTAAGATTAGAGACCTTTCATTTTGTAATAAAGTTGCGGCTCAGAAAATAACCAATCAAATAAGTACACATGTTATGTCATAGATGGCGCTGTACCTAAAAACGTTTTGTTTGTGCCATTAATTATTTTTGAATATAAATAATTACTATTGTATATCTAATTTATTCTTATCCATCCATATTGTCTATTCTGATCTTGTGTACTATCTATATTAGTATTATATAAATGAAGTAAAGTAAGTATCTCCTGTCTGTTTCGTTTTTACGGCCAAACCGCTGAACCGATGTTGTGAAAATACCTGCCTACATAGTTTTCTGTCCTCTGTCTAACCATAACATCTCAATAACCATATTTTTCAGTTAGGCTGACGGATTTCTAGGATCATCAAACAGAATGGAATTTTTAAGTTTTTCCCCCTGAAAAAAGGCATAATAAAGTACTTAGATAAGTAAAAGGTACTCATTCGTATCTATTTGGTGTATTGCGTGTTCGAATAAGACACTTGTTGGTTAAATTCGTACGTAGCATGTAGGTACGCGTAAATATTGTATTATCATATCCTCGGAGTTTAATAATAATAATCGTGCAGGTGTGCTAAGCGCGGTTGGGTGCCCAGGCAGCGGCACAGGCAGCAGGCGAGAGGCGTGTGTAGTGCAGTGTTCTGTGTGTGGCGCGGCGGTGCGCGGTGCGCGGTGTGCGGTGTGCGGCGTGTGCAGCGGGCCGGCGGCGCGGCGTAGGGCACGGTGAGGCGCGGCGGCGCTGGGCGCGGAGGGTCGGAGCGGCGCAGCTCAGTGTGCCGCGCGAGCCCGCCGCCGCCGCGCCGCACCGCCGCCATGGAGCACCTCATCGCGGCCGTGCGCAAGTACCCCTGCCTCTGGAACACCACCGCCATCGAGTACCGCGACCAGGAGCTCAAGGAGGCCGCCTGGGCCGAGGTCGTCAAGGAGACGGACCTGTCCTCAGGTGAGCCCCCGCCTGTGGCGCCGCGCCCCTCCCGCGCCGCCGCACACCCGTCGCCCGCCGGCGCCACTGCACTCCACTGCATGTTCTATTATTTTCATATTCACAGCGAATAAGCCACCAAGTATTTCTTCGATAATACTGTTTTTATCCAACATAATTAATATAAAATGTATACTAGTTAGTAGTAGTACAATGGTCAGTGAAGCTCGTGGCCGCGGGTTCGACCCCCGCCGCGAGCAGATACCTACCTACTTGTGTTGTGGAATATGAACATCTGTCTCCCATAGTTCCCATTTGATAGTAAAACCTATAGCTGGCAGTCTGCTCAGCTTGCCTCTCTGTTGACACAAACAACCTCACATTCGCATTTTATAACAAAGTCAGAAGTGAAACATTGTCTATCTATGGGGGTATATTTTGTAGACATAGGTTCCAATTCAATGCACTTACTTGGGTATTACTTACTTTGTTCACCGGCTCCCTATGGTCACCGACGCTACATCTCACCGGCTCAACAACAACGAACACTTACCTAGGAGACAGAAGTCATAATGACATAATTACCTATTTAATTAAATTAGATATAATTAAATGAAATGAATGTATCAGACAGTGCTAATGATCATATCAACATAATTTATTACGATAAATAAGATTGATCAAATGCCACATCGCCTCACCTCTCACATCCACAAACAAACATAATATCCCCTATACTGCCTGTGGTATTATTCGTTCGTCCCAATTTTTAACCTTAAAAAAAAGGAGGAGGTTATCAATTCGACTGTATGTTTTTTTATGTTTTTCTTTGTATGTAAAACAAGATTTTTTTTTCTGCCTGCCTATCTGTTTGTTTGTTATGGGTAATCTCTAAAACTGCTGGACCAATTTTAACGGAACTTTACTGGCAGTTAACTGATGTTGCAAGGAGTAACATAGGCTACTGAAAAAACATTGTTCCGTGAAGTCCACCCATGAAATAAGTCTCTGCGAGTGTGACAACATGTTAATATGCCTCATTGGTCCAACTTATATTTCGCCTAGCTTTGCCCCGCATTTCGCAGAATTATTGTATATTATATAAAAGTTACTCCTTAACATCAGTTAATCTGCTAGTGAACGTCCGGAGGATTTCATATACATTTAGTGAAAAACTATTAATTTGGATATACAAACATTCTTGATTTTTTTTTACCGCATGTATAGATAATATTTTCTCTTTGAAGAGTACTTTCGCATTGAAGTCCTTTTACGACTAAATGTATTGTGTGATTACAGACACCTAATTTAGAACAAAGGTGAAACATAATAATGCGTGTAAAATCCTGAAATAACATAAATACCGATTTGTTCACTTACTTTCAAGAATTCTGCCATAAATTTATTAGGTCACGTACAACGTCAAACGTCAAGTTTTTAGGAGTTTGGGACTAAATTATCGAGACTTGCGATCAACAACTCTATATTGATATTAATTATGCATGTATGGCGCCTATGAGGATGAGATCATGAGGCGACGTGTGTGACGTGCGCGTGCTATGTGGGCTAGACGCCAGTGGATCAGTGTATAGTGTATGACGGTTGTGCGTGTGTTGCAGTGAAGGAGGTGAAGATGAAGTGGAAGAAGCTGCGCGACAGCTACCGCGACGCGCTCAAGAGGCAGGGCGAGGCGCAGGCGGGCCCGGGCGGGCAGCCGCCGCGCAAGAGCTACGCCTGGAAGTACTCCTCGCTCATGCACTTCCTGCAGCCCTACATGAGCGCGCGCAAGAAGCCCGCCGGCGCGCCGCCCCCGCCCGCCCTCGACCCGCCCGCCCTCGACGAGAACGGCCACGACGCGCCCTCCAGCGACGAGAGCGACTCCTCCGCCGAGGTGGAGCCCAAGCGCAAGGCGGCCGCGGGGGACCGCCTGGCGCTGCTGGAGCGGCGGCTGGACCTCGTGTGTCGCTCGCGTCGCAAGCGCCCCGGCACCGAGCCGCCGCCGCCCGCCCCGCCCGCCTACCCCGCCTACCAGGCCTACCCTACCGCGCCCGACTCGCTGGACGTGTTTTTCTCGAGCATGTGCCAATCCACGAAGCGGCTGCCTTACCCGACGCAAATCAAGATCAAGCGCTTGGTGTTCGAGGCGGTGATCGAGGCCGAGGAGAAGCTGATCGCGGAGCAGCAGAGCTACGCGAGCCTGTGGGCGGCGCGGGGGGCCAGCTCGTCGAGCAGCGAGCCGGAGGCGGGCGACGGGGACCGCTCCTGAGCCCGCCGCCGTCCACTGCGCCGCTAC
Organism: Watsonalla cultraria; assembly: GCA_964035505.1. Lineage (NCBI taxonomy): Eukaryota > Metazoa > Arthropoda > Insecta > Lepidoptera > Drepanidae > Watsonalla > Watsonalla cultraria. The sequence continues at coordinate 10,637,049 of OZ037727.1, read as the reverse complement.
GCCCGCCTCTACCCGCTGTTCGACGACTACCGCCAGTACACCGCCGCCGTCGAGGCCGTCGCCACTGACGCCGCGCCGCCGCCCTTCTCCTCCTGCTCACAACCCCCTCAAATATAATGGCACGGATCACAGCACGGCGGGCGGCGGTAGAGGACGGGAAGCCCACACATCGCTGGCCCTCGCCCCTCGCGGCAGACACACGTGGAGGCACCACAAACGTAGTCAAGTACATAGTATCCAGTGATAGGAGCGTGTGGGCACTGCGCCTGCGAGTGCTCGCGATGCTTAACTACCATCGTTTGACTGAAGTATAGTTGTAAGCATGTTGTAAGGCACCTATGGACTCGAGAAACTAGATTTAATTAATACGTAATAACTAAGTGAGGTTACTACGCGACCTTGAAGTTCGTTGATCTCTGAATCTCCACCAATAATAGGGCTATGATTGTATTATGTAAATTATCAGTAACGTGGGCCAGAGCCCTCATGCACGTATGTTTGATGAATATGTGTAAGTATTAAACAGAACTCTTATTTTGAGAGCAAATTGTGGTTTATATTATTACATGAAATATTATTCCTCCCGGCGGCAATGGCGCCTACCATCATCGGTTTAAGCAGAGCGTCTTATCTTCTGAGCTTTGACGTCTCATTTTGGTACCGTTACATTAAACGTTGTTGTGTGTCGGAGCGTCAAACTAACTAAATGTGTTTAAAGATATGTCATTATGTCATTCATATATCAAAATACAACCGTAAGAGTACAAGCTTTCTTTCAATGTAAAATCTCGAACATATACCCGACAAACGTCAAAGCTAAGAAGCTCTTAATACGCGCTGCTTGAAAGATCATAGTCCCCAATATAAAGAGTAATATTTTTTTTTATTTATAATATGTTTTTTTAAATGAAAGTAAGTACAGTGCAACCTCGATATAACAAATCGGAGGGGAACAAGAAAATATTCGTAATATCAAGTAATTCGTTGAACTGAGGTTTGTTATGATGAGGTTAGATTGGTCTAAAATTCGTTATAAAGAGGTAAAACACCCCTTTTACGTTTCTGAGCCATTTTAACTTAAATCTTGAACAATAGTGACGAGCAGAGGTGTTTACATTACTTTCCATCAAAACAACAATGATTACTGTACAAACAAAAGCGTGTCGAAACATGTCGAGACATGACTCACATTATAAGATTAAGAGTTATATTATTGGTGGAAACTTTATATAAAGGTTTTGTGTTGGCAAAATTCGTTAATTAGAGGTATGAATACTTTTTCTTGATAGTTGAAAATTCGTTATAAAGAGGTTGTACGCAAAGAATGTTCGCAATGTAAAGGCATATTTTATATTGACTCTTATGGACAATTCAAGGGGATTACGAAGAATTTGTTAAATCGAGGAAGTCGTTATATTGAGGTACGTTATATTAAGGTTGCACTGTATAAACGAATTTCTGTGAATTTTCTTGTTTATGTGTTCCCCGAGCCCATGATGGCTTCATAGAGGGGAGTTAACTAGTTAGAGGAAGGTTAGTTCAGTCAGTCGTGAAGATACATGTATCCTTGAGTTCGTTCTTACATTTCTTCATGGAGCTAACCTTCACCTTGAAGTATGTGGTGTGGCAAATAAATATAATCTAAGCTTTTATTGGTGCAGGATACTTTTGATTGAGCTGGTACTTAATAATTCTACGTTAGTAGTGTATTGTGATTTTTCACCAATTTGGAATGTGGGGACGAAGGGCAGTGTGTGGAAATTCCATCACACTATCGTACACAGTACATACTTAGAAGCAAATCACATTATCAGAGGTATTAAAATGTACATATTTTTTCCTCTAGCCCTTCATCCCTTGATCCACCCCCAGCAGCAGCCCTTGAAGGGGACACAGAAACACTGACACTGAAGGCCACCGCACGAGATATTTTAACAACCCTATAAACATTGTGATTGTTTGTTCCAGAGCACATTGCAGTCAGACTGTTTATTTTCTGGTAACTAGGGCAGTTGTAGGTTCCGGTTCCGGTGCCCTCAAGTGATCAGCTGAGGGAGCGAGCAGCTCCTGTCCAGCTGATGTCTGTCAAAGGAAGCATATGTTGGTGCGTCGCAGTTGGTGTAAACATCGAGGCCGCGCTCCTCCCGGACGGAAGAGCCGCAGCAAATAATCATTTGGCCTGCCTAACAAAATGTTAGGTGGGAGGGATGTAAGTAACTAATTCATATTATAACAGAAACGCAGTTTGCAATTCACTTACCTAATTCGTTCTAGGGGTCCACTTTATTTTACACGTAACTTAGTACTCGTTTTGATTCAAATCATTCAAATCATTTGGTTAGTGATCGTATGTAAAGTTACCACGAGCAGACAAAATGTGTGTGGTTTTTAACTATTTCAAACGCATAAGTTTTTTTTATGTATCATTGCCGTTTACTCGAAGAGATAAAATAGTAGATATAAAATAGTTGATTAAAGGAAGGTCCAAAGGTGGTCCCATCTTTTTAAGTATATCCGCGAAGTCTCCGCTATCCGTCTAGCTGTCGTATGTCTGAACCATGATTAGTTAGACAGCTGAAATGACCCCCGAACCATTCTGTTGTACCATTGGTGTAGCGAGCCCCCTTTGAATGTACTAGTTACGATCGCAAGCAGTCTGTTTGAATTACAAAAATAAATCAATTACTTGTTGATTACTCTACACAAGGCCAGACGCAATAGGCGGGTAGTAGGAACGTACTACATACTTACCTAATAGCTATAAATGTCTCGCAAGGATGTAGGACAATAGCCTTGTGTAGCCGCTGACAGCTGCTCTATTGCTAAGGGTGATAGCCAGATAACTAGTAGGTAAGTAAGTAAGAATGCACTCAGTAGGTGGAAGTTGTAATGTAAGAATCTAACTGCTTTGTAGCGAATTATGGACGGTGGATATTTGGGGCTGCCTGTCTCTGAACGAACGAAAATAAAATAGTGTTGAAAAAGGCCGGCCTCAGTGAGCTGTGGGCCGCTAGGAGTGCGGGCAGCGAGGCGGCGGCGGCGGCGGCGGGCGCGCGGAGATCGATACTCGCCGATGTGGAATTTATAAACCGGTGGCTGTCTGCCACGCCGAGCGTCTGCGCTCTTGCTTTGTCACGTGTTTCTCGAGCCGTCCCGCTCGAGCGAGGGCGCGCGCCGCGGGAGCGAGCGGGACGGGCTCCGCGGCCGCCGCCCGCTGCGCGTGTCTGTCTGCCGGCATGCGCGCCGACTTGTTTGGTGGCGCGCCCTCGCCGCGGAGTGACGTCCGCCAGTGCTCCGCGTGTTCGTACTACCGGCCGGGCCCGGTAGGCAGGTAGGCAGGCAGCATGGCCGTGCAGGCGGGCAGCGTCAAGCGCGAGGCGGAGGCGGAGGTGGGGCGCATGGTGGACTCGAGCCAGGCGGACGACCGGCGCGTGATCCGGCTGGTGCGCGCGCGGCCCCTGCTCTACGCCCGCAACAACATGCCCGTGGCCAGCTACTACGCGCAGGTGAAGCAGCTCTGGCAGGAGGTCGCCGACGAGATGGGCTGGACCGGTACGAGCGCCCTCTTTATCGCAATCTTATCAACCAAATACCTACTTAAGTAAAGCCGGCTTATCGCTCAACGAACTATGGGCTACTTCATGCTATTGTTAGTAACAGCGGCTAACGGGGTTGTTTGTTTGTGCTTTATATTGTTAACTACTTAGAAGTAAATGTATCCATTCAACGCCGAGACACGACGAATAACATTATCTATCATACATTCAACAATAGTCACTTTATGAACACCATTTTATTTATATGCCGCACAGATTTTTTGTATTCTGTTGCTTTGCATTGCACTTACACGTGGCTGTTTGTGATTCCAAGTTAACAGTTTTTCACTAAATGCATATGAAAGTAGGTAGATGTATAGGTAGTTTGGGTACGGAACTTTCATAAAAAAATACCAATTTTAAAATTTTATTTTGTGTCTGTGTTTGTTCCGGCTAACCTTTGAAACGGCTGGACCGATTTTAACGGGACTTCCACTGGTTTTTATTATACCGCGCCGGCAACAAGCGACTGGTGTGAACGACCACTAGTCGAAGTTTACAGATGGATGCTATCCCAGTTATCTCTCAGATTCGATCTATGCATACTTTCAATTACATAATAGTGTTAACATAGCGATACTTAAGTTATTTCAATGACTCACCTAAATTAATATTGCAAACGGCCTTAAGTAGGAGAGGTAATATATTATATTCTATTAGAATTTCTTATGCTTATATTACTACTGAACCGACTTCGAACAAAGGATGTTCTATGTTTGTCACGTAGTTGTACACGTTTGGACCTTACTAGCTGCAACACCTACTTCTTAAACAATCTAAACCGGTCCAGCTGTTTCCGAGTAATCGGATTACTCGCAGGTAGTAACCGTGCAGTATTGTGTTCCCTTTGGATACGGAACCCTAAAAATGACTGCACATCAGCCCTCATACGTATCTCATCTTATCTTGGCTGTGGCAATATTAGGTCCGGTTGGCCGGAAGCTCGTCGATCCATGGGATCTTTTGTGCCGCCCTTGCCCTTATGCTTTACGTACCTGACTCTTTAAATACTGGACAAGCCGGCAGATCTTGTCCATGGGGAAGAGCTTATAGTCCTCTGGTTTCGGGTATGCCTTACCCATTAGGTTCATTCGTCATGCGGTCAGAGCATCGCCAGTGTACGCTAGGTGTCGTAAAGTATAGGTATGTGTCGTTCCAGTGGCGGAGGTGCGTCGCAAGTGGTCTCACGTGCGCAACTCGTACTCGCGCCACCTCCGCAACGAGATGCAGGGCGCGCGCACCGGCCGCGGCCGCATGGTGTCGCGCTGGTACCTCGCCGACGAGCTGCACTTCCTGCGCGATCACATGGCCACCGACACGTCAGTACACACACACACACACACCAGCCCACCCTCCCCACTCTAACAACAAGGTCTAATTATTCTATACTAGCGTCCAGTCCTCGCTTCACTTCAGGTTACGATTTTTTACGATTATTACAAAACGTTGTGTTTTCTCTTCTATATGAACATACTATGGATTACTTATAAACCCAGCGGAGTTCAATTTCTACATCTCAGTTAAAATAGTATCAATATCCGTAACGTCGCTCGGATTAACGATGCTTTCAAACAGACAAAATAATTTGCAGGGAACTTCAGTTATACTATACAATACTATTATGACCCGAGGGCCAGGAGGAGCAGGAGGTCGTGCCTATTGTTAATTAATTCAATGATTTGTAATGTGTCCCTCTCCCGTCAGACGCACATCCCCGTACTCGTTCCCGACGATGGTGGACATGGAGGTGGAAGTGCGACCGGAGCTGGTGGACGTGAAGCCGCTGGTGCCGGCCGCCAGCTGGTTCAGCCTGTCCTCCCCGCCGCGCGCCCCCTCGCGCTCCCCCGCGGCCTCGCGCGACGACGACTCAGAGGACGAGGACGGGGCCTACTTCCAGTTCTTCCGCAGCATTCACGGCGACTACCAGCAGCTGGCGGCGCGCAAGCAGCGGCTGTTCCGGCGGCAGTGCCTGGTGCTGCTGCACGCGATGCTGGACGAGGACGACGAGCGCCCCGCCGACCTGTCCCAGGGCGCGCCGCGCGGCCCGCCGCAGCCCATCCTGCTGCACCTGGCGCAGCCGCCGCCCGAGCCGCAGGTGTGCATCATCGAGCAGGTCAACTCCACCTGTGCCGCGCCCCACGACGACTCCTCGTAACCCCGCCTGTGGTGTGTGGCCATGCCGTGCTCCACGGTAGAGGACGCAGCCAGTGGTCGCGAGCTGGTGCTCAACTGTGATTGACGCGTTGATTTATTGTGTATGGACTTGTTGCTGTTAAATGTACCTAGTGTAAGTTAGCTAATTATTGTTTGATTGTTAATTAGTAGGCAGGCGAGCCACATTGACAGGCACTACTGTTGCCTACCCCCAGTCGTGACGTAAGTGGAGGTTCACCGGCACATCAGCAAGATCCCTCTGTCCCGAGTGCGTCAAGCCAACATACACATGCCGGAAGTCAGGGTCGGGAGTCTCAATAAAATAACTACCCATATGGTGCAGCAGCATCGCACTACAAATACAACATGTCATTGCAACACTTGTGTCAGCACCTTACTATGGAACCGAGTGTGTGCTAGTTGGCATTGTTGTCACTTGTGTTTTGAGCTATCTACTGATTAATTTGATTGTAAATAAATAGAGCATTATAGGTTAAGGTTACCGACTATTTATCGCAACCAATAAATTTTTAAGATCAAACTGAGCTCACGTTTTAATTTAGTACTTACTTACGAGCCATGTATTATTGCTGAAATTAAAGCAACTGAAACAAACAACAAAGGTAAATTTTTATTATACCTTTCTCTTTTTAGTTTCAAGAAATCTTGTCTAATTGTACTGTGTTGCACGAAATATTGAAACAATCACGTCTTGCCTTGCGCTTGTGTGATGATACTCAACGATATTATAGTACGACGGCTCACCGATAGATGGCGGTAGTAGTCACTAATTTTAGCTAATCAAAATATTCTGTTCTGTTGTCAGCTGAACCATAATCTCCACGGTTTCATAAACCTTTGTCGCATCAATCACGACCGGAGTAATTCTATTAAGAGCAGTAGTGAGGTGATTGCAGGAGAAGTAATGTTGTCCAACTCGCACCCTTTCATCACGACTTGTCATTATGGTAGCAACCTACCAACCAGGCCCAGGGGCCTAGCATGCCAACAAGAGGTCAATGGCCCAGGATAGCTCCACTCAGCGTACGTAGGTATATATGTGACAGATACATTTTTAACCGACTTCAAAAAAAGGACGAGGTTATCAATTCGACTGTATGTTTATTTTATTATTTTTTTTATTTTGGTTACCTCAGAACTTTTGACTGGGTGAACCGATTTTGATAATAATATTTTTTTTTGTACGAAAGGTGAAGTTTCTAAAATGGTCGAATATTTTTTTGTTCAGTTCTGATGGTGGCATCGATAATGACAGATTTATACACGTAATAAAAAAGTAGAAAAGTAAAAGATAAAAATATGAGTATCCGAAATAAATTACTTACTTTTGAAGATGGTGCCAAATATCAAACTCGGTGCTGGTGGCACTTCAAAAGTACCAAAGTAATTTATTTCAGATAATCTTATTTTTCTCTTTTTGAAGGCGGTTTTACTTGTTTTATTACGTGTATAAATCTGTCATTATCGCTTCCGAAATGTTAAAGGTCTGAGATTTGAGGTGAGGTAACTACATTAGTACATATTATTCTCACGTCTGTAATCCCCAAAGGGTTAGGGAGGGGTGTACTTATAGTATCCCCACATTTCGCCAGTTATGTTAACATTCCTTGTAATAGGGGTGAGCCTATCCAGACAGACCGCAGGATGCTTCTGCGAAAATTACACACGGAAATGTCCATCGAGCCCAGGACCTCGTGAGGTAAGCAGTAGTAACCGACGTGGGCGAAAATCCCAAGTTCTTCTGTCTGGTCCTGATTGGAATGCTAGTTAACAGTAGGGGTCTGGACAATGAGAAGACATTGTGCAACAAGCTTATGGCGCGGGGGCGAGGGGGTAGGGGGGGAGGCACTCGGGCAGAAATTGAAACGTGACGTCATTTGGGCTGTTTAAAGAATCTATTGTCGGCCGACCTTTTTGTCCCTTGGGGGGCCGAAACACACTTACTGAAGGAATACCGACTCGGTTAACATACCCGCGGCCTCACCTCGCTGTGCGAAGCATTTACAATCATAATGCGACAGCACTAAGGTTCGATTTGAGTGGTGTGCAGTTGAGGGCTGACAATGGGCGCGGGCGAGGGCGGGGGCCGGGCCGGGGGGCGGGCGGGGGTCGGCCCGATAAATCAAATAGAGCTTTCCAATAGTGTCTCCAAATGAGACGACCGAATTTGCGTGTGATGTATGTATCACCCAAGTACGAGTATCGCAGGGCTGCCCCTTCACTGTACAAGGTAGGAACCGCTGCCTGACAGTGCCTGATATGACTCAGGTCTTAGGCCGAAGATTGGTAAGTCAATAGGAATGTAACTCGTGACCCATAGATGTAAGACCACAGAGACACAGTGAAGGAGTGTATCGTATACTTGACCTAGGGACGTGTACTCACAATTAAACGGTTTCAAAGTTTGAAGTGAACAATATACAATTAGCTATCCCCCGGCTTTACCCGCGTACACTTAATTTCATGAAGATGCAGAAGACTAATGCTTTTTTTAAATGTTAGCCTAAAATACTCTTTGTAGCAATAGCTAGCTGCCAGTGAATCCCCATTTAAATCGGTCCAGGCGTTCCGATTAGGTGGAACAAACAGACAGACAGCCGGAGGGTCAGACAGACAGACTGACAGACAAATTTATTTCATCCGAGTACCGTACATTTAGTGAAAACTGTTGATTTGGAATTACAAACAGATACTTAAATTGTATTTATCTGTATAGATGTGAGAATCAGCAATCATACTACATCATAATGCATTTTTTAACTCGTGAGCTTACAATGATTTATATTGTTTCGATGATATGTACATGATGCCTGGCTGAGTTTCTTGCCGGTTCTTCTCAGAAGGCTAGTTTCCGAACCGGTGCTAAATTATCGACTTTCATAAGTGCCTTACCAGGGCCAAAACTGAAAAAATATTTTTAATTTTCATTTTCATTTTCATTTTCACAATAATACTAGATACCACAGAGCAATACATAAATGTTTGATACATTTATGTATTGTTCGAGCCAAAATAGGTACCGTATGAAACTATCTATAGTCGCTGTTACGTTGCGTACCCATTGTACGCATGCGAGAAACAAACGGATGTAAACAAATTAGCAATTTATCTTCTTATCAGCTAAAATTTTTTTTTTCACACTAGATCGGGGGTAAGTCAGGGATCTATCCTCGGACCTCTTCTATTTATCCTCATGATTAACGATCTCCCCGAGGTCCTGAAACACGCTAAATGTTTACTATATGCGGACGATCTGAAACTGTTCATGGAGATAAAGACTGAGGAGGACTGCCAAAAACTTCAAAACGATGTTGATGCCGTTTATGAGTGGGGGGTTGCTAACAGCATGGAATTTAACCCCGTTAAGTGCTCCACTATGACTTTCACCCGTAAGCGGCTTCCTACCGAATTTCAGTACAAATTAGAATGCAACACCTTAACAAGATGTACAACCACCAAAGATCTGGGGGTCCTATTTGATCGAGGATTAACCTTTCACGACCACATTACTACACTGGCCAAAGAGTCCTTCAGACGACTTGGGTTTGTGCTGAGGAATTCACGAGAGTTCAAAGGCGTGCATGTGACTAAGCTTGTTTTTTGTGCTTTGGTTCGCTGTAAACTTGAAGCCAGCTCTTGTGTATGGCACCCACATGAAAGCAAGTATACGTTACTTCTGGAGAAGGTGCAGAAGGCATTTTTACGATTTCTGTATAAAAAACATTACGGTTACTACCCTTATTTGTACCCTAGTAAGTTCCTGCTAGGGTGCTTAGGCTACAATTCCTTGGAGGTCAGACGAGCTAATGACCAACTAGTTACGATGTGTAAAATCCTTCATGGGAAAATAGATGCTCCTGATTTGCACAATGCGTTGTGTCGATTTTTTGTTCCCAACAAGTACGGTCGCAATAGAAAGCACAAACTGTTCTCGGTACCTTCATGTCGAACTGTCGCGCGAGCTCGGTCTCCAGTTCCAAGATCGCTGTGTGCGCTGAATGCCCTCCTGGACTCAAGCCCCGACTGTGATGTGCTCGGTGGTGAATGGAAGGTGATTTTGAATGAATGTTTAATTTATTCTGAAAGACTTGTGTTACCTTAATTTTTATTTTATGTTTTATACTTTTATTACTAGAATAGTTTGTTCTCTTTTTTTATATGTTCATATTTGTTTCGTGTATTTTATCATCTGTGTTAATTTTATGTTGAGTTTATAACTATCGTTTTGTCGAATTAGCGTAATTGATGTTATGTCGTGCTGATTTGTAAATAAATAAATAAATTTAAATATCCATAAAATGCATTAAAATAAGATTGGTATAATATGTTTTTCAAGAAGATATTAGAATATTATATCTGTTTGAACTTTATCCGAAAGTTAAATGACTTCCTGTTATCTTCCTATACATTTTGCAGCAAATAAAAAATGGCCGCAGCAATGGCTGATTGTTTTGGTTCAATCGTGCGCGCACATTATTATGTTTGTGTATGTGAGTGGATCTTACAATTGCTACTAATAATTATTACTGTGTGATGTGCATTGTCATAAAATGGATCTATTTAATGTTGAATGTGTTGTGAAAATTTTCATAATTACGTCAAATGCAAAAACCCTTAGCAAACCCATCAAATTAAAGTTTCATTTCGTAGGCCGATCTTAAAATTTCAGATAGATATAAAGTAAATTATGTTACGTACCTTACTAGCTAGACATTTCAAAATAAAATAAGGCCAAAACATATTTAATGATTAGCCCGTCATGTGTGTGCGTGTGGTTTTATAGCTACCTACTATTTAAGTGTGTGTGACGTGTGTGTCCACCTCAGACGATGCAATAAGCGCAGGTCCAGTGTCCACTAACGGTCCAGTCCACTCATCCAGTACTCCAATGCGTACCAACCGGCGACTTCATAGGTAAGTATGTAGATAGCTGCCTACCTACCTAAGTATTTCATGCACGATTTGTGAGCGCGCAGCGAAAATATTGGGGCTATTGCTCATGTTTTAATTCGCCTCGCGCCACTGCGCATTCAAGCTCAGCGCTCATAACTCGTGACGGGACCTGTATGTTTTTATTTTGTTATTTTCATACATTATGGCGTCAAGTCAAGGCCCATGCTGAGTCATATAGATAGGGCTAGTTAGTTAGTTGTGCTATGTTTGGATAATACACTCTTAGTATGACCATAAACGATAGGTAGTGGTAACCCAATAGCGATGCAATCCGCGAGCTACACTTAGCAACTAGGTGCATGCACGTGACGTGGTCGAGGGGATGTCTGGGGGGCGAGTAGGGGGGGGGGGGCAGGGACGACACAGCAAGGTGACACCCGCGCGCGCCCGACTGAGACTATAGACTACAGAACTGACAGACTTGGCGGTGTCAGAGTTAACCAGCTGACGAATACAATAAAACTCGCTATCAGAACCAGGAAGGAGAGGGAATTGGAAACCTTACGGTCAATGCTTCTGACACTAGTCAACGTAAATAAGCTGTTAAACTGCCTGAACATGCAAGTATGCAGAAGCTGTCACAATAATGTACGTGAGGATGCGGGCGCATGGCCAGTGTGTCAGCAGTCACCCCGCATGGCGTATAAGGGTAGCTCCTTGACGGTTGGAACATCTGCGCATAAGATGTTGACGAAATGCCTGTTCAATGATGCGGGTGCTGTTTACGATTGCGAAGATCGATTATACCTAGTATGAGTCCATTAGAATGTACATTATGCAAAGGAAAGGACAGAAATTGCAACCATGTCGCTAAAGATACATTAGAAGGAATAGTTTAAGAAATGTCATACGTTTATAACCTCACTTTACCTGACCTTTTGAATATTCACTTCATAGTCTGTAATCAAACATAGATCCCTGCCGATTGCTAATGGTCCCAGTTATTTCCAGTACTACTCGCGTGGAAGATATTAATTTTTCCCATTTCTTACTTGTTTATAATAAATTATAAAATAAATAGAAGGCGTCTCCTTCCACATGGAAATCACGGAACTGCGTTGAGAGCGGCGTTAGATGATGTCGGCCTCGGTGTATGTACTCGTAAGTAATGCATCGATTTAAGTACTTAGATCGTTGAAGTAATGTTACAACGTACAAGTACTCGTAAGTGCATAATAATAGTGTTCAGGTCTGGTAGAGTGTAGATACAAGACGACCTCGGTCACCGCGCGCCGCTCGGTCTGCCGCGACCGCATCACGACATGCACTGCACACAGCCAGGTACACCTATACATATATTACTGTAACAATACTATGTTCTCGCATATCTCAATTCAAGTACGTCTTTACACACATCAGGTACACTACACAATTAAGTAGATAGAACGACTTTCCGATAAATACCATCATTGACTCCTTAAACAAACCATGATTGGGTGTTTGATGTAACATTGACGCCTTCCATATACACTTGCTAATATGTGTAAACTCCTTTTGTAAAGTGTAAGTGGTACTGATATTGTAGCGAGCTCGATCCCCGTCAGGGTGTGCGTCACATATTCCCGTCACGTAGGTAGCGGAGCATAGGGTTTGCCTATCTCAGGATCACTTGTAATAAATGGGAGTAGTACGCCGGGATCCGACCCACTGCTGGGTGCGTACTGAAACCTATATGAGCTCATCACAATGCGGGATCTTGGATTTAGCCAAATAATGGTGCCGTATAGTTGTGATCTCGCGGAGAGAAAGGTCGCCAGGACACATCGAGCGGAGGACTACTGGAGGCGCTTTTATTAAATTCAACCAAATACGAAGTCTTGGTCTAAAGTTCGCGAAATTCCCAATACGTTTGTTATTCGTTCTAAAATTACATTAAAATTCTTCGACGTTTATACATCTAAGCCTTTAATAAAAATACTTAACTAACCAACATTTTAGTTTCATAAAAGCAAAAGATACTGAAACTACCTTTGATTTTCGTTCGTCTGCTAATTATCGTAAGAGAAAAATAGTACACTCCTAGATAAAGGATTTGAATATTATGTTGATGGTTCTGACGACATTCGCTCCTTGGCATCAGGTGACAGCACCAGGTGTGGTGAGGCATCCGACAGCCTGCCAGTTGATTGAAACCAGCTCTGTATAATAGTTGTGGCGTGTGCAAGGTCAGGGCGGTGTGACGTCACTAATGCCGCCTACAACCCGAAAACAAGTTTTATAAATCACAATACATTAGTTAAAGTGACAGAGGACATTATTTCGCATTCGTTTTTAACGAATTACTGGTGATGTGACTCACGGAAACTGAATCCGTGCCATTATTCATAGTGATTTAGGAATATTCCCAGTGTGCCTTCACGTACTTAACATTGATTTTATTTTGGTGAGCATCGTTAGAACGTTAGTTGTGATTAAGGATGTATTGATTGTACCTGCATAGCCAACTTTCCAGTCCGTGAGGGCATCACGACTTCCCCCCTAGTAACGCTATCTTCGTTGTAAACTGACAATAGTCGAACATTTATAATCGCTGTACACCGCGTAGTCCGCACTATACTCGTACTTGGCCATCGCGTATCTCTTGCCTATTAACTTACGGTGCCTTTCCGGCTATATGCGGTGTCAATCAAAGCACCTCTTGACTTCGCGGTGTACAACAATTTTGAGTGTACAACGATTGTCAGTGTACAACGAAGATAGCGTTCAGGGGGGCTGGACCACCTCAGTGCTGATTAATGCCGAATAGTTGGAATATTGACTAGATTTATGGTTATTATGACGTACGCAGCTCTTGGACTCAAGCGCCAAATGGTAGTTTGAAAGTTTTATGACAGAGTGATTGATATGAATGTTTCTGTAAAGTATTACGTAATGTTGTTTGTAGAGGCGACAACATCACGCCTCGAGTCTCTCAGGGAGTATAATATTATTGTATCACGGAATTCCATATGAATTTAGTGAAAAGCAGTTAATTTGTAAGAAGTACAAGTATGTGCGGTGATCGATCAGGTAGCTGATGCATCAAGTGCTACAACTGAGGCAAGTGCAGGCGTCAGTGCGCCGCCGCACGCTCATATTATTATCGAGGAGGAAGGGTTAGACTGCAGGATGCATCACTTGACACTCGTACACTCCGCTGCCTTTTCTCCTATTATAAAAGCATTTGCTTTCACAGTCGGTTCGTTATTCCTTTCAACCGACTCCAAAAGAAGGTTATGTTTGTTACTTCAGAACTTTCGACCGATATTTTTTTTATTTGAAAGCTCGTGCTTCCCTTATACTCGTATTTCTCTCCATGTCCAGTCCAGTTCTAACACTGGCTTCTATGAGAATTCGAGGGGAACATCTGTTCTGAACGTAGTTTAGACAATACTTAATGTTTTTAAGTATTGTCTAAAGGCAGTCGAGAGCACTCCTCGTCGAATTACAGCATATATCTAGGTGGGTTGTGACTGTCAAGTGAGAAGTCCTCTGTGTAGGCGCGCTTTGCAATAAGCCAATGAAGAACGTGATAAAAAAATGTTCTTCTTTTCTATAAGCTGATTTAAAATAATACCAACAGATGATAACATTGGTATGATATGTGTGTGAGTGTACCGAGCATGTATTGAGGAGTAGTTGCATCTGCGCGGGGGGTCGGCGGCGGCCCCTGGGTCATCATCACAGCGCCAATTGCTCCATGTGAACTACTGATGTAGATGCACATACACACACATATAACCAATCGCTACGAGTAACTACGGAACACTTGTACAGACCATCCAACAACTAAATTATGAGATTATCGTGAAAAACTTACTTGAAATAGAAGTCACCAATTCTATAAAAAAAAATGTCTGTTCGCCATGAGGTTGAACTCCAATGGATTTATGCATATTTTTTTATTATATTCATAGACTGGTTGTGCCCTCCGGTTTCACCCGCATAGACTTACTTATGGGTGTCTTTATTCCGCGGAAACCTAATTAAAAAAATATATTTTCAAGTGAATGTATAAATCGGTCCACATCACCCGGTGGTGTCGTTAGATTATATATAAGTCATAAGTACTCAAGTATATGCTGGATGCTTAATCGCCGACACACAGTACAAGTGGTGCGGTCAGCAAACAGCCCCTCGCTCGCTGCTGTGTGCACAAGTGACTCGATAATTGGTCCGGAGACGCACCGAGTCCCCCCCCGTGGACACACACCGCGCTGGTGCTAAGTCATTGAAACATTTTCCCACTTCCATCGGATAACATCACTAATACTAGGCTGGAAGAATAACTAGGACATATACACACAAGCTGATATAATAGATACTACTCACACATACTGGTTGATAGTTATATCTTTTTTTTATACCTCTTCAACGTAACCATCGGGTTGAAGAAGCTACCTATAATGACATCGCATTTCGAGTAAACTAGGTCTCAGGACCTACAATTAGTGACTCTGCACGTATCGATAACACTTTACAACAACATAAAAAGTGTTTCATTAATAATTAATTCACTTATCTCTAAGCCACACTCGGCAAGTTACGTACTTACTTAAGTAAGGTGCTTTACCGCGGGAGAGATAACGTGGAGTTTCAATCGACCGAAAAAAGGGATCGAAAGTTTGTCAGATTCACTTATGAATATTTAGGGGCGCACTTAACAAGCCGGAGTTTACATTGAGCGCAGATAAGGTATCGCGACAATTTATGAGTTACGGCCGCGCCGCCGACGACCAACTTTTAATTAAATACAGCGTCGAGTTGGGCCGTCAAGCTGCTGAGCTCACTAACTACCAAATACGAATGTGTCGCCGTAGGGCTGACGAACACTTTACTGGCAGGCTACACTGCAGGCTGACAAAATCTGTACCTTAACATATTTTGACAGATTTTTTTCCAGGCTAGTTGTGGCTGAATTCAAAGATGGCGAATTAATTTCTAGCCACACCAATACGATAAAGAAACTATCAACTTTTAAAACCAATTCCTATACCGTATAAAAGTACCTAATTGGGGCACTGAATTCGACTAGTTATTTAGGTACTCTGCGACATTAACCAACATTTGGTCCTTGCCACCAACTTGAAACCATAGATCCACTGAATTCTAGTTCGAAAACATAAAATACGTTTGAATAGCAAATGTTTGTTAGGAAAGAATAGAAAGTATGTTAATCGACGTCGGTTGAGAAAAAACTTTACCTATTGACCTCCCTGAGTGGCGGGCAGGGCTGTCACACGGGCAGGGCTGTCACGCGAACAAGTATATTTATTTATTCAGCCGTCGGTCACATTAATTAACTCGTTTGGTCTCGTCGTCGAACTGTTTCCATGGCGTTTTTTGTGATGAGAAATGGTATATTGAATGTCACCACTCGTCGCTGCGACAATGTTGCAAATGATCGCCAAATGTACGTGCATTCCGATAGGAGGCGTTGGTTCGACTCGGGTGTGATTTATGAACGAATGCTAATGAGGTGATTTCTGCTTCTTGGATGCTACATTACATTGGAACATTGGTTACATTATTAGACAGGATGCATCCTGCATTACCATGTTGACATTTTAAAAGTATTAGAAAAACACAACTTTGGCGTGAATATTTATTGCCTCCTGTGGGTTCTAAAAATAAAACAAAATTTTATAAAATTTAATTTTAAACAAAAGTAAATCTAAACTACTCTTCAATCTGATATTACAAATCAGATTTCTAGCAGTGAAAGTCCCGTTAAAATCGGTGCAGCCCTTTCAGAGATAAGCCGGAACAAACAGAGGGAAAGAAAAATATGTAAGTACCGTATGTACTTTCAATTCGTAAGCATTTGTGAAAAACTGTTAGTTTGGACAGACAGACCCTTCAATTGTACATATCTGTATAGATATGTACAATATCTAACGGTTTATTTGAGACGCCACCTACGAAAGAAATTTAGAAACAATAAGATTCGGAATATACTAAATGAACATTACGCTATCAATGAGACTAATGTAATCAGGTGATGGTACAAGTGGATACTTTGTGTACTTCGTTCGTGGATCGCGGAAGGTCACTTTAAAGTTACGCTAATTTTAGGAGGTATCTGTTGTCTGTTGTTGTCAGGTGGAGCCTCCATGTTGGATCCTGCCAGCCTCCGGGTTCGGACAAAAAATAAAAAGCCCGGAAGGTCCGGAAGCTAGTCAGACTGCTGGCAGGGAGGGAGTGGAGGCAGAGGAAATTAAATGCGACGCGACGGTGGGAGCTCGCTTTATTTATGATGTTGTATCCTTTGCTGGCTCACTCGCAGTCGGTGTGCTTTCATATTTATCAGTAAATATTGTAAATATTCAACCAATACACACTAGCGACCTGACATTGCCGCCCCGTGGTGAGAGTGGGACTAGCGAGTCACAAACATCGGTGACTTTTTTTCGACAAAGAATCTTACAGTCCACCTGATGGTAAGCGGTTGCTCCGGCCTATGAATGTTTATTCCACAAGAGTACTATTTGTGTGCAATCTTCTGTAAGGTGGAGGTACAGTCCCCAGCCGGGCAGCTGCAAATATCGAACGGGAGATTCTGTTATGTCCTACCTCGCTTAAACTTAGACTCGTCAGCTTTTTATAGTTGCCATCCAATATTAGTTAGGAAAGTGCTCGCATATGATAGATGCGAGGGTTGTTAGCGGTGGTTTTGCTGATGATGGTGTATATGTGATACATTAGTCGGCGCCACGTGTCAGTGGCGGAGTTGTCATACAAGTGCGGTGGTAACAAATGGCCGCCTCGTCGGAGTCACGACACACAACAAAAGTAATTAACCACAACTTGCGCGATGCGTTTGTTGTATCAGATGCGACCACCCGCGGGTCGGGGGGGTGGGGGGCTAGGGGCGGGGGGATGGGGGGGTTGCTATGAAAATATTGGTTACTTAAATAAAACAGGAGCGCGCCACACAGCGACAGCGACATTGCCCGGTTTATACAAGTGACAGCTTTATGTATCGACAATATTACGAGTATACGGAAGCAATGAGATATCGTTCGAAAATGAAAATGTTTTACCGACTCAACCTAACCCTGGCTGAAGAACAAAACAAAACTGGAAGAATAAATGTACCTTTACTTCTGTAGGCAGTTGGAAAGAATTATATTAGCCGATGTTATTAGCCATGCATGGCAGGAGGTTGGCTGCTGAGGAGGCTTGCTGTCACACCCTGTCATTCACCCGGCGCCCGGCTCTACATAGGTATGGTGCGCACGCAGTAATTCGATAATGCACGGGTTCTTGGCCCGGGACAAATATTACGGACCTTTTTCTCTCGCTGACGAGGCAATCCGCAATTGTACGAGTGAGTCTGTCAACCATTTTGTGCTTACTATAAAATCGGTGTGTATACTTTGAAAATATTAGGAAATCATTCCGGGGAGATGGAATGGCAGCGAGGGACTCACCCTCGCCGAGCCCGCTCCGGCCGCCGACACGATTTAAGATTTGTGCTCTATTTTTAGGGTGCAGATTTCAAAGCAGCCTCTGATATTGTCACTCGCTATATTTGAAACAGTACCTTTCAATACTCGGCATATTCGTAAGGAAATATGCCCATTCCAAATTAAGTAGCAATGTCAGAAGGAATTTCAATTGTTCGCCGTTTGCCGTAAGATATTGTGAATTGCTGGCTGGCCTCCTACACCACTGTATACTGTGAAGTGTTTGTGGATGGTCACTGTTCTCTTACTACTAAGGTGGATCATTTATAATGGTATTGAGTGGAGGTGCGTCATACATCACAACCTCATCGTGTTACCGACTAAGTAACCAGTGGCAGACGGGTGAGGCTCTATAGAGAGAGGCCTTATCAACACTGGCGCTTGTAACTGAGTGTGTACATATCATCTTACACGAAACATGTTATTGATGACAATTTTGCGGCTCGTCAGACCTCAGTGATTGGAATATTTATCTACTCTCGATTGGCAGATAACCGTGTGTTATGAAGTTGTGATGCTGGGCCCTCTCCCCCCGGCGCCGGTGGCGGAGGGGGGAGGGGGCCAGGGTGGTATTGCCTAGTTATCTGTCAGCACACTCGCACCCTTTTTCGATAGACTGCGTTACCGTGTGGCGGGCGCGGCTCCATCCCCTCGGACGACGCGAGGTACAAATAGATTCGTTCGTTCACAAAAGCATACAGAGTATCTGAACATGCTGCTATACAAGATGAATATTCTGTACAATTTGTAGACAGAAACCCTAGAAAGTATAAACAGTATCCCAAGTATTGATTTTGATATGATTCAACGTTTAACTGACTTCATTACATATTAGCGTGATCTGAAATATATTTATACACACAATTTACTCGACAGGCACATACGCTGAATAGCAGAAACGTGTTCGTACGATGAGTGTGACACGTGCATGTCGCATCGTGCGTGTCGCGCGTCGCGTGTGACGTAATGCAATGGACACAGGCAGTTGCTAATGGGCCCACGCGTCACTTGCGACGCCACAGCGGCTGTAAACCTGTAATGAGCTGTAATATCGAGTGGCGATATATTCATATTTACAGGCGATCAAAATGGCGTCGTCTCACAGTGTCTGTCGACAGAAATATCAACCAATTTATGTATGCATTCGTTAAAGTTATTACTCTATCATATGTTATCTATATCATAAGGTTTAAGTTAATTGTATGGTTCTTCTCAGTAAAAGCAACCTTCTGAACCTGGCGGAAGCATGTATAAACCAGTATAATTGTAGCGGCGTTTCGCGCATTGCAGTATATATACAAGTTTCCAACTAGAACAGTCGGAGCCGCGGCTCCCCAGGCATGACACCCGCCTGGCTGGAAGATCTTCCCTTTGCTGGGGATGAGCATGATCACTCGCTCCCCCAACATAATTATATCATTCTGACGATTTGAAAGTACTTTGTTAAAAGTCTAATCAAATAAAGATATTTTTGAATTGAATTGAATTAAGTACGACTTCGACAAATTTTGGTTTCATAAAATGTATTGGTGAAAAATATCTAGAATGAATTGGAACTATGTCGCCGAAGTACGTGTTTAAAAAATCAGTAGGTATGTATAAATGTCAACGAGCTGCCTGCATTAGTTGACCGAATTTTAATGAACAATAATTGAATAAGTTAAAAGTGGAGTTGATTCAACCGTAATTATGTTTTAGCACGACGGCCGGCGGGCGGCCGCGACGCGAGCGGAGACTGATGGCGTGCATGTATGTAGCGGAGATCCGCAGCTTTCTCTCGCGCCGTCATTACGGTGCTCAGGGCTCGACCTTTTTCAACCCGCTCCATTGTTCTGCATAAAGCCCTTTGTAGTCGAGTGGGCCCTCAGGCGTATCTGCTCGCAATTAGGGTAATTGCAGCGGCTCGCGGCCGCCGCACGGATGGGCGCGCGCTCCTCAATCAATACTGCTTTGTGGCGTTCAATAGTGAGAGAATGGTTATTGTGGCTCCGCAGCCGGCGACGAGACGCTCTCAATACCCTGCCCTGGACCATTATGGTCAATACCTAATTACATGCCACTGACTTACTATAATACAAGGTAGGATTGCAGATTACACTCACGCTTGTGTTGCCCTAAGGTGTAGGCCGAGGTTTACTTACCGTACGTCCACATTTTACCAGTTATAGTAAAGTAAAACCTAGTAGGGGACGCGCCTATTGCCAATAACCGGACACTAATCCAGACTCCGGGCTGCTACTGGGAAATTACAGATGGATATTATCGGAATATCAATAACGTTTTGCCCGACCCGGGGATCGACTTGTGTGCCGCAGTAACGGTTGCGACCACTAGACCAACGACTCTGGTGGGTGAATTTTTACCTTACACTTAATATTCACGTTTTAAAAAAGTTCTATTGTAACAAAGGTATATTCAACTCGCTTATTTGAATAAATTCTGATGTATAACCAGTGGGAAACGATACTGAATGTAGGAATATTATTCTGCAAAATACAATGTTTGATTGAGTTTTATTGGTAACTGCATATCTGAGTGAGCATCGCCATCCGGGGGACTTCAAAGGAGCCTGCACAATGTTGCGATCGTATTAACTGACGGTTTTTCTGCGAGAATAAATACCTTTGCGCCGTCAGTGGTAGATAGCGCGCGGGGCGCAGTATGACAGAAGTGTGACAGCCTGTCGCGGCCGCGTGACAAGATAACACCCGCCATGTCTGTCACGAGCAAATAAATAAATGGCAAAAAGGTATCCATTGATGCTCCGCCATGACAGCCGGCGCAATTCGCTTAATGGAACCCGGGCTCGGACTAAAATAGATTTTATAAATTTCCTTTTATGGCCTCCTGCCGTGGCGTTCCATACGTACTATATTTAAGTATAATAATAAGTCACACAGTTACGGCAACAAAGAGATGTTCGACTAACATATATCTATTGTAGCATGTGTACTCCTGTATAATATGTAATTCTGATCTGAAAGTACTTTGTTAAAAGTCGAATAAAATAAACATATTTTTTGAGTTTGGGTTACGTGGGTTAAATTGTTATAAATTCGGGAGGACCCAGGAATTGATATTGGAGCGGGGCTGTTTTCGGTTGTGGGATAAAATGTCGGCTGGGAACAGGCAGAAATTCAACTGATATTTATATACAGGTTGAACACTTTTTTGTGCTGTGACCACTGCCACCTGAGGGGCTCCCAGGCTGTAAGCTTGTTCATACTTCAATGGTAAGAATGCTTTCTGGACCACATCATGACGACATTCAGTCACGTGGAAATATATTACTCCAGCCCCAGCCCTTCTGCTTCGCCTCACGGATTACTACTCAGGCCAAGGATTATGCATTGTAATCGGAACAGAGCAGGATCAATCCTTTGATTGCAGCATTCGTAACTAGAATCGCGAATCCCTGTGATTACGTATGAAATATTAATTGCAAAGGCATTTAATAACGAGACGAACGGAATCGTGAACATGAGACTCAGGAATACAACCCTCACGAGGCAAGTGTCTACAAGCTCTTTGTGAGTGTGTGTGTGTCGATTGTGGCAAGTGGCAATTTTAGTTTCATACTAGCTGGGATGTGCGGCTTCATCCGTGTACACTTCATTCCGGGGATCTCTAAATTTTATTAAAACAAAAGTAAAATCAATAAAGTAGCATTACTTGCCAGTGAAAGTCTCGTTAAAGTCGGTCCAAACGTTTCGGAGACTAGAAGGAACAGACAGACAGAGAATATACTTTCATACTGCCATATTCATTTAGTGAAAAGCTGATAATTTGGGATTACAAACTGACACTTAAATTTTATATATTTGTATAGGTATGGGTTGTTACACACACACTGCCATTTCTATATACCTATTCAGGTGGCCTTTTTTACGTTAAATGCATAATATATTGTCATCGAGATAATAGTATCCGATAGTGCCGGAAACAAAGGGGGTCGATACGATGATGCCGGAACTCGGAAGGAGCGCACGTCGCCGACATAACTCGAGGAACACGCCCCATTACATTACGTGTGTAAACAATTTGCCAATAAACATGGCGGCAGGGAACCGAATAAACTAAATGAATGCGCGCCGATAACAACGACATAATTAAATCTGCCTCCGCGAGCTTTGTCTGTCGATAGGCCCTGTAGCGGGAAGCGGGAGGTACTCCATACAATCGGGCGCACAAATAAATAGCTGCGACGGCAATGGCTTCCTAATGCGGTCGTTTGGGCGCGCGCCGGGATTTATATAATTCATGAGGCATTGTTTCCGCGCCGATACTGCTCCACATTATAATAACTAATTAAATATACGGGATCCCGCGCCCATTGAATTGCACATTAAGGGAGGGCCGCCATCGTCGCGCGAGGGACATGACCATTGTGCTCCTGGTAACGACACCACAATCATACATTGATAGTGTTGGAGCTGTTCTATTATACTTTGCGATAGTTCATAGTGATCTAATTCTGTCTGGACGAGTACCTTGATCCAAATGTCACCAGGACTATGTACATGGTGGATCAAGACACTTCCACAACAGAAAGCCATTAATTTCACCAAATAAGCAATTGATTGTCAAAAGGGGTTTTGAAGAAGCGTTAATCTATCTACATTAATATGTACTATAAAGAGGAAATATTTGATTGTTTTTTTGTTTGCAGTGAATATACTCCGAAACTACTTGCCCGAACTTGTAAATCCTTCAGCAATGAATAGCTACATCATCAGCGAGTAACATAGACTATATTTTATCCCCGTACTCCCACGGGAATGGGAACTACGCGGGTGAAATTATTGATAAACTGAATGTGATTCTACATAATTTCATACGTGGTCCCGGGATATCCTTATAATAAAGTAACGAGTGCTACCCACCCTGTCTCTATCCTCAATATTGGCGAACTAGAACAAATGAAGTAGTGTCGTGTTTTCCTAAGAATGGCTTTCCCTTGAAGCAGTTGCCCGGAGCAGTAGGCGGTAGGCATCCATTACGGCAATAGTTTTGTTCCACATATTATGCAAACAATGGAGCGTGTAGCAAGCCAGCAATCCGGTGATTGTGACACTGCCACTATTATTATTTGTTCCTAGAGGCCGCGTGTAATTTGGTAAACCAATTTCATTACTGGCTTCATGACAGTTGACGGCCACGCGATACTGTGCTCTGTGCCGCAAGCAATAGGTGTCAATAGGTGGTGTTGCGTGTGGCCCGGTCACCGAACCTGCGTCCACAGAGACCTCGCCAATTCCCAGTAAGTGATTACATGGTGTACGGGCGTGATTAGCTCGGCCATTGTGCCGTACGCCCACTCCGGGCACACGCCACTGAAACCGTTGCTACGCGGATACCTCACTTCGGATTCATTCGGTAGCTGAATGGTTGCCGACCATCTGGACTGACTACACAATACAGACAGAAATATAGAAATAAAGCGATTAGTATCACGATGTGATTCGTGTTCAGTTGCCCAAGAAATTATTGGTGACTATACCACAGCGCAGATAGGCATATAGTGACAGTTCAATGTGGCTTCGTGACGTTATCTGCCCAAATGTTACCTTACTCCTGGGCCCTGTATCAAAGGAAAACTCACAGGCTGGGCATAACAGACTGGCGACTGCCTGGATGGTATTTTAGATAAGTGTCGTGGGGGAACAAGAGAAGTTGTGAAGGCGCTGTGCTAGTCTTTTATATCTATGATAGCAGCGATGAAATACAGTTGGTTCTAGGTAACACACGAGTGACACTCTTGCCATCAGCTGCTTACCATCAGGTGAACTTAACGCTTGGTGACCATATTTGATTTGACAATTTAGAATCAACGACGAACTCTAGAAAATATTAACACAAAGTTTTCTGTTATATAAACGATAGTTGGAGATCATCATCATCGCAGACGCATTTAGAAACCCAATAAAGAATACGACCATACCTCGGCCTCGGGTCATCATTGGTATAATTTATTTGTAGTACAGCAGTAGATAAGTACCTAGTCTTACCATATTGGGTCTCAAATGTGTTTTTTACCAAACGCGTGGTAGATTTCCCTGCCGCTGGAAAGCGTGCTCCAGCCATGCGCGTATGGTAATGCGGTCCTAACGCCGATGGTGATGTGTTCTGCGGCCCAACATGGCGCGGAGTGCTCTCTCCATCCCAGCACATACACTACCATACACTACCATACATAACCATCGTGAGCGACTCCACAAAACGCTAATATCCATAATGTGGTTCTCTAGTTACGAAACTTTTGGTGTTATATTCATTCGGAGACTTTTATTTCAAATTCAATTACAGAACATCTTTGATTATATTTTTCGCGAAGTGGAATCACATCGTCAAAATGACAATTGCGTTATACAGGATTTTGAAGATTAAAATTGCTACTTTAATAAATTTCAGCAAACTATGTTCGGATGATACGAGTATAAGAGCCAGACGCACGGCTCACCATAGATAATAATGACAAGGTGAACGTGTGTTTTATTGGGACATTACGGCCGCAAAATACTAATGGGTGAGGTGAATTTGTGAGATATCGTTTGAATGCGCCCTAATTAATGAAGATCGACGACTACTACCGGCGCAGAGCCGAGAACATGCACCGTGGGCTCACACACCACACAACACAACATTATTTATTATAATACACGTCAGTCTTGTGCTGACGGCTACGAATATTACTCATACGCTACATTCTTATTATGACTGATGAACCAGATATGGCTCACTAAACTGATATTTGCCTAAGTTCACTTTAACGTCTGAATATATTATTTATACTAATATGGAAAGCGGATGAGCTTGTTTGTATGCTTGAACGCGCAAACTCAGCAACTAATCGTCAGTTTCAATGTTAGATAGCCCATTTAGCGAGGAAGGCTATACCTACACGCTAAGACCAATCGTGTGTTAAAGTTAGCTTTAGCCCAGGCTCCACATTAATGAAAAACTTCAAAATAAGCGTGGCTAGTCATGAAGCATGTTACATGGTGAATGTACTGAGTGCGGTCCTTTATAGCATCTCGCTCCACGAGGGCGCATCAAATTTTATTACATCGCCCTTAATAATTAGAGAAAAACTTGCCCAAAACTTACAAAAACGCCATTACCTCCCCGGAGGCGAGCACGATGCGTCACAAATGATCTAAAACAGCAATAAGGTGTGTGTCGGAGACGTATACTTAGAGGTAGTTAAGTTGAATTGTGAATGGATGTGAGCGCTGTTAGGGCCATATTTACACAATGGTAATGTGACTTGAAATGGAGACATTACACAAATTGCTCGCCGCCACGCCACTCGCCACTCGCCACTCGCCGGGACTTACACACCATGTAGGTAATAGTTATTTGTTATACAAGAGTGCAAAGTTGCTTTTTAACCGCGTGTTCAATTTTGATGACCGAGCAAGCGAAGGATTCAAAATTAGAATCCTGAGCGTTAGCGAGGGAATCAAAAGAGCACGAGGTGAAAAATCTTTGCACTCGAGTGCAACACGTAACTTTTCATTCCATCTCAGCGAGGAAATGACTAAATGCAAAAAACAAACGTTTACAATCACAAGATAGGTACACTTTTATTTCAGTTTAGGTATTAATTACTACATTATGACAGGTAAGTATTACAGAATAATCTTTTTTAATTCACAAACTTAGTGCACACGATGTTCTAAATTCAATTTACTTTATCCTCTAGAGAATAAAAACGGCTTTTCCACTCAGATATTGAAGATTAAAAATACTCTTTCCGAGATGGTGGGATGAAAAAGGTTTTTATATATTTGAACTTTTACGAATTTCGTTCTTATTTCCAGCCAACACGGAATTAAATTCGTCAAGTTTGGACGTAAAAAATATTTATTATAATATTTTTTCAGTTAGTCTCTGAGCACTCATGAACGTCAAAGAACTGACTACCGATTCGGAAACTCGCCTTTTGTGAAGAACCGCAAGAAACTCATGTATATTTTATTACAGACTAGCTGTGCCCCGCGGTTTCGCGTGGACTTAATTTTATGGGTAGCTTACAAACAGACACCTCAATTTGTATTTATATGAATAGGATAATGAAAGTTTTGAAAATAAATAATGATTATAATGAAACATGTTAGGAGTTAGATGTTCTTGGAGCAGAGATACAAGCGTTCAGTTATTAGGCAGGTCTATTACCGAATATCATACATAGTATGAATGTTAGCTCTCTGTGTTTGCTGTACATGAACATCGCACAGGTCACTGGTTCTAATTCAGAGCTAAGGGCGTCTTTCTCAATCGGCACGACCTCCCAAATTACACTCTATACAAATATCATAGAGTTCAAACTTCAACATGTTACCCTTAAAGTTGTTTGTGATCGTCAATTCATTTGGTGCTCTATTCATTGAGGGTAAGGCTAACATTCGCTTGTAGTGAACACTGTAACGGAAGTGAGTACCCTCGTGCTATTATTTTAACGGTAATTTAGTTCGATTTCCTTCCGAAAATAGACGTAAGGGCAATAGTAAATATCCTTTTTCCCGGCGAGGAACCGGCTCACTGAGCTCGCTCATTAGTTCACGAGAGATATTATCAAGCTTTCTATATTACTACTAGCTGTGCCCCACGGTTTCACCTGCGTAAATTTAGTTTCATACAAACTTTCACCCCCTATTTTATCCCCTTGGGGATAGAATTAATCAAAATCCTTTCTCAGCGGATGGCTACGTCATAACATCTATCTGCTTTCAGCCCGATATATTTAGATTGAGCTCTACTTAACTTGAGAAGGTCAATGATTGCTACTCGTCTAGATCGCAGACTTTGAATCAAACGGAACAATGTGGCACATCACTTAAGAGATCACTTAACGTGCCTCAAGGATGTACCCGTGGGATACCATTTGTTACCTGCGTCCTCGGCGTTCGTTAATTATTAAGGGACGGATGTGTAGGTACTCCCGTGACGTAGGGCCCGTCACGATCAGCTGTTAGCCAGCTGACTGGGGCACGAACATTTGGATCGGTGTCATTACAATATTTACAGCGTGACTGGTACTTAACGACTGAGCGGCGATATCTATAGAAATAACATTTGGTGCGTTACGTGCATTACTTAATCATTCGGACAATCAAGGGTCTGGAGAATAAAGGATCGGCCTAAAACAACTTGTAGTCTAAAGTGTTTCAAAAGTGTGCAAGATGTACAGGAACCCTATGGTTTCAACTGTAAATAAAGTACGGCAAGAGTTTTTAGGTCTCAGCGAAAACACCCGAAAAAAATACTACTGCACATTCAGGCTGGCGCTCAATATTCTTGTCGGCACCTCAAGGTCACCTAAGTTAGTTATGTTGATTGGTGTTATAATGAATACTGCAGTAGGCTGCTAGAACACGCATCCCAATCTATCTTGGTGGAGTTAGTGGTAACACGCTAGACCAGTGACCACAATGCCAGTGGCTCGCGGAACAATAGTCCTTTGTGCTGCCTCGGGTGCTAGCCGCCGGTTTATGGCTGTGGTGTCACCTTTTATACAGTATACAGCAATTGGATCGACACGGCCGTGGCCCAGGGTGCACTACATAAAGGTAAAAGGATACCTCTAATATCGGAAATGGATTCTCGGATTGTATTGTTGTTAATTCCAGTTACTTTAGAACACCTAGGTACGTATTTCTGGTGTCAATGTATGGGGGTCTTACTTCTTAAAGATTTTTCAGGGTGGGTGCCGGTGGGTTCCATGTATTGTGTGAATTGTTAATTTGTTCATGATCTACTGTCATGTTGGTATAAATAACTATATTAAACATGTCTTATATAACAGGGCACGTTATCTAAGAGAGTATATTGTTATATTGTTCATCATCTCCCTGGCCTTATCCCATACATTGATGGAGTCGGCACTTGATTCAACCCGATGTGGCTGATCATCTGATTTTTATACGAAGCGACTGCCATCTGACCTTCGCAACCCCATTTAGGAGGAAAATCTGTGATCTGGGTTAAACCAGTTGTCAGATTATTTTTAGGCCTCCGACTGACCTGTAACGATTGCCAAAGATGTTAAATTGGCAACCGGGACCGACGGCTTAACGTGCTCTCCGAGGCACGGAGGGAACTCGGGCGGTCACCCATCCAACTACTGGCTAGGCGTATGGTTGCTTAACTTCGCTGATCGAATGATATGCGTAATAGCAACTATGCCACGAGCTCCTCTATATTGTTATATTGTTATTGCTAGTTATTGAGTCGAAGTATTTCACTCCTTTGTGATCAAAAACTTCCAAAACGATTTTTCCAAACGGTAATTATAATTCAAGGTGAGTCTGAATATTCATCAGACACATTTTTTTAAATAGGTACAACATATGTTATTCCAAATCCTTCTTCCTGTCAGTAATTATTTTTGATTTTAATGATATTTACGTACAATTTTCTGTTTTACTGTCGATAATTATTACACCTGAATAATTCGAGACGTACGTGGAATTGTATCCGTGATAGAATAAATATCGGCACTCCCACCCTCCCCCCTGCCCCCCGCCCCCTGCCCCCTGCCCGCGGGGACCCCGGGCCCTCTCCTCACACGTGGCGGGAAGATGATTTGCTCAGTAATTTGACGGGTACACCCCCGCCCTCCCCGCGCACCGCAATAAGGATGAAACTAAATCTACGCGGGTGAAACCGCGGGGCACAGCTAGTTAATTATGTTTAAGAAAGACTATAATTATTATTAAGTACTTTTTTTAATAACAATTGGATACGAGTACCTTAGACAAAATATAAGACCCGTACATTTTTAGTATAATTTGATCATAATAGTTCCATGTAATGTCGAGAGATGTCGCTAGCAGTATCAATCGGAGCCTCGCTGCAACACAGCGTAACTCAGGAGCCATTACCTCCGAGACGGAGCTGCGAGTACATCGGTTGTATATTGGTCATGATTGGTCATTACATCATTAGCCTCGCTGGATTCAATCAACTCACTTGTAATGAACACTGTGTGCAAATAATATGAACTTACCTACGTCTATGTACATATGAATCGGAGGTCGTTACGAATGATTTATACTACTCTTGTGCCCTGCGGTTTCACCCGCGTAAACTTAATTTCATGATTGACTTTTTTTATTCACTATTCAGTAAACGTATCCTTAGTTACTGTGTGTGACCTGGATACACCAACTAAAAACATCTTTTTTTTTTTTCGGAACTATAATTTAAAAAAAGTTACATTACATTAGATGTCTGCCAGTGAAAGTCTCGTTAAAATCGGTCCAGCCGTTTCAGAGATTGACCTGAACAAACAGACGGACAGACAGACAGACGGACAGATGGACAGGCGGACAGAGGGACAGGTGGACGGACGGACTGACGGACAGACATATTTTCTAATTAATTTAATGAAAATCTTTTAATTTCGAATAACAAACAGACACTTCAGTTGTATAAATGTATTAGACAGAGATTGTAAGCCGCATAGCAACAAAGAGTACTAGATGTAGATGTTGGGCTCCCGCTGACATAACACACGCGGTGTCCTATGGTAACATTGTAATTACTATAATAAAGTCGGCATCGCAACGGGATCTTGATCGAACGGGACTCCCATACGAGTAGAGTAGTGTTGCGTTGTGTTCCTGCGGTGAGTGAGGTCGCCAGTCGGCGGTTCATAGGTGCATGGGGTGAGGGGAGGAGTGAAGGCACTGTGCTCTGTAAAGTGAGACCATTTCTCGATGCATTTTGACAAATTGATTCAATTCTCGGTAAGAGACACACACATATTTGATGCACTAAAAAGAAACCGCCTAAAAAATAGAAAACATTTACGAACTCCCTGGTCGCTACGATTTTTGAAGGTTTCTCTCGATTTTTCTGGGATGCCGTCATCATATCCTAGCTTCCTTATCATGGTACCAACCTAGGGATATCTCATTTCCAACAAAAAAATATTTTCGAATCGGTTCATAATCGACGAAGTTATCCGCGAACACCTCCTCCTTTATTGAAGTTGGTTTAAAGTAAAAAAAATAAGGTACATATTTCAGTTTCAACATCTGGTTCTAAGCATAGTTGTTACGTCGCTAAGTTAGCTGACGAGTGTGTGCGCCCGATCGGCGAGTGATGCCCAAGGCTGTACAGAATTGCCTCCTTACTTACACCCTACTTGGAAAACTAGGTTAAGTGTCAGCCACTATCGTCAGTCTGTGGAAAAACTCACAAACGTCCTGAACTATCACTGAAACTCGGTCATTCGTTGTCTCTTCACGACAAGGAACGTTCCGAAAAAATTGCCTCAAATCTTCCGTTCTATATAAATAAAACTTATGGTGCTAAACAAGCATGCCATCCACCTGATGGTAAGTGGTTACCGCCTGTTTATGGGCGCAATACCAGGGTATCACGCGCGCCTTGCTGTCCTTTTAAATATCTATTCTACAAGGTAAATGTGTGTAAACTCGAAAATGTCCCTAGCCTACAGTTAGGTAGCAAACTGTTCATTTGTAAGGTGCCTTGGTTCTTCTCCTTTTATTATCTGCTACTATTATGTCCTGAAGCTAAACTTTTCAAATTAGAGTGCATACAGATCACAAGCGGTCGGCCAACGTACCCACAATGTAAGTAGTACGTAGGTTATGAACCGCTTAGCAACAGCACAGAGACAAGTCCCGGAGCAACGACCTCGCCGACACACTCGCCAATCACTCGCACACACACACACACACACCATCGCAGCTCATTAGATCAAGCTTTGTCTTCAATACCCGGTTTCAACTTTGTTCCTCTGAGAAAGAAAAAAGGCCGAAGTGTAGTGCCCCGGGGCATCACTTAATCTTCAACAAAAATAAAGCCAATTTCAAACCAACTAAAGTCGAAAGTTGAACCAATTTTTGCAACAAAGAAAAGTCAGTTTGAACTCTATTACTCAATTTTAAAATTAAAATTGGTAAGGAAAAGCAATTTTCGAAGCGGCGCGGCGTTGAAGAGCCGAACATCGAACGTGCGGTTAAACTGTGGTTAACTTCGGCGACTGGTTACATATTGGAAATTGGCTCTTATTGACTTTAGAAGAAGGTGTATAGGATTTGGTGAAGTGTGAATGAATAGGAAATGTTTTGGGTAATGAGGCGAGAGGCCGTGACATGTGGTGTGGGGCCGATGACCCCAGCTGCAAGATATTCTGCAACACGGCGCGACAACCACACTGGATTACAGTGTTTCAAAATCACTTGTACACGGAACAAATCAGTTTATATTTTAAAGATAGTTTAGAGTTATGGGCGTTGCTAAATCAACTGGTAAATGTACCCATTCATATCGATAAAGATCTATATAGAGCAAGCAGGCGTTGCACTGAGTTAATCTCTCCTAACCATCGTTCACACATCTATCCGTATCTATATCTATACTCTATACAGATACACAGAATTGCAGTGTCTGTATGTAATTCCAAATTAACAACTTTAAAAAAATTACCAATTTAAAGAAAAATCTCTGTCTGTCTGTTTGTTCCGGCTAATCTCAAAACAACTGGACCGATCTTAACGGGACTTTCATTGCTAGTTGATATTACCATAAGAGTCTTTGGCGACATTTTAAAAAAAAAATGTATTTACGCGAAAAGCCACTCATGAAATAAAAAATCAGCGCGGATGAAACTGCAAGACACAGCTAGTCTCACATACATTTTGTTAGTAGATATAATATAGCTAGGCACAGCTCGTACATCACAGTCAGACAATCAATTTGTAACAGCGAACTCTCTGACATTCATCATCATCAACATTTTGTGTGTGTTACTGTATGTAACTTCAAATTGCTATTATTATAACGTTAAAGAGGTGATCTTTATCGTCCTCCATTTGTGAGCTGATTGGATGTTCGCTTTGATGTGTGCTGTGATACACGGACTGACGACATGTTAGATGACAGAGGGTGACCCGGTACACTACTTACAGTTTAACTAATTCCAACGTACATGAATTTCGTGTGGTAAAAAAACAAATTCATATTATTTCATGTTTTTGGAGTAAATTGGGTTTGTTTGTGTTACTATTTCCGATACCAATGTGTGTGATCGACTAGAAGTGCATGAAAACAATCCTTAGAACAATTGGCAAATAATGTAATCAATATAGTTGTATACTCCAAATATTTATGTTATAGCTGTTGTAAACAGTGTCCTAAACAAAAACACAATTTCCATTGAAAGTGATGTAAAGTAGGGCGGAGGTGCAGCGCGTGTAAACAACTACCCTCAGATCCAGGTCAATGGCCTGCCAGCCAAGAGTGGGGTTGGAGGGGTGACGTCACGGCTGCCCACCCCGGGGCACCCTGGTGTGCGCCTGAACCAGGGCCTTAACATGAGCTCATCACATGATACTACCACCCATACTATATGACGTATATAAATCTGTCATTGGCTCTCATTAAAACTATCATGGGTATGAGTTTCCATATTTATTAAGATATGGTTTAAATTGCAAAAAAACCGGTCAATTACAAGTTGGCCTACAAGGGTTCTGTACCTCAGTATATGAATAATATTAGTCTGCGGGCTCACATGATGACAGGAGCTAGTGCCATCCGCATCTGTCACTTCACGGATGCTATATGTCACTTTATGCACGAAATCAGAAGTAGTTCCTCGGAACTGACGTCACAAAACCACTTACGTATCCATTACATAGTTTACAATGTTATAAACCTAAATTTTATTAGAGCATTGCATATATCAGACACATATAACATAAATGTATTTGATAGGCACTGTTTTACTATAAGTGGGTCACGAACATGAACATTTCAATATTGTATATATCAGAGTGTACGTGAGATACTAGGATGATGTAAGGATATCGAATGTTACAGCAGCCTCCGTGTGTCAAGTACTTACTGATTAGTCTCACTTTCATAACTGAATAATACATTAAATGGAATTAATAATAGAAGAATACTGATAGAGCCGTGGCAGCCTTATGGTTTGAGCTCTCGCCTGTTACGCAAGCGACGCAAGCTCCAATCCTAGCGTCCTGCTAATGAGTTTTTCTAAAAACTTAAGTGCAGTATTTTCACTCCACGTGCTTTACGGTGAAGGAAAACATCGTGAGGAATCCTGCATATGTCTGAGAAGTATTTCAAAGACGTATGTATAGTGCCAGAGACGGCGACATATTCACCCTTTGTCACTTAATCATCCTTGGTTGTCACTTGTCACCAAAGAAAGATGCTTACTTTCATAGAAGCTTACTCCTTCGAGGACCTTTCTAAGCTATGGCTGGCCAACCCTGATTGTGACGTGTTCGCGGATGAATGGCAGACGATAATGTCAGCATGCCTGGAGTATTGTGAGGGGAGCGAATGAATGTGTTTTTTGTATATATTAATATTACTCTTAATTAGTGTAATTGGCTTTTAGCCGTTCTAATTAATACATGTATAAATAAATGGCGTGAAGTCAATGACTGCAGATGTGGAAATAATAATTTGCATTCTTAAAATGGTTTTAAATGTCCGCCTCGTCGCATGAGGTGTGGTCACGAGTAGCTCAGTTGGCAGAGCAACTGCTCGGTTGGCAGAGGACGTGGGTTCTAGTTCCACCTGGTGTTCTTATTTTTCCTAAGCTTTTTTTAGAATTTAGTTACATTGTGTCATGCATAAAAATCAAATAACATATTGCATGTTCAAGGGATGATTGACTCACCCCGGGGCATGCTCCATATTAAGGTGTAAGATTACATCACAGGGGTGACGCGGGTTGATTCGATACTAACATTGAAAAAATAATATTAGAAACGAAAGCTATCGACCTAGACTGCTTCGTTTAATTTATGGTAAAGACGTGTAGAAATCAACATCTTAATGGCAAATTAATAACTGAAGTATATTCAATAGGTACGCGATATAAATGATTTACTTACCCTAATAGTTTCCCATCCGGGGAGCACGGGCCATGCTTGCAGCTATATTTGCAGTATCATGTATGAAGGTAACCAATAACCGATCGCTGACGAGGCTCATACTATCAGACTATGAATAAAAATGAGTAATCCCAGCGATTCGAACATAAGTGAATTATCGGCGCGCGATCGCGTCCATTTCCGAAGCCCGGCCAATTTCCTCCGCCATCCATCATGGAGCCCCCGCGCCGCCGCGCCGCCCCCGGGGGTGGCCAGTGCCACGGATTTATCGCGATGACATACGGATTGCACATTAAGCTTTTTGTATTAACGGGCATTTATCAGGTGAGGCCGACACAAAAGATTTTCCGATTTTATTGCGGAGAGATTTGTGCCGTTAATGACCAGTCCTATATCTATCCATCACGCGACCTCTCTTCCTTTGTGCCTGTGTATCAATAGTTGCATCACCAAGCAATGCAATTCAGAGCAATGTATTATTATCCCAGCAATGTCCATAACCTACATTAGTTGGTGGAGTGCAGCCTGTCAATTTGTCAGTAATCCCTAATGACCGGAGACAGGCCGACTCCGCTGCGCCCGAGCACGGAGCAGCTGGAGCCGGGCCAGCCCTCCGCTGTCATTGACCTGTCCAAACATCATCCCACAGCTACTCTCCAACATCCACAAATATGCGAAAGGAATTAAAATTCTCTGCAGTTATATTTTTTACCAACTACGTTCGGTTCTCTGTAAATATTGGAGTGTAATTGAAATCGTCGGTGTAATTTTAGTTAATCAATTCCGCCATTGGGAGCAGTTTCCTCGTCGAGTTGAATGTATCCAATCAATTCATATAAGTAAATACCGTCATCTATTTATTAGGGAGTAAACAAGCTCGCTTCGAGTGTCCCAGGGACGCACTCCTGTGAGCCGCGCGCCGGGCCGGGGGATGGAGCCGACTGGAATTGTTCCCGGATATTAGACAAACTGCTCCACAATGGGACACAAATTAAATTTCTTAGTAATACGACGCCCTTGTGACGCTAGTCGAGTTGTGTAATTTGTTTTGTTGAAATCTTCACACAATGTAGTGAAGTTATAAATTGCAAGATACATTCAGCCATTTGAAATAACTCGTACAAACGAAAAAGTGTTAGAATGTACCATAAACGAGGATCAAGGTGGAATTAGTGAGCGCGAATACTTTAAATTGATTGAAGTGCTGATCGATCACAATGCCCGTTGTTAAACTTAAACACCTGTGTAATGAGTCGGCGACCTGGCACTAGTTACATTACCATAAGAAGATGGCGGATACCAAATAGAATACAGAAGCAGAATGGTAATTGCATTACAAACGCTTTATATGCGAGTAGTGGCCCTGGAAGCATTGATAGCCAATATACGAGCGAGGCGCGCGATCATTCAATTTACTGGCGAGAGGTATGATCAGGCGCGGATAAGCGCGCGCGCCGCCCTCGACCGCGGGGACGCGCGCTTTACGGCCCGTATCTTTAGACGCACCCTAATAAAACTCACATTGATAAGGAATGCGTTTCACAGCGGATCTGGAACTGAGCGGAAAGTAGGGGGTCCTCGTAAAACCGGAGCGATTTCATTCGATTAAGCCCCGGATTTCGTTTGTAAGGTATTCTTATCTGCCGATTTACTACTCGGGCTTTTATTGTTTCGATTAGAAGTTTTCCTTTTTGCAAGTGGAATTCAAGATTTTTATTGCCAGTTGATTGCCGCCATCGTTGGTTCAGTGTCAGTCAATGGCTATTTCAACTTTGTTACTTACCTACTATTTTACTGTCTTTGTTTTGTCATCGTGCCTCTCCAAATGGAATCTGTACCAAACAAAAGGTGGAGCGACATTTACTTCACATTTACGACTACATGCCAGATTGTAAGGGACAGACGTATGACGTCATCTTCATATTATGTTATTGTCACTCATATTGACTGTTTCAAAAAGAGTGGATGATAACGTGATCCCTGAATCTTGAATTCAGTGTCTCAGGACTCAGTTTTATAAAGTGGTGTTGCAGAATAGTGGACCGATCTATCCAGGGCGATGTAATCCTATTACCTACGGGGGACGGCGCCGTAGCCGACTCGGAGCGGCTAATGCATACGTGACGTCACTATATCTACAGGACTACGAGCACGAGCCTGGCAACACTGATTACGTTGCCCGTTTCACTAATTTATACCATTGCCTGTATGCTACCAAAGTAACTTCAAACCAATAAAACTCTAAAAGCTACATGCTTACAAAGACCGAATGACGACACGATTGAATGAAAACATTCGGAGGGCGGATCTTAATTACATTGGGAGTGACAGGAAAAAAACAGAAGTAAGCCGTAATAATGACCAAGGAAGAATACATGCTTATAATTAGACATCCGTTATGAATATATTTTTGATGCCATAGAGGTGGCAAACAAGCATGTTTCCTGATAATCGGCAATTACAGTCCATGAACATCGATCTTCTGTAAGGTACAGTCCCCAGTCGGGCAGCCCTGAATTGATATGCTCTATCTTGACTAGACGTGTTTATTCTGCGGTAGTTTCTGAGACTCACTAACGAATTCAATTCTTGTAATACACATCTCGTACCGTTGACAAATGCACGTACACTCCACCCACACACTGTTGATAATAAAACCATTGATCTTGATACAAACAAAGCTGGCTTACCAGCAGCCGAGCCGGGATACTGTTGTGAAGGAGTGTGCGTTAGATCTCAATCAGGGAGTGGTTGATCCGCGGTTGATCGCCCGACCGAGCGCAGGGATGGCACACATTCATCACTTGCTACTTGATCGATAGGATGCATACAGGTACCTCACGGGCATGTAGTAGCTCTTACTTCATACACATTTAATACTTAAATACAGCAATCAGTGAAAGTACTGGGAATAACTGCCCGTGGAGTTCGCTTCCGCCATATAGACAGATAAAGTCTCAGACTACTGCGCATTCAAGGTCAGCGCTCATAACTCGTGACAGCATCTGTACCCAGCTGTTTAGCTGTTCAATTGGCAAGGAATTTATAGTCTTAATAAATGTATATCATATGCACTTAGAAATTATAATAATTTAAGACCATCTACATGCCCATAGTGTCCATTCATGAAAAACTTGAGCCGATCATTTTTTATATGCTCACGCCATCTCAGAAGGGTCTCCGAAAGGGTAAGCAGAGGTGTTGTAACAACCACATTCACATTTCACCGAATATGATTAAGTCGACTGATTTACGAGTAAGTTGAGCCGACCAGAAAGAAGAAGCCGTTCGAAATTTACATCAGCGCAAAGATACAGAGATTGTTGACAGCACTTGAAATAAATTGAATGCCCGATTGATGGTCCAGGGATGGAGGAATGCTGTTGACATTGTGTGTGTGGTATGTGCGTGACGTCACTGGATTACAGCACTGCTGGCAGCCGGCCACCTCCTTCACTCGACACCTGTAATTGATCGCTGCACAGGTACCTAATATTATCTAGGTACTGAATGCTTGCAGTTACCACTAGTTTCATACATTCTTAAAACGTGCTCTAAGTGCTTTTTGCTCAACTTTCAGATATAGTCGGTAAATAGACAACTTACAATATAAAATCATCATCATAAATATAACTCTTGTCGGTGTAAGTGATGCAATTTCCTTCATTCGTCTCTACCCAGTGCCATCTCTTTGACGTCATGACAGGCACCTTTTCCTCAACTATGTTATCCTCTACCTCACTTTCGTTCTAAGAATAGTTTTTTTAATTTATCAAAGTTCCAACCTTTATTTCTGTCGATAGCACCGAGCTGGGTTCGCTAAAAAAAGATATATTGTAAAGAATAGACGCGAAACACCGCTGTAGGCCCAAGAGACCTTAAAATAAATTATGTCAAGTTTTCCGCAATGTAAGTCTGCGTCGACCTAGAGTGGGATTTCATGTTTAGGACAAGGAAGCGCTTCCAATATTAATGCTACGTCTAAAATTATGTGTTATCTTGTATTTCGGTGATAGTTACCACCTGGGGGAGTGGCGGGGGCCGGGGACCAGCCGCGGTACCAAGTTCAAGGAGACCATTCTGGCACAACTTGTGATTTGCTTATAATATCACAACTGTCACCTCTTGATGGACTGACGCAAGTGGTCAAACCTAGCGAAAATGGAAATTCACTCTTCTGCTGTATATTTTAAGGTTTACATTACGTAAATGTCAAGAACTTACGGTTTGGGATGTGCGGACTGACGCGTGTCAGATAGATTTAAAAACGTGTAAATGTTTTTGCACATGTTACGTGTGTTGTTTCCAAGAAAATATGCTTGTTATCAACGAGATGATCTCTCCGAGACATTGCCCTTGCGGTCGACAAGTTGGATCTATTTTGGTTAATGTTTGTTATTTCAGCAAGAAGCGAAGATAATAGTTTTTGTAATTACTTTAGCTGGCGGCTCGACGGCTAATATTGTGACCAACCACACTGTGAGATAAGTTGAACTATTGTAAACTGGAGCTATGTTAGGTAGTTTATACTTAATTAGCTGTGTCCCGTGGTTTCAACAGTTAGGGAAGAGCTGTTAATTTGAAATTGCAAGCAGCCATTTCAATTATACTTATCTGTATAAGTAGACTAGCTGATCCGTCAGACGTTGCCCTGTCTTAATTATGAGAATGCAGCACGCATTCTGTCAATTCTATGTCAAACGTCATAAGGTTACATCAAAAAGTTTTTATTGTCCAAAGCGCTAAGGTTAGACTTAAGAATTTTCCACGCAATTTTCTTAGTTTCTTCTAGCATAAGAACCATCTCCTGACAATAACGAACACAACAAAAAAATATTATCGAAATCGGTCCAGCCGTTCACCCGTGATGCCGTGACCAAGGCAAATGGGGATTCATTTTTATATATATAGATTACAAAACATCGCCTAAGTCAAGCCTTAGTTTCAAAGTACTTCCATCTCTTCTTGTGATACGTATTTCAAAAGTTCAGACATAGATTTAGGCCGGGTTCGGTCTAGACTTGGCTTAAACCATGTCTTGTATCAAATGTTTAATGAAAACAATCCCTTCTCATGCTCTCAAGCTACCAAAAAGAAATAGTGAGATACCAAAGGGAGCTCTGGAGCTCTGTTATTCATCTATTCAATGTAAAAGTTGCAATCGGATTACAGCGACTAGATGAATAATTAATTCAAATGTAATGCCTTGTATTAATATAGCTCATGACATCCCCACATGAAAGAAAACAATGTATCGATAGCTAAAGTGTTCATCCCATCCTTATGTTATCAAGGGCTCATTTCGCGTGCATCAGCCGTGCTCTTAACTTAATCATAAAAAGTCCCACATCGTCATAATGTTGGTTTAATATCATTTGGGTGCGAGTTGCGCAATATAATGCCCAGCTCGTCTAATGAGATAAGTACTGCCTTTATTATACTTCGCGGAACATTTTATGATTTAAGAAATTTCGGCAAGAATTTTAGTATCCCTGAATAGGCGCAGAATTACTGTAATATTAAATTAAAATGTTTTACTCATGATGTTGCGGTGCAGCGGGTAAGCGCTTATTATGGACATAAAACAATGAACCTTACATTTTTGGCAATTTCCCAGAACATTTCTTTTGTGGCATGTAAAATTGTGTTTACCACACGTACCGGGACACTCTTGGTTTAGAGAGTCATAAAACTACAGCTATTCGTTAGCCTCCTTTGATCCTTAGATGTTTAAATAATCAAAGAGCACGCGAATTAATAATATTTGGCATCAGATGCTTCCAAAGCACCTAATCTATGGCAAAGATACATACATTCTTGAGTATCTGAAGTCCTGAGTATCTATACATTAAGAATAACATATTAATAAGTAATCATAAGTTACATAAAGCGTTACTTACACTTAGAGACAAATGAGTCGCTCCATGGTCGTAATATGCGAGGTGTAGTGCGACATTCCTGATATCCAGTAATTGCCTCGAGGTAAATAAATGGTTTCTAAAACAGACCGAGCGAATATTATACTTAAGGACCCCACCTTGACGATAAAATCAATTTTCCGCTGGAAGCCAAAGAAATAGCGTTCAATCGAACGTTAGCTGGTAACAATGCCAGTGAAATGTAACTGAAAATTTGCGCGCTTTTCAGAAGCTCTTTTTCTCTATTGAGAAGCCTTTTCAGCGCCCGAAGTGGTCTGCAAAGGAACCGACGTTTTGCAAATAGAATTTCTGCACCAGACGGGAATTAGAATGTAGAACTACCTACAGATACCAACACCTTTAGATACTTGTTGGTCAGTCGTAATGCAAATGTATGTCATTCAATCACTAGCGTTTTTGTAAACATTATGATTTAATTGGCATATGTCTCTGGACAATCCGGTTTATCGATCTAATTACTATCATAAACACAAAATGCGTGATTGTATTTTTAATTTGACACTCGTAGATGTTGTGTAGGATGTAAGTAGTTGTTGTTAGTGCTTATTGAAATTGCTGGTTGACACCGAGTTTGATGCTACATTTGGCACCAACTTGAAAAGTACCTTTTCCAGATAATTCAATTTTCTCCGTTTATGTTGGTTTACTGTTTTTACAATTTTTTAATGGTCTACAGTGGTTATTGCTAAGTGCAGTACACAGAGGACTTCTTGCCAACTATCCCATGGTTTTTTTTAGCAAATGAACCTAGCACGCCGCAATGACCTGAGAAATCGTTGATTTAGAATTTTTTTTTAAATTTCTTGTAGGTATAGATTTAGTACATTAAAAGACTGTGACCGAAAATACTTAATACTCTAAAACTCCGGTCGAAGGTAAAACTATTATTCCAAAGTATTACTAGGGTCAGGTCGGGTAAATAGAGTTATTAATCAATTTATTAATAAGCGACATAAGCTGACCGCGACTTTACGACGAACTTTGCCACCCGCTGGACCGTAGGGTTGTCTAAAACTGATTCAATATAACTAAACCTTATGATCAAGTGTCCTAAGATTCATTTTCTAACAGGCGTAGTGAAGATCTCGACAAGGACTAATCCAACAAATTTTGTAAGGTATCTGCGGAGTTCTCCAAGTGATACTTAGTGGAGGGTCAGTCAGTGGCACGGGTCGGGGTCGGATTCATTTGGGATCTTATCCGTAGTTGAGTTACTGCACGCTCTCGGCTACTGTCCTCTACTTATTGCGTGGCATTGGCACGAGAGTTCAATCAATTGTCAAATAATCATTATTGTGCAATCATTAAAATGTTAATCAACATTACCTGGAGCAAATGACCGCTAGAAATATACACTACCAGGGAACAAATAAGAATAGAATAAAAAAAGAGTTCTTCTGTATTCGCGGAAGCGACTTTCAAAGTTTTAGACCCCATTTGGACCTTGTTTTCGCATTGATTTTCTTAATTTAATGGTGTATCGAAAGTTTTTCTCTTTTTAAACAATAATTAATAATCCTCTTAAAAATAATAACCTTAGACCTCTAGAAGACACTGAACTGTGCCTTTTTATAGTCGCCCTGTGTAATTTCAATAAACGATTATTATGTATATTGTGTGCCATCCTTAAACTGCTATCTTACGTCATTATATATTTACGGCAAAGACGCACGCAAGACATTTCCAAACAAATTCGTACCTTAGATACTTGGTGTAAAATTGATATTAACAAAATCATAAACCTTACGCAATACAGTTGAGTGAGACTAGGCCTTGTCGTTAATAGTTTAAGGTGTAAATTAGCGTGTGGTTGTAGTTGAAGCTGGTCCAAGTAAGTGTTGACTCGTGGCAGACTGGGCGGCGCGCGTGTGACGCAAGTCACGGCCCGTGGTGGGCTGTTGCCGCGCAGCACCGGCTATTTACTGCTTGGCACACCGAGCCGTTATGGAAATATAACTTATAACTTCCTCGGTACCTGTCATTATAAATATACCACCAGGACTTACAAATTTCAACGGATTTGAAGAAATCAATGCAACTGATGAAGTCATCAAGAGATGTAAGGGCGCGATCTCGCATTCAATTTGGAGCCCGACTGGGGACTGCACCTCCAGCTTAAAGAAAATCGCAGACAAATAATGTTACCTTTGAATACCTAGTCTCCATGGACGGGTCGATGTGCTAGCAATAGTACTTATATAATATGAACCTATAATGTATTGCATACCAATTCAATTATTTATGTGGCAGGCAACGCGCGAGTTTCACCATCCACATACTTTCTAGCGAACTGTACTTGTTGGTCACTTTATATTAAGTTGTAAGTAAAAACAATGCTGTGATCTTTCTGTGAATCGATTTTGAAGTGATAAGTTGTAAGTAAGTGGACGTGTGATGATAACCAACCTCTGCCAGAACCGGGACCAACCTGTCAGAGTTAGTACCAAGCTCCTCTGGTTCGTGATCAACGTCCACAAGAATCGTGACCAACCTAGTCAGGACTGTGACCAACCTAGTCTGAGCCGGGATCAACCTCTGTCAGATCCGGGTCCGGTTTCAGATGTTCAAGTTCACTTCACCGACGCGAACTGACTGCGTCCATCAAACATATCTAAATACAGTCCTCATCGATCAATCTGGTACAAAAACAATCATGATCGCTCGAACACAACTGGTTATTTGTACTTATATCTATCTGCTTGTGTAGTATTATTACGTGGGTTTATTATGGATGCTAATACGGATAGGTTTGAAAAGAGTAATTGCCGAGTTTCTTGCCGGGTTCTTCTCAGCAAAAGCAACCTTCAAAACCCGGTGGTAAAATTTATAATTACGTACAGTGTAATTATTTGTGTCCTGACGATTTGAAAGTCTTTGTAAGTAAGATGAACGAGACTATCAGTCTAGCTGTGTAGTGGGTGACTTTATTTCGCGCAACAGAATTTTTTTAAATAAGCGTAGCTATGTAACTCCTGCTAACATCAGCTATCTAACGTTGGATATAAAAAATATATTGATGTACCTACCGTTTATACTTTCATATGCATTTAGTGAAAAGCTGTTATTTTGGCATTACAAAACGACACTTCAATTTTATTTATATCTGTATGGACTTTCAAGGGATATTATAGGTATATATATACTGACATAATTTGTAAGCAAAAAAACACTTAGGTACATATGTAAACTTACATCTGCCAGAGAAGGGAGCTCATATAGGAATAAAGCCCTTACGTACAGATTGCCACACGCACTCGCCGGGAATAGAACCCACAGCCCTGACCCCGGCTCTAACCCCACTTGCACAATGATCTATTTATACTTCACTCGTTTATGGAATAACTAGCTGTGTCCCTCGGTTTCACCCACGTTGACTTCATTTCTGGAATCTAATTTTATTAAATTAAAGTAGCCTAATTTTTTTCTTGTAGCATCAGCTACTTATCTGCCAGTTAAAGTCACGTTGAAATCGTTCCAGCCGTTTCTGAGATTAGCCGGAATAAACCGACAGACGGACAGACGGACGGCCAGACAGCAAATGGGCAGAGGGAAAAAAAATAAAATTGTTTTTTAATGTTAGTACCGTATCTTTCATAAGCATTTGGTGAAAAGCTTTTAATTTGGAAT
Source organism: Watsonalla cultraria (assembly GCA_964035505.1). Taxonomy (NCBI): domain Eukaryota; kingdom Metazoa; phylum Arthropoda; class Insecta; order Lepidoptera; family Drepanidae; genus Watsonalla; species Watsonalla cultraria. The sequence continues at coordinate 10,593,403 of OZ037727.1, read as the reverse complement.
AATAAACAGACACTCCCAATTTTATTAGTCAGTATAGATGAGCATTCTGATAAATGTAACGTTTTGCATTTTGCTAAATAATGTGACAGAAGAAATGAAGTTGGTTGGTCAAGGCTCGCGCATTGCGGTAGGCATTTGGATGGGTGCCCACTCAGTCGCGCCGTGCGTCACTGCCTTGGCATTGACCAGCCGCCTCCCAAAGGTTTCAACTAAAATATGGTGCAATTCATAACATAAACCCGGTATCTTTGTTAAATAAAGTAGTGTGAAGTAAATCAAATTTCGAGGGAAAGAAATAAGAAAATAATATTATGAACGTGGTACATTTTGTAGCCACTCTTTTATGTAAATACCTACATATGTACAATACATACCAAACACCCATAACAAAATGTTCATGTAATATGTTTGCCCTGCCACCTAACCCACGACACCTAGGTGTGTCCAGGGCCCACCGTCATCGGCTAAAGGAAAGCGTAATAAGAACTTCTGAGCTTTGACGTTTCATTTGTGTACCGTAAAATTAAACGTCAAAGCTAAGATGTTCCTAGATTCGAATTTTAATTGTCGTGGAAGTCGCGAAAAATTGAAAGTTTATTTTTCAAAATCTATGAGTTGTGCTTCTCTGGGAATAAGCCCTTAATACGCGCTGCTTAAACGAACTTAGTTGGTAGGTAAACATTCAAATATCTTTATTTGATTAAACTTAAACCAAGTACTTTCCAATCGTCAGATGTATAACTATACGTCAGACATAATGATTCAATTCAATATGGAATGAAGAGACCGTAAACATGAGCATCTGCCATTTATGAACCACCATACAAATAACATTTGCATTGAGATTTGCTATTTAAATACAGTCCCGCAGCTTAATTCAAAGCGAATGAACTGAATAATTATATTCTCTCACAATACAAATGAGTGCAACAGACAAGACAAAGCTGACGGTAACTAATGATGATGCATGCGACCAACCACCTCATTACCTCACTGCCTCACTACCTCACTCCCTCACTCTTCGCAGATAGCGATGACTTCACACACAGAGCGGCCGTGTTTCCACTTTGGCCACTCTTTGCAACTCGCTACGCCAGTAAAAACATGACAGATGGTCTTACTGTTTTTGCGCTTTGATTGGAAATGTTCTAGAAACTTTGAAGCTGATTGAAAGAACAAATTGTAATTCAAACGTTGTTGGTACTTTTTAAATAGTCGTGTCAAGTCTCTTACTTAATGGTCGGTCCATTATATCCTGTAGATTGTTTAAGGGAGCTAATCTGAAGTACTCAATATAGATAGAAATCAAATACACATCACAACCACACGTGGTCGTGGAATGACTTCTGCGATGTGGTCTTCTCGATAGCGAGTATTTATTTCATGGGGTTCTGCAAGAGTATACTCCTACTGTTCCAAATATACATAGGCTACGGAGACTACTTACCAACAAGCGGACCGTACGATGTATAGTTTTGGGGAATACCTAGCTGCAGACGATGTGTGTAACCAAAAATATAATTAGACGAATATGGTGCCATAAATAATAACCACTTAATAATTCGAGTCTTTATTCGGTCCCTTTTCAATTTAAAATATGACACAAAATGCTGCGAAAACGCGAACAAAGAAAACGTGGCTTTTGTAAAGATCCGCCAGAGTTGTGTAAATGCGGCGTGTCTTCAGTCTGTCACCGCACCGCCGCCGGCACCCAACGACACTAATATTATATTATACACGTACATCATTACCTTTATATCGCAATCCTTTATCTGTTTAGTATAATGCACCTTATTCTATAGCTTATTCTATTGCGAGTTTCAGATAATTGCAACTTCTGCTTACTTATCGTCTGGAGAGGTGTACTAATAGTGCATCCATATTTCATCAGTTACGTTTATAAGGGGCAAGCATTTACCGTATAAGCCATTGAATGAATCCAGACTCCGGGAAACTACAAATGTAAAACCCAATAACACTTTGCCCGATCCGATGTTCGTTGATTTGTTCTCGTGTTACTTGACTTACAATTTGGTAACCTAACCAGCTAGTAGCAGTTTCATACAACACTTTAATCACATTAGATCTATAATGTAAGCAGCATCAATCCAAGCTGGCAGCAGTGTCGGTCATAAAACGCGACGCTAGAATATTCCCGACATGTATTACCGAGATTGCTCTCGGATGGGATCGGATTTAACGATTATTAACGCTTTCCGCGGGAACTGTTTCAGAATTGCTAAATTTCAGTGCAAACTTGTGTATGGTAATTGGCTCAAGAACACAAGTGCGCACAACGTATTCTCTTTATATCTTAGTTTGTGTATTTGATTAAAGAAAGTTATATAGTATTTTATCATACTATTTCGGTAAACTGTCCACTATCTACTTGTATTGCGATGTTTCCCTCATCTGTAATCGGTGCTTCGTCTCGTTTCTGCGATGATCTTCACAGAGCAATTAAGTCATCGCAGGAATTATCCAACGAGTGCCACTAATACAGTGTAATTACGTCCGCGCGGTGTCTGTCACTTGCATCATGCAACCACACCAACACGAACCCTACCCTACACATCTCCACTTAAAGCTCAAACTACCTCAGCAACACCAGCTCCTACATCTTCAAAGACCAAAGCTCGTTCCACACTCTCGTTTTGTTTGTTAATTTTATTGCCGTAATTAATTTCCTGTTAAAAGTCCTAAACAGGCATTTATATTTGTTCGAGAGCGCGGCTATTTTTTAACTTCTCAGAAAAAATACTGCGCTTCACTATACAGATGCCGTAGATTTACAGAGCTATATTTTCAGTGTCGCCTGCTGGTTGGACGTTATTGGTGCATTCATTATAATGATTGCCTTCATTTAGCATCCTTCTGGATTCTACTTAATTTAGAAGCTCGATTTTTTTTCCTTATGTTATTTTAATTTTAATTTATGAAGTAAGGGTTATTATACAATGTGTGTGTATTAGAATGTATGATGCAATGTATTGAGTGTGTGGTGCGGTGTGCAGGTGTGCGTCGGTGTGCGGCAGACTGTGCGGCGCTGGCGCGCGGCCACCGGCGGCTAAGTTCACGGCTCCGAGCGCAGCCCTCATTAGCCTGCCTCTATTCACGGCACTGCCTCCGTTGCCAACGTGTAACTTCTCAGAAACTCTTTTGAAGTCCCAAATAACACCACGCCCGGTTTTATTATCAACAAGTTTCGCCGGCCCTATTAAACTGTGGATTAATGTTGTAGATAATTCCGCTTTACTACCACATTGCCTTATCTAATCTCCTTCTAATTTAGAGCCATATCCCGGGACAGGAGCGCGTGGAGTTAAGGCTGATATTTGCATAATTGTAGGGTTGCGGGACCTACCACCATTAGGTAAGAGTGTGGCTTTTGACATTAACCTGATGGATGATTACTGTAGGAAGATGAACCAAAAACTGGAGCACTCCTTAATTTGTCAGGGTTGTTTGTAAAGGACAGTAATATTGGGTCGATGTTTGACGTCGCTGCCGGCTCGTATACTAGATAATACATTACCCGAAACAGGACCTTCGCAAATGACCGCAATCCGTCGACATACAGTATTAGTTTGTGAATACCTACCTCAGGCATCATTGACGTCGCATTCATATTTTGTACCACATTATGTATTATGCTGACGGCATTGGCTAGGTAGGTATATATTCAGTTAATGATGTAAAAATGCCAAATATAATTTTCATAATATTCTGGTACCTTCTTATACAATTCCTAAAGTAGTTATGGAAACCCTGATTGAGATGAGATTCTGTTAGAAATTACAATATAAATTTTTGTAAAAGTCTGCTGTCTTGAAAAATACAGTTACGGATATTTCCTGATATTTTTCTATTAAACGTTTATGCCTTTCTTGACATGATTATTGGTATTAGAGAGAGCTCCAGAGAGCAGGTCTGGGCGCGTGCTATATAATCCAGTAGTGCAGTGGCGCGGTGCCAGCTGCAATAAGCTTTATTGTTGCGCTTTGTTTCCGCGCACTCGACCGTTAACATTGCACTGAGCTGCTCGGGAGCTGATACTACGTACTCGTGGAATACCAAACTAAATGATCCAAGTATGTGTTTGACTCCAGTAACCAACCACACGACTTTTAGGAAGTCCTTTTCCGCTTATTCTGTGAGCTAATTGAAAATCCCATTACTTAGTTTCAATTCGCAAAGGTATTTAGATATTTTCAATCTTCTGAGAGTTCCGAAATAGAATTCCTGTATGAGTGAAGTGAAGGTTTGAATGTGCCAATGTTATATATTAGGCTAGAATTTTTAATTTTAAAGACATTGTTGTACTTAGATGTTGCTCTTACTTCCCAAATACACAACCGTAACCACAGACCGTCCGCCACTGTCAAAACTAGCTGCTACCTATATAGTTTTTTAATAATATGTTCTCCGTCATAACGCCCAATACGTGCCACCGTAATAACATTTTTCTTTTTTTCTTTTTCCTCGCCAGTTCGTCACGTCAGTCACCTGCCAGTGTGAATCGTGTCATTTAAAATATAATGATCTTTCAACAAGTGAAGGCGAGAGCCCTCGCGAAGGGCCGCAGCGTTACACAACAAAGGTTGCCTCATCGGCGGCCCTCTTATAATCTCGATCCTGTCCACACCTCGTTAGACAGAGCTTTTAGTACAAGTTGGCAACAAGACAATACCGCAGTATATTTAGCATTTCCGCGAAATGGGCGGCGAGCCGCGGTGACAGGTGACAGTGACAGCTGACAGGTTCACGGTCAGGGCAATGTCGCTAGGGACGTCACCGTACCGTTATATACGGCTACTTTATGGTTCTCGTTACTATGCGAACTATAAAAATTTGTATTTACCGAAGTCGTAATCAGAAACAGATGATAGCCCTCGCCTACATCCAGAGATTAGGTTTAACAGCCATTTGATCACATTGGACCATGTTGATCATCTAATTATACCCACACGGGGCCACAGCATGTAACACATTTTACGGATGGCGATAAAATCGCGTTCGAATTGATTTATGTTGTTAACAATTAAACACAGCACCGCTTTTAAGTCTCCGAACAAAAAGCCTCACTAAACACACCTATAAAATGAGTAAGGATGCGATCCCTTTGCGAGCGGAGGGAGGCGCGCTGGTTCACGAGATTTGATTGAAGTCGAAGCGACACACATTATTCCAATCCAATCCAATACATTGAGATCGCTTTGTTTTAATTCTGTTATTGTTTGGGTACCCTGAAATAATGAGCATGTTCTTGTAAAAAAGATAAGCCAGCGTTAGAACTAAGTATTCCTATTTCTAACTGGCAATTTAATGTAAAATTGGATCTCCAATTCACTGTACTGTGAACTCTTGGCAACAAAAGAATAGAGATATCGTTAAGAACAAATTGTCTTAGATGATCTCTAAGTAAATTACAAGGTAACCATTGTATTAGGTGCCCGCAAATGTTTATCGCTCGCAGTGATAATGCATCCGAAAGTCTGCTCAAATAAAAGTGAGTGATTATTTCGTACAAATTACAGCATGGCGCGGACTGGACAAATTAATTTTACCGCGATTTATTGCACCACCGCGTCTGCGCGTAGCCTTCGGCCAACAACGTTACATGTTATATCAAGTTATTTATTGTTTCATGTTTAATTATTTTCATTATATTACATCATTCAACTGCTTGTTTACATTGATTGTCACCTTTGTCAAGTATCCATTATCATTGTCTATTATGACTGAAACGTGCCTAGAGACTATTCTAGAAGTTATGATAGCATTTCGTACGTAACGTTTCTACCTGATTAAAGGTTTTGATCTTACATTACAAGAGCTCTTGTAATGTAAGATCAAGATTCTCATGCTTACAGCTTTCTGCATCCGTTATGATAATTTCAAAATGTTCTAAAAAAAATTTGATGTAAATTTTTTGGTGCTTCTCTAACAGGACTGTCCTGCATACATTGTCATTTTAATTAAGACATCTTCTTGTCTAATCTAGTGATAATTAGAAACGACCTGTCTGGCTGCGCTCTCGAGTGTCGAGACACCGACCAGCTGGTGTCGACACCAACATCCACACTACACACACGACACTATGTCATTTGTCAAATTACTTTTGAAATGTGTGTTTTACTACTTTGCAATATTATCCCAAACATTGTCAAGTCATTCTTTACCTTCTCACAGACGTGTTACAGTTACATTTCCCTTGCTGTAGTTGGTATTGTAAGAAATACTTTGTCAAGGAAAATTAAGTTTATTGCTACTGGAATAAGGTTAAATTTGAGTCCCGTCGGCAACATTGTATTAGATTTGCGTAAGAACGGAAGGTGTTCGCGTATTATTTATGCGAGTGTACATTAGGTGTGCAGATGTGGCCGAGACCAATTTAGCCACCACATTGTTGCACTCCAATTGGCGAGCTGGGGTCCCACGAGGGGGAACTTCACTGCAACTTAACTATTATGTGCTTTGTACTTCAGCTACCAAACACCAACTATTCATATAAATATAGTGCATGCGACATCTATTAAATATGTAAGCAGTGGCTTTCAGGATTTTAAAGTAGACAGGCCATGTTCACTAGCTAATGAACAATCTAATAAGGTTCCTCTAAAGAAGGCTATTGTAATTAACTATGCTGAATCACGGCTAGTATTATGGTATTGTCAATTAATATTGCAAATGTAGGATCCGTCTTTAGTGCTACTCTGCTGGTTATACAAGCAAGGCGATGCCAAAGGATGTTGTGCTTCGAACCTGGACGTCATAATACTAAGTTAGTTATTGCTGTCTGCCATCCAGGAGTCAAGCCCACTCTCTATTTTTTACTTAGAAGAAATATGACAGGTATGAACTACGCGAAAGGCTAATTTCTGAACCAGTGTTCAGTGCCTTACCAGGACCTAAACTAAATAAATCATTATGATAGACAATGTTACCAGTTGGGCACCGGCTCGGGTCGAGTAGATACCGACTATATCGGGCGGATTCTTATCAATTACCGCTTTGGTACATCGCTTTATAATTAGAGGGAAGCCTTGGCAACCAGCTGGGGGCTTAGCGACGCCTACTGCTATCGAATAGAGTTTATTTTCGTATAGCAGAGTTATTGAAGGAAGATTACAATTGGGGGCTACCTTATTCCGACCTTAAAATCTCAGTGGTAGAGCTCGATTTGCATTGAGGAGTCTTCAGGGCTCGGAGTCAATACAGCTATCATGCGCAGTAGAGAAGGACTAGTCCGTCGATAAATCGTCCGACGATTCATCGCTCTTGGGTTGGATCGTTGGATTAGTCGGTGGATGATTTTTGTGTGGCCTAACATGAGATCAGCTGACAGGAGCCCTTTTATTTTATGGCAATATCCTTTGTTCTGTATGGATACATTGTGCGATCACGCATCAATAAACTCGAGGGGGTGTTAATTCTCTTGTTCCCGATACATCAACCTTCATGTTTTTGTCGTATATTGCTTCGGTTGGAGTGAAATTGATACCTTTAATGTTCTCGGCGTGTCATCCTGTCTGATTGACATTGACAGTGACAGTTAGGTAACCCCACCTTGAATTGTCTCACAAGAAATATTGTTCATAGCGTGCGTAATACTTTACTCATTATACTCATCACATGGCGTTATGTTATACAGGTTCTGTTTTCAGGCTACTGGTATTACTTATTATTAGTAAGCGTCTTCCCCGCGGTTTCTCTCACGTTACAATCCCGCTGGAAAGGTATTTTTTTCGGATACCTACCCAATATCCCTGCGGCCTTTTATGTATAATCATGTTGATCCCTTGGGAACACTCTTACTAAGTAACTATGCATTGGTACAGTTGCCGTCACTAGTTACGAGCGGTTACCAAAAATTATGTGCATGAATAGACAAAGTTAGACTCATAAAATGACTACTCACTCGTAGTCAGCACTTATAATGACACCTTTAAAAAACTGACAGAGCTTAGATCGGCAATAAGTTATTAGATATCTACTCCAGACAGACAGTTTATCACTGAGGTATATTTTTAGAAAGGACTCATGTAGCATACGCATCAGGGAAGCAAATTGTCCTTAAAGATATGCTTTATCTCAGTACCTACATCATTTAGTGTGTTTAAGTCAGCTTACATCACACAGCAACGCACAGTGCATCAACATGTACAATAATAATACTGACAGTGGCACCAGTTATACAGCGGGGTTCATTTGTAGCGCAGTGTGAGCCTACCCCTTGCAACCCCCGGGGGCCGCGGGGGGTCGCGGGGGCGGAGGGGGGGGGGGCTGCTTGCATCGATCGTCCCGACCTTGGCAGTGAGGGAGGTCGGCTATTTATAAAGCAATATAAGTAACTAGGTACACAACTTACTGTTGCCTGGGACAGGTCTAGGTAATACTGCTACTAACTGATTACTAGGTATGCAGGTACTCACACTTACTTACATTTTTCTAGAAAAACGTTTGGATAGAGTCAAATGTTACCTATAGTGTTCACTAAGCAGAACATAGATAACGATTGCTTAGTGATGTGTATCTTCCTAAACTAGTACGTTTTTGTAATTCCTTATTTAGCCCTATCTGGGCATGCAGCTGATAAATTTGGTAAGATTTTTTCCGCTGATGGTAAACAGGTATATTCCATACCCTTTGGAGTAATGTTCATGATGGCTGAATCAAGATTTAGGTAAATAAACTGCAAAGATGGCCATACAAGACGAGAATAACGAGATTTAAGTTAAGTCGAGGTTTAAGCTTAATTTGGATTAGTAACGTTTTTGTGCAAGTGGGCCTAACATTTGAAGGTCTTCTAAACTAAGTAGATTTCGTTAATAACACGGCATTAGGGTGGATGAGTATTACATGCTTACATTGTATTACCTATATTATTTTATCTACGTTGATTGGTCCATGGTTCCATGGAGATATCATACTTACCAAGTTAACCCTGATTTTGGCCTTATCACGAAATTGATATTTTATTGATTAGATGCTTTCTTGATTATATTCTCCTAAGCAAATGACACTGAAAGGAAAGCTATTCTGATTACGGAAATGACAAAGACATATTGAATAAAATATACACAGGTAGCTCCTGGCAATGACATGGAATGCTAACATAATAATGTAAACATATTTGGTATTGTATTTACATTTACATGCTGATACGATTTTCACTATTGTGAATATTTATACGACTTTTGTTAATTATTTGTTCTGAGATGAAATGGATGATTCCGGTAGATTTTCTTGTCGGTTGTTCTCAGAAGGATTGTTTCCGAACCGATGGTAAATGTTCGACGTTCAGTGATTCAGGTACTACCTTACCAGGGCCTAAACTGAATAAATCATTTTCATATTCATTAACTATGAACACACAAAATGCCAATTAAATAGTAGACCTAATCTAGTTTCAATTATGAGCTGGTATGGTACGTAGTTATAGTACTTATAGCGGCGCATGAGGCAATCGATCCAGCAACCTATTATACGGCCAGTGAATAGCTTCCAAAGCTTATAGCGATGTGACACAATGAAATATGTAAGCACTAGATATAGGGGCAGGCCGCTAGTTGCCGGGCGCGCTGCGATCGATGCCACCACCTGGGGGGCCAGGGGTGGGGGGCCGCGGGCCGGGGGGCGCGGGGGACGGGGCCCAACAGGAAAGAGATTTATTTTTAATTTTCGCGAAGACTCGTTGTCATGAGCTGTTGAGGGTTCCCTGTGTTCATTCACAGGGAATTACTGGATGGAAGTATACTAGTTAAATATACTTGGACTATAAATAGGTTATGATTGGTCGGTGTAAGTGGCTCGGTGCATTGATACCCAGCCACACGTGGGGATATAACGTGATGTGATGCCACAATCCACATGCATGCGGTATCATATCATATCATCATCTCGCGGAGTCAGGTTGCACACGTGTGTTTCACGCACTCGCCAGGGACTCATCATTGTCTGCATGTTCACAAGGGATATTGCTTTAATTATAAAAATAAATATGTTCACGTCAACCCAGAAGGGTCTCCGAAGGGGTAAGCAGAGGTGTTGCAACAACAACACCCATTTGCCACCGATGATGATTCTTACTTCTGGCGGTCAACCAATAGAGACTGTTTAAGTTTTCTAAGACCCATAGAAATTGGTACCGTTCCGTCATGAGCTATGAGCACTTAGTGAAAATAGTGGGTGAACTGCGCTTCTATAAAATGACTGCTGAGCATTCAAAGTCAGCTCATAACTTGTGACGGTACTTGTAAACGAATTCAGATCTCTCGGCCAATATTATGTTAGGTGCATGAGACAGGCTTTTAATGTAACCCCCTTAAGATGTCGTCCACAGTTAAAGCCCTTTATCAATTTGTAAATGTTCGTCAAATAGTTGAGGGGCAGTCATCTGGTGGCGTCGAGGCTGTCAGCTGTAGGACTGGCAGGGCCCCGACGGCTCCAATTATGTCCGCGTCGGCTGCAGCGAGGGCCTGTCTAATTGATTTATACCTTTATTAATTGACGAGAGGGCGATTCAAATGAGATATTGCGAATTTAATTGCTGCTAATATGCCGAGATGGGCTGGCCAGGTAACGGGACGGGGGCTAGGAATGTCTTGGTATTTGAACATTTTTGGGATACATACCGAATACGGTTATCATTTAATTTTTAATATCCCTGCCTATTAACTTGACCAGCATGTCATATTTTGTCGAATTTTTTGATCTTTTACCTCTATACAAGGTCGCCGGGTGGATGTTATTATGTATAACTAATAAAAAATTTAAATATATCCTTATAGAGGGTTGGAATTTCAATGAGTTTGCGTTGCATGTTGCGTGGGAGGTCGCTTACCATGGCTTAATGTTAACGTGTAGATATCTGTGTATGTGACAATACCTACCAGGTGTGATGTTTAACGTTCAAGAAATCCGTAAGCCATTGATTTGGAGTTCATCGTGTCATTCTACTGCACTGACACATGCCCGAACAAACAAAGTAATTATTAGGTATTTGTATTCCTTCACAGGGTTGGCATTGCATTGGCCTAGTTATACTTTAGGAAATAAGTAATATAATATCATAACTTTATCATCAACCACTTCCTTCAACGACAAGCAACTAGCTTGCAGATTTATCGCACTCATAATTCGGGATTCATAAAACGGCACAATTTCGATCAAAAGGCTTCATTGTTCACAAGTGCGGCAGGAGGCAGGAGGCAGGAGGCAGGAGGCAGGAGGCAGGAGGGCAGCAGGCAGCGGGCAGGACGGCAGGATGCTGCGGCGCGTGTCGTGTTATTTATTGCTTGGGAAATTGTGGCGGCGTGGACAATGGCTGACATGCGTCATAAATCGGCGCTCTGTCAGGAATGGTGTCCGCCATTGTTGTGTTATTTATTGGGGCACAGCTCGGAGGATCTTGCAGTCTCGTACAGTTGATTGGTATTTAAACACAATTAATCAAGTTTTATACTTAATAGCTTTATTGAGATTAATTACGTTACCCTTAATTTAACTACTAACGTCTCGATTCATAGATACTTTAGCCTAGAAATATTGCTTACCTGACCTTCCGACTATACACTAAGATTTTATACAGCCAGTTATATTTTTCATTATCAAGTGCCCTTCTTAACATTGATTGTATTTGTAAAGATAAATCAACGCAATATTTTTTTTATATTTAACTCTAGGTGTAAATTTTTGGTCATGAAGTTACTTTGAAACGGGTGATGAGGACACAATGATCATCTTCATCAAAATAGAAGTAGGTACCTCTGGTTAATGAGGTATCCCAAATTATGAGTGAGACCATATAAATAGCTTATCAGACCTTAAAATTACAATTGAGTTGCATTAAAAGAGACTAGAAGTTCTTAATGACATCTTTGGCGTCTCCTGGGTCGTTGTCGGCTTCCTCTTCGATCCTGAGCAGTGCGTCGAGCACCTGCCTCTTCATGAGCGCCTGGTACTTTTTGGAGAGCCGCTTGGTACTCTGGCACACGCTGGCGAAGAACAGCTCCAGGGCTTCGTTGTCTGAGCTCGCAGGCTCCCATGCTACCACCTCGGGCTCCGGCTCTGGCTCCGACTGGACCTCCGAGTCGATTACTTTGACTTCCTCTTTCATTTGCCTTGTGTTTCTGGAAAAAATATGTTATTAAGTATATAGGTACATCACTTATTAAGCCTATTAATTTTAATAAGCATAGTATTACAAAGGTTCATTCATTGGCTGCAACAGCCGCTTACCGCCAGATGGGCTATACGTATTTATTTGCCACATTCGTAACAAAACCTCAATTACAAAAACACCCAGTCGCTGTCGAAACCGTTAACGCCTCACACATCGAAATAACAACAGTCGTGGTGGTCGAGTGGTTTGAGTTGTCGCCTGCTATGAGAATGACGCAAGTTGTAATCCCAGCGGTCTGAACGAAAGACTTTTTTCTTTAAAACTTAGTGCTATGACGAGCTTAGGTTCACCATCACTTACGGTCGCCCTTAATCATCTTCGGTGAAAAGTCGGTACCACGTCCTCTGCCTTTCTGGTAAGGCGGGACTCAGGTGGATTTTTTTATTTTATTTATAAACTTCAAATATTGGTAGCCAACCTCCTGACAGTCATGTAAGGCAGCACGAAGGCCATCCTGTTCTGAAAGCGCCACTTCTTGCAGGGCAGCCCAGCCTTAGTGGTGGTCCCGTGGCGGCTGCGCTTCAGAGCCTGCCGCATCGAGTCCCGGAGGATCTTCCATTCCCGCTTCAGTACCTCACCTGAATACAATAGACAGTAGGTACATATATTTACATATTGTGCTTTGTTTCCTGAAAATGGTTTGAAAAAATACAATCACAAGGGATTCGAACCCGCGCAGTCGCTCCGCCAGTTGACTTACTCGTGTGTCGAATTTTTAATTCCTTTACGACTTAACGATACCGGTACTGTTGTGGCAGTAAGTATTTTGAAGGAGTTATGACAGGTTATCTTAAAAGTAAGAAAAATAAATAAGCACTACGACACCACATGGAATGTCATGTAGGTAAGTACGAGTATCTTAAAAATAAGTACATTTTATTTTAGTAAATACTTTCTAAAAGATTTCACCATCCTAATTGTATCCCTTACTTTAGTATATTAATACTTACTTACTATTAAAGTTATGTAAAGAGTCTTTAAGACGTTGTTCGTGAACGTTATCTCGCACCTATCTGGAGCATCGCCGAGCAAGCTCCCGCACAAACCAATGGGTACACACATGTATTAGATCGTTCGCAATGTTTACACACAACTATGGCCGGTAGATGCGAAACAAACAACATGTGTTTTATCGTACGAGCGGTATAATGCTACAACGCCGGTTCATACGACTACGGAAATATCAACCTTATTGCTTAGGATAGTTTGGCTATGACAGTTACGACAGACAGACTTATACATGGCAGACTTATAGACAGATGTCTCATAATCTAGGAAGGATAGGTGCCGAATACAAACTGACAGACACACTCATAAAATGCTCATTGAGGATCAGCGCTCATATCTAGTGACGGCACCGACGGCCCTAGCATGACTTATTGCCATGATAATATAACTCTTATTATGATGTGTATAAGTCTGTCACTGTCACACAGTGGAACTATGATGGCATTTTTTACTGTACTTTTTCACTGCTCTTTGTATAGGATCGGAACAGCGCCTCTGTCGGCCTAAAGATGACACTATTGTGAGCCCATACAAATCTGCGTTTACTTCGACTGAGAACTCGCACTACAGGTTAGGTTATCTTACTGTTAGCGCCGAGTCGCTCGGAGATCTCGACCCAGCAGTGGTCCCGGACGTCGATGTCGCGATGGTTCTCGTGTCGCGTGTCGTACAGCACGGGGTACTTCTTCACCTCGTCGATCAACCGCTCGCGGTACCGGCTGGTGTTCATGATGGCGGCCACACCAAGCGACGCCCGAGCGATACTGCGCGAGAGGGAGCGAGGCGACGCGACGTTGCCGCTCTCGCCTCGCATCACCCGCCCGTATCGCTCATCGCACTCGGTGTGCGCCGTGGCTTAGCATCGATCAACGCGCGGTGCAGAGGGGCTATTTCATTGATTGCGGCTGTGTACGTTTGGGGACAATGATTTAGTTATATGAGCGGGTAATTTGTCACAATAATTTATTGGGATTGCGAATAAAATGCAAATAAATGAAGACTGATAATGTAGATTACGATCTAAGATCTATAACATGTACCTATATAAAATCCCGTATAAAATTCAATAGCATAATATTGTAATTTTTCCAGAAAAAACACTTGGCGAAAGTCGTTAGTCTACCAAATACCTACATTCGAATCGAATGCACCGTCTACTCAGTCGAGTAGTGTTTGTAGTGTTATGGCAGTGGTGGTCGTGGCGGGCGACGTTGCCAGCCCATCCAAGCCACTAGCACACAGCATCGCTACTCGCTTGACATAAACACAGTATGAGATCATAATATTCGTGTTTGTTCGTTTTGTGAGGATCTCTTCATCTTTGTTCTGGAATGGAGTATGAGAGATAATAATATTGGTCTTAGAAACAAGTTTGAAGGTCATTTTCTGCGGGTGTGCTAAGAAAGTAATTTCTAAATCCAGTTAGTGATGAAGTAGGTATTGAATATATCTGCGAACAACGTTATTAATAAACCTATTAAGTAAATAATTATTTAAAATATTACTCGGACTAACCTAACAAAGAAATAAGGAAATAAGTAGGCGGGTGGGTAAGTACTTAAGTATTTTGTTGAATAAAATTGTGCAAAACAACCAAGGTATTAGCCGAGTATTTTTTTAGTCAACGATTCATAATCCGATTGCCACTCATAATCTTAAAAAATAAACTATCTTCAATCCATACAATGGACAACAGATGTCGAACTCACGACCTCTTGGTCACGACACACCACAAAAGAGTTCAACTGTAAGATAATTAAGTGTTGAATGAAATAGGTAGTCTTAAACCTTCTTGGTGAAACTTTATTTCTAAAAGTTTGGTTATCATCAACATCCTATAGGTTTCACATGGAAGTTGTATACATAGTTATATAATTATTCAACTGACTTTTCTTTATACATGGTTCAATAGGTTAGCTATATGTAATTTATTCGAAACATCACATAGACAAATATCCAATAAAACAGTTAGACAGTGTGACAAAACGAATTAGGTTCTTACAAAGATAACATTTATACAGAAAAATGTATGTTTGGATATAAACATATCCAAAATATAGCTACTGTTTGTGTCCTTCAGTCAATGTTTTGGTTTGGCAAAACATAAAGTATGTAAAAACTAGAAACACAACATTAGCTAGATAACATTTCCTAGACACTTTTGTATTTTGGTTTTTAGTTCTAACAAAACAACTGTCTTAAAAATATAACACTTAAGAAACAAATGGCTGACAGGAATACTTAATATACAGTTCTTAAAAAGAGTGTAAGTACGACACACTAAACAGACAGGTATATTAAACAAAATATCCCTACCCTAGACCTCATATTGGCATCATAACTTGACAATGATTATGAAACAGATGTAAGTCTGTCACTGATACACTGCCAATCTATAATGGCACTAAGAGCATATTATGAGGCCTGCGTGACTCATCAAAAATACATTATCTTTCAACCTTTCCTAGTTTACAGTAGGAAGAAGACGTCATCCGTGGTGTTAACGGCAACATCCTTCCTAGCCTTCCTCCTGACGTTGACAGTCTCCAAGAGTGTGGTGTTCCTCTTCTTCAGCCGTCCGATGAGCCTCTGCAGGGTGCATATCTTGCGCATGTGACTCTTGCGCAACTCCTGCAGCCTCTTGATCTTGCTGCGCAGCTTCTCCTCCAAGCTGCCGGAGAAGATCTCCGATATGTCGTTGATGTTCACATCCGCGAGAGACTCGTCCTCGTTCAGGTTGTTCAGGTTCTCGTCAAAGTCGAATGCCTCCATCAGATCTTCGTCGTTTTCATCCTGGGAGATATCAAACTTTTAATTACTTGAACCTACATCTATCTAAATGCCACAGCATCTCTGTCTTACAAAATTACCCTACCTTATGAATAGAAGTAATAACCTTATGGTTGACTTGGGCTTAAATGTATCTCTATTTTATAATTCAGCATATCCGATTCATCAATGAAAAGACCAAACAGACAGACAAGGCATGTAGGTGATTCAGTCGAAACCCTGAAATCTCTAACTTGTCTCTGACAACTTGTCCGATGCAGTTATCTATATGGATGTTGTTGCCGTAACTCTAAATGTATCAATTGAATGAAGTATTACTATAAAATCCTCTTCTATTTGTATCTGCGGCACGGCGGAACTCTTCATCTTCCTGTATCCCTTGGCGGTGGTGATGAAGTCGTTGTGGTCGAAGTGTGCAGAACAGATCCGGTGGCTGGGTCAGGCCTTCCACTCCATGTCGTGCCTCGCGAGCCGCACCAGCCGGCTCCATTCCTCCAGCTGCGCGTTGTCTTTCGGGAACCTAAAAACAAATATATCATTTTAATTTCAGGTTTATATATAACACAAAATTTGTCAAGGTTGTTTATCGGACGCTTTTCTAGGTTAGCCCGTTCAAGGTCGTGAGTACAAAATGAACTATTGATTGGCACCCAACACGGGGCCGCCGGTCTTTGTTTTATATAACATCTTATGTCATGAAAAAACTTCTTACACTAGTTTAAGAACGTTATTAATAAATTTACTATATTTGAGTCATGATTTGGTACAGTTACCTTCACAAATCAAGAGATGTATCGATCGCCGTCTGCTGCGAAACTACCGGGGTGCTCATACAAACCACATCACATACAACAATCACTTGTAGGAGAAGGCGCTTACCTAAAATATGAGATGCCATCTTTCTTGGTAATTTTTTTGGTGTAGTTTTTGCAACTTTTAATGATGCAGTGTGGCATGGTTCGACCGGGCTGGCTGCGCGCGCCTCACTGCCGGATAATGGTGCTATAAGGGGCATTTTCCCAACAATTTCACAACGACAACTACGCATGCGCGAACCCAGGAGAATGGAGGCCCCGTTAGCAACATGATTATTAATAATATTCCATTCAGGGGCGTTATTTTAGTATCGTTCGTATTACATGACGACCGATTAATAGAAACACCTGATGCTAAACTTAATTGCCTATTAAAGATTTACTATAGGGTCTTGCATCAATACAGTTAGATTGTAATAAACATTGGAATAGGCTCTTAGTGGAAAAATACAGGGTGGCCTAAGCACCTTTTTCAAATCAACTTGGTGTCAAATCTAAAGTTATCTTTTGTGAGTATAGATGGATAATGACTTGCGTAACAAATTATAGGATTATTCTAATGAAGCCTGGAGTTATACAAGTGCGGAGTAATGCCAGAGGTGAGATATCACCGCAGCCAGGTAGCCAGGCTCAGTGGCAGCCATTTGGCAGAGTCTATAAATAAACCGAAGTTCCGGCAAAAAGGCGATTTGCACGGGCCCGCTCACGGAACGGAAATAACGAACCAAATCGAATATTTCACTTACCAACTTATGCCATGACAACCCTATCTAAAAGTAATAAGGTCGTTTTTGTCTTGGCATAAACGCAAACGGTAGCAATGTCGTTATGAAAAGGAGCATGGCTTTGAACAAAATTATTGATGCACTTCATTTGACTCTTATTGTTACTACAATAACCTTCATTTCAGCTTGTTGGAATGCGCTAAGTTGCTACTAGAATCCTCCCTATCAAGTGAAGTTTGGTAAAATGTTACTTCTATTTTCATTTGGTTTTTGTTCGTGCGACAGTAAGTGAATTGAATCGATATGATTGGCGCAAGTAACTTCGGCAATGCACACAATGCTCAAGGACGGACTACTGGGACATGGTACAGACCAACACTATTGCACCGCTATATCTCTCTAGGTGGCGCATTGGAGTGGCTCGCAATGTGTTCATACTTTTTAGCAGACAGGCTGAAGTTGACTTCCAAAGAAGGCAGTTCAGAATATTTCCAACCACACCAATTACACTCAATATGCGATTGCATTGCGACAACGTTGGCGCATCATGTCAAAACTTATACTTGAGGCACCGATCTATACTAATCCACGCCTGAGTCTTACCATACAGCATTGGTTACCTTTAAATAAATCAGAACGATACTGACATTTGCATACAAATCGCTTAGTGTGGATGTTTCAACTCGATTCACTCAATATTGAGCACGATTCTGAAAATAATGTTGTGTTCATCAAATAGTATATTTATGAGTGTGTGATCTTTGCTGATCGCACTATTCAGCTACCTTCTTTACTAAACCTACTTCCTAATCCTTCAATTTGAAAATATGCCTTCACCATACCATCGTTGACTCCTCAAAAGAGCCTACATAAATGAGTGCAAGCAGAGCATCGGTAATGGAAGCAGGGTAAGCCAAGGATGATTAATAGCTTACGGTCTCAAATCGTAAAGTTATAATAAGAATACTTGACACTTCCAAAACTGTCGACTTACTGTTCTTGTTCAAATAGTGTATCCTTGTATAGAGCGTTTTGGCAATAGGCATCATTAGATATTGTTGAAATTACTCGCTAATTGCGATCTTGACATAATAGTATTAGTTGAAGCGTCATGATGAGTTCAGCGTGTTCAACACAGCAGATAACAAGGCATTATTGCCAGATATCTGGTACCAGATGTAATTGGATTCACACGTCAAGATGTTGACATAATAATGATTGATACGCCATTCGGAACGCAATTCCGAGTGGAATTACGAGTAGGGCGCCGTTGCCTGGCGCCGCCCGCCCTTCGCGTGCGTGAGCTGTCTAATGATTTTGTTTACTTACCGGTTTAATTTATCGATTTTATATGTGTTCGATAACACTGTCTCTGTAAAGGGGTCAGAGGGCCAACTATGATCGTTAAAACAGCGCATATTAAGAACTTCTTAGCCTACGTTTTACGGCACACATATGAAACGTCTAAGCTCAGAAGTTCGCTAGACGCTCTGCTTAAGGCGATGATGGTAGGCATTATTGCAGTTTTGAATTTATGAGAATTGTTTTGTGTTCCGTTGGCAACGTAATGCTGGTCAGCCGTGTATACGGACTAGGTATCATTAACTTAATACAAGAGTCACATCAAAATATAAAGGCAAACAAAAAATACATGATAAATCTTAATTTGTACATCGAAAAGTCACCTTAAACTCACCGTAATAAGATGTAAATTGCCTTCTATCAAACGTCCACACACACAATCAAAGTACGTAGCTTCATAACAACAGTAACATAAAAGGTAAGGTGGAGGTGACCTGCGATGACCTTTAGGGTAAGCAATCGAGCTAACCTATCGATTGTGGCGCTAGGCGCGGCTGTGAGCATGACGCGCGGGTACCCACCGTGTTTGACTGTAAACACTCCACTCAAAACACTAGCTTAGTAAGTATTCTGGAGAAGGAGGACTTTGATCACGACGGCCAGCATGATAATGATTTATTCAGTTTAGATCCTGGTAAGGCACTTATGAACGTCGATGAATTGACCAACTTTTTTTTTATTTTGCTTTAGAATTGCTTTGCTGTTCTTGAGGATAATTTTGAGATGCCGATGGCCATAGCCACACCCATATAATATGTGTATTGATCATGTATTTGGTATAGATTTTCTTCTATCTTTTCTTCACTGGATTCATTATTGAATGATTCATTTTTCCACCTCTCCTCTTCAGGCCTTCAGCTCTTATCATGTTCTGCATATCGTAGTGATTGTTCAATATCCACATGTCCGAATGGGTTGTGCTCCTAACCTAAGTGCAACCTTGAGGCGCGCCGGTCACCGAGACCAGTCAGAGCAAACATTGTATATTTAGTCCAGCGGTCACTTCTACAGCCACTTGCTGACGTAACCAGCTCGTGAGTCAATATTGCTTTAATGGATTGTTTTAGGACACTTTGAAGACTTTGCACGTGACACGAAGATGATACCTACGATACGTAATGTGTGCCTTTGAAGTAACTATTTGGTATCTAAACAATTTGCCGACTGTTATATTATAAGAAGAAAATACGAAAGTAATTTCAGAATTATGTGGTTGAAAAGAACAATGAAAAATGAAAATGATATATTTAGTTTTGGCCAAGAAACTCAGCCAGGCATTATGTACATGCAATATTGGTACAAAATAGGTAGGTACACCAAACTTCATGCACGGAGACATAGAAGATTGGTAATGTCTGATCATCATATGACGTATGTAACACAATCGGTCCTCTCAACAGATACCTATATAAACAATTGAGGGCACTATATTCGAGTAGCCTCAGCACCATCTGTCACCAGCCATGTCCGCGGTCGATCACTCGCCACAATGCTCTCACTATAACTACGTTATTAGCTCGCAAACCAACAACTGACATTTACGTCACTCCTTTAACAACCCATTGTCTCATCTGTGGAGATGAGTTAGCAAATCATTGCAATCAAACGTCAAGTAATTATTTTGATAGTCAATTTTAAGAACTATCTGCCCTGACGCTCAACGGAGGAAAATGTTCTTTTATTTGCAAAAATTGGTCTAGAGATTCCTTACTGCTTGGTAATAAGCCACTAGTGGCAGATTCGCGGGACTTTGGGATTAATAGATTTATTTTAGTCCTTTCACTATTTTTACATTATTTTAATTCAAAAGTTATAAAAAAGTGGTAAATTCTCGACTTTCATAAGTGCCTTACCGGGGCCTAAACTGAATAAATATTTTCATTTTCATTTTCATTTTATTAGAAAGTGAAATAACATCGTATAAAACCATACACCTAGTTTTATCCTTGAAAATTGACGATGCTTTGTTTAGCTACATTACCTTACCTACCCAACGCGTGATAAATTAACCGTAAACGTTTACTCGGTGACAAAGGCGTACGTGGTCAGCAACAACGACAGGAATCACTATTTAAGGAGTGAATAGAATAGGTAACGGGTGCACCTGTTGCTAATATTGCAGTAAAAACTGTAATTGACTGTTATATTGAAAGGAACCGATTCAAGGTGACGACACAATGAGGTTTTCTTGCTTACTTATATTAGATATTTTGTGAATATTTCCGCACCCAAACTCAAAATCATAAATATCTTTATTCGGTTAGACTTTTAACAAAGTATTTTCAAATCGTCAGTATGACATGATTATACAAGAAGAGCTTTGCAAGAAACTCAGTAATTACTCTTTTCGAGCTTACTCGTATTATACAATTTTTAAAATAAAAAAACCCAACCAGTTGTTATTACGTTGTTGTTATGAGTACCATCTTGTTATATGTTCATTTCTTCTTGCCTGTGGTGTCACAGCACCCATTTTTCATCGACAACAATTAGTATATATAGATTAGGTAGGTACCAATGTGATTGAAAAAAATGGTCTAAGCCTTCTAGTCTTGACTAAACCTTCGTCCATCCTTTTTTAAATCCGTATCACAGGAAGAGATGGAGCTACTTTTAAACCAAGGACCATCTTAGTCTATGTTTGGTAATAAGAAGTAAAATGAACTAGAAGGTTAGGTGAAGCAGTTGAATGAATGAATGTAGATATCATATTCGCTCCCTTGTACGGTGGGCTCGGGCTCGGCCAGTACCAGCCGGGATGGCCACAAATAGTCGGCACCTCGTTCCTCGAGCACTGAACCCGTGACCTGAAACAACAGCGCCCGCGCACCACATCCCATCTCCTGCTCGCACGCACACACTACCCAATACACCGTCTCTCTCGCACTCACTGTTTATTCTACCATGTTTACGGATATGGTAGGTTTGTGCGGGACTTTGGGAGCTGAAACTGAACATTTGTGGCCTTTTTAATGCCTATTTTGTTTTAGCTGGATTAAATAAGATCTGCAATGGTCCAGCTGGGCTGTGGCACCTAGCTATGTGCAAATATTTAGAACCAAGGATCCTATAAATATTTGGAAATCCCCAGGTTAATTGTGAACACATTTTATGAAAGTTGTCACCAGAATTTTCCATGCGAACAAAGTGTCAGGTAAACCTAGTTCGCAATGGGTATGCAGCGACCTTTACTCTTTTGCACGGTGCCAATCTTGATCTTGACGAATGCATCCCACTATAGCTAGCATCATTCTTGCAACCTCACTTTACTCGTTATTTTGTCAGTGATCTTCTTTAAGGCAGCGAGGTGGAGGTTCAGTCCCCAGAGGGGTAACTCCGAATTTCGAAGAATGGATTCCCTTATGTCCGAAGTGGAAGTTAATTCTCAACCCGGCTTCCGACTAAAAAGGTCACTGCTATACCTAACTTCTGCTTCAAATACTCTGGAACTTAAATATTGTAATTCAAACAATAGGAAGTTATAACCCAATAAATATAGTCAGCTGATGGTGTCAAGCGTAGAACGGAGAGGTTGGTCCCAGCGCAGGCCATAAAAACATAAGCCCATAAAGACGCGCACCAAACACGTCCATAGTTATTAATTGTGACTATTATAATTTTTTCTCCAACGACTTCGATCAATAACAGCCAAGACACATCGAGAATCGATGAAAAAACTGTTATTTCTTAAGAACCTGCCATAAAGACCAAAACCTGCAAACAAAATACCACTTTAACGTAATGAGAAACAGTGTAATATCGCCAACACGTAGCATTTATATCCCGAGGGAATAGAATTACCTGTGAAATTGAAAATGTGCAAGGTGGAATAAAAGGTACAATGGAATCAGCTGATTATTTGCGAAACGCGATTTTATGCGTTATTTTATATGTGTTAGTGTCGCAATTACAGTAAAAGTGGTGGTGCCTTGACCGTTACCTCGTAAGGAAGCAGTAGGGCAAACCCTAGCAGGTGGTATATTTATACGTTTCATGTTAAAGGCCTACTTACCACATAGGTAAGGATCACGATAAAGATCGCTATTCAGCTTGCGGATCAATTGATCCGAGTTATTTCGTCCTATTCAAACCTTAGGTAAGCAGTTAGGCTCACTTGCAGAAGGCGGACTAATCTTGGTTAAGTGTAATAAACACTGTAATTAAACATAAGTCTAGCGTTACGTCTAGCATGATATCAATTTACTAAGTTGAATTGCTAATTACGGTTAGTGTTATTAAATCGTGATAGATATACCTACAGTGATTCAACTACCTACCATTTTATTAGATCTAATCCAGAATTCGATAAATCGATGGGCATGCACGACGCATTAAGCTAAGTCTCGATTTTAGCTTTAAAAGTCAATATTCATCAATAGTCAACAATAATCTTATTAGGTTAGGTTTTTGGGGGGTGAGGGGGGGGGGGGGGTTTGAGTATGAGAACGAGAAAATAGTACATACGGACGCACAGGTCTATTTGAGGTCTGTAACTAGAAAAATGTGGCAGCTGGAACTCCGATATATGTGTCGCAGCTATACAACGGTTCTAAGTACAGTTTTATATTTTTTCAAAACATCTTTTGTGCGAATTAAATATATATTGATAGATAAAGCAAAATGCAAGCACCGATTATCTGTAACGTGGTGTTTAGTGGAACGGCGAGGTGGGACCAAGGACGGGGACAAAAACTGAGCCATAATACATACACGCGGGGGGCTCCGAGCTGCAACAAAGGCATCTGTTGGTCGGTCATGCGCTGCGGAGGTAAACTCTTTATTTGTTGAACAGGTGGTTACTGGGATTACAAATATTTATGGTATTAGTTCTATTATGTTATTTTAAAGAACATTGTTATGAGTGACAACGATTCTACTATTAGATAGATTCATGCATTGTTACGTAGGTTCAGTAGAAGACGACGTTACTTACTAGATGATATGATGACACACGCACCTACTCACATATATTTATTGTAGTACTGTTTATAACTCCGTATAGTGTCGCAAATCCGCAGCCGTGCTATCTTCCAGTGAATGGCAGACTTTAGTACTCCCACAATAGTCATGTAGTTTTTCACCGTGTGTTACTTTTTCTACCATAATTACATGTAATTGCCTACCACTGTTGTATCAGAGTATGAAGGCGTTTGAAGGACTTCACTACAACGGAAACCTTCTGTCTCTTTCCACCCGTTGCACACCACGTGCTAGAACGAGATGGACGGTGTAAAATGACGTAAACTGTTGCTATACGGTCGTCGTCCTTGTCTAACTCGTAGGGTTGCGGTATGGTTGTCTCTGTGGTCGTCGCCGGTAGACAGGCTGTCGCCGAGCGGGCATGACATCATGCAAAGGTAATTTCTCACTGAACTCGATAATTTCCTAGAATTTTCCGTTTTTTTCGCAAAGGTTTCAACTTGTTGTGTGTCAAGTTTATTTGACATCGCTTCTGGTTATGCAAATTGTAGTTTTTACCTTTTTTTGTTGTGGCACAGTAAGGAAGTTGTGTTCGACATAATAGTATTTTTTCAAGGACTGCTTTATTATAATAATAAAATTATTACAGGTACTATGATGATTGTATTATTTTCAGTTAAGTGAGTTGTTTGGTTAGATTGTACAGTTACAATACTTGCATGTCACAATGCGCTACGTGTCTCATTATTAGTTGGTTTTGACAATAACGACTTCCTGAAAAGCTTGAAAAGGCTAATGGGTAAAGGGGAGCACAAATAAACGGTTTCTGATAGTCAGGCCGTGGGGAGGTAGCAGCCTTTGGTTCCAGTTGAATCTGATGAGACTCAGCATGGTAAGTACATGTGACAATCAAAACAAAACTTTATCTAGGCATATCTAAGTACAAACATTAAATATTTTTATTGTGTTGATAAAATGTACACGATACCTGACTGAGCTTATTACCGGTTCTTCTCAGAAGGCTAGTTTCCAAAGGTGGAATTTTTAAATTAAATTTTCTGTCAAGTGCAACATTAATAATTATAAAATCAATTATGTAAAACTGTACTGTGGTTAACGCAGTAGTACATTTTCAGACCTCAGCCCCAATATCAGGTTTTGTTTACGTAGATCCTTGGGAAACCGAAATAGACCCCAAAGGGTCGATATCGACCGCTTTGGGAATCCTTTGTACAGTACAATCAGTGCCTGCCACAATACATATTAATATAATAAGGAATGATACAGAGCTGGACTAGACACAACCATCACATACCTAGTTATCACTTAGTAGGTATGTGATGCTCCCAATATCATATAAGTACCTCACACCTACCTACACACTGTCCCGAAAAGGGAAATCAATTGAAATATTAGCAATTATAAATACACCAATAAAACGAACCAAACATGTTTATTAAAGTGGTTATTACAATGTCAATTATCGGGTACAGTCCAACAAACACGCGTGACACGCTGTCCGCGGGTACACGCGGGGGACGCGGGCTCACCGGGGGACGCGGGGACACTCGCCGACAAAAACAACAGCAAGAAATAAATTAACACATCGGTTTGAAGGACGATCTATCGCACGCGTTGTACGCTGAATCATAATGTTAGAACAACAACGCTACAAGTAGGTACCAACATATACCTACAATTGGGAAGAGAAGAAAGAAAAATAAAATGACCACAGACACTCTCTTTGCTAAGTTGTATGTGGGTCCCACTCCAGCTACCACATGTCCCACAGACAAAACAAGAGCGAAAGGTTCTAAAAAGACCATCTTTCCTCATACATGGCTGTATCTTGTATCATTATGTGTTCTGTATTCTTCTTCCTCACTGGGACATATTTAAATTGTTCTAATAAATCTTTTGTAAACGTTTTATGTTGCGACACCTCTTTCAAATTATTTAAGCACTAGAATATAAGTTTATTTCAATCTAGAAATAAAAAACTTCATGATCCATACATCAATACCGTCTGCAATAAAAAGAAAATGATAACACACAATTCAAGTGGTAAGGTAAGGTATTTTTTGTTGTTTAATTTTCCCAAAGCCATTACTGGTGTACATAATTACACACAGAGTCGCTCGAACAGCGTTAATGAATGAGTGAGTCACTCTCATAAATATACTGCGAGAGCAACATGAAACTAATCTTAAAATACAAGTCGTGACAGATCATACATGTAGATTGTAGATATTATTCCAGCCGAATGACTCCGCTAAACAAAACTGCACTTTTTGCCCGTTTTTATAAGAACAGGTAGCAATTTTGATCATTAACTGCGATACTATTTGTAGCAATGCAACGAGGCTGACATCATCGCGCAGACCTATCAGGTGCAAAAATATATAATCATTTTTAATATTTAATATAAGTACCAGGATTCTGAATCGTTTCGAACAAGTATAAGATATGGACAAGTAATTACACTTAGATGATAAAAAAATATTTAGAAGGGTCCCCGAAGGGATAATCAGAGGTATTACAACTCACTTTCCATTGAAGATGATGAAGTCCCGACGTGATAGTTGATGGTGAATCCCTCCTTGTATCAGACACTAAACATTTCTTATAAGAAATGTGTAGACACACCACACAACATAATAATTAGAAACAATTTATTCATAGATCAGATTGTAAATTCATCACATAGATAATACAAGTCGCCAGGAGAGCAGGCACTTCCTTTGATACATCCTTCATGACGTCTAATACATTTGTATTCAAACGAACATGCGTACAATCTGATTGAAGTTATTTTTGCTAATGCTATTTAAGTGGCAAACAATAAGCGCTTACTGCCAACGCCAAGGGCTGCATCATGGGCACTTGCTATGAAGCTAGTAAATATGTAAGCTAGGCTGTATTTTATCAAACCGATTTTGAAACGATTCTTCATATGGCTAAAGCATCACCAATTAAGTAGTTTCCATTCGGATCGGCCATTACATCACTCAATACAGCCTACAATAGCGGTACCTATTAAGTTAAAAAGAAAAAATTGAACCCTTAAGCTTGTTTTGAAACAAAAAAACAAGTCACGCACAAAACAATGAATATCTAATGAACCCAAGAATATAATTTATCTAAAAAATTGCCGGCGTTGTCAGAAGACTTCCTGGTGCAGATCTCACATTCACGGTTGTCCCCTTCAATTAACTCGGTGACATAACGCTATCGACTTATCGTGTACTTAATCGATTACGCGCTGGTGTACTTAATCGATTACGCGCTGCGCCCATTCTCGATTGTCGATATCGATGCAAGAACGAACAGTTTCGAGAATGTACGCTTTTTTGTTAACTTTTAACATTTTGTTTCCAATCCCTTGTTACCGATCTTTGCAAAAAGCAAAACAATTACATTGAATGAAGTGTAACCGTCATAAACCTACTGCTAATACAAAACTTTCCAGAATACTTTTAGATATAAGTGCCATCATGAGTGCGTTTTGAGCGCTCAGCGAAAATAATGGATTTAACACATACTTCTTTTGCGCTCGATCGAGACAAAAATCTAAATAAAAACTGCAAGACTACTGCGCATTCAAGGCCACCGCTCTAAAATCGAGACGGTACCTATAAGAAACTTCGACTAATCATTCATTAGAAACTGATGATGAACTGCACCATGTGAGTGATGATATGTGGCATAACATTCATGCTATATTGAATGTCGTATCAACTCCAATCAAGAATTGGGACCAAGTAATAAAGTAATGGAAGCTTCTCCCCAGCAACAAGCGCGGGCGCAGTAAGACAATGACTGGCTGAAAAACTTCAAATGATATTCAATTCGTGTTGCCGCACACCTACAATGGAGACTCGACACAATGAAGCAATTGTTTTTGTGTGGGAACCACTAGCAATTGCAGTTGCTAACGAATCCAAATTAAAATTATTGCATGATAGCGGGACACGCAAAAAGATGGAGACTGATAAACAATAAAATATCTTGCTGAGAGGTTCCGCTTTCGAAGAAAGTATTTGCATCGTTATACAAACGATAGTTCTTATTTGTTCTAAGTTGTATCTGGAATGCTATTTAGCTTTAGATCACAGTGTTTTAGCTCTCATAACATGAACATGACATGAAATATTTGGAAATTGCGATGGTATCCAGGTTCCGATTTAGTAGTATTGGTGACTGAGTTTGAAGGATGACCACCATTTTGTCAAGACGATGTTGAATCCCATATTTTGTATATGAGATGGATTTGTGGTTACAAGGGGAAATGAAGACCTAAGAAACAAGGGATAGATTGTGTGAAACATGACTAGATAGGGACTGGATAATAATATGACGGTTGATAGAGAGAAAAGGTATAGTTCGGACTCCAAATAAAATGGGATAAGGGTAGGATGATGATAATCCAGTTTCCAAGGTGATAGTTGAACTTGGTGAAGTCTCCGATGAATTGTAAGTAATGCAGGTAGTAGGTGTGACGCGAACAGCGGCCGTGACCGTGGTGGTATCAGCAATCACAGCGTGACCTCAACCTTGGCGTTATCGCATTTCTCCCGCTCGACGAACCACATCGAACGAATCACGCGCCGCCGATACCTGTACCTATTACTGCTGGAACCATTGTAAGTAATCTTATATGGAAGTTTCATGTGACTTGTTTTTGTAAAGAAACCCAATCGAAGAACGCGTTTTAAATTGAAGTCTAGAGATGGTTGTTAAAGTCAACAGATCCGGTTCCAAGGAACATTCGTTGATCAATCAACGTTGTATTGCCTGAATAATCAGATGATTGTACAAGATCGGTTGGGATGATAGAGTTCGTTAGCGGACAATGGTGCTATACCGGCGACTTCACTCGCCCATGGGAGATATCGCAGCCTGGAAAGATTTTGTTTCTGATCATGATTACAGTACCTACTTCACACTGTACTAGCTTATAATATAGTTATGTTACACAATCAGAAAATTATTTGTATTTCAGAGATTAGCCGTAACGAACAGGAAGACAGACAGAGAAAAAAATTTACTTTTTTTGTAGTATATACTATTAGTGAGATGCTGTTAATTTAAAATTATAATCAGACATTTCAATTAGATTATAGATATAGATAGATGTAAAGATTACACTTTGCTTAAAAAAATCTCCATTCTGGTGCATCACAAACTAATCAAGCACTTTAAGGGTTTTAGAACCCTTCAATTTCCTGTTGTGAGATGCAACATCCATAAGTAGCAGGATCGTAGATATCTATAGATCCACAGTAACAGCCGATGAGAGCCGTGTTCCAATTAGCGGGTGATCTTATCGTATCGTATGACCATCGTTAGTCTACTCCGAGTAACTTATACTGATTGGGACCTCTTTAACCAACCTTTTATGGGAGCCTAGTACTACGGTTTTGTAATTAAAAACTTTTTAATTAATGTTGTTTGAGAACAGCTTCGACCATACTGTAATCATTATATCAGAGAATTTCACTTGAAACTTAGAGATTACAGTATACGTTACTTTGAAGGGTATGATCAAGAGTTCAGTTTGGCTCAACAGCAATAAGTGGCGGATGGTTAAGTGCTGGTTTTTGCATCTTTCCGAAATACTTTTTTGTCTTTGGGATTTCTTTGTTTTTGAAGTTCCCTTTGGTTTCCTTGACTTCATTACATAACCGGCGATAACTTTGAAGCATTATCGCGGTTGATATTGAGTGGCTTCACTTACTTTATACGTAGAGTTCAATCATAAAACTTGTACCTATCTACCTTGAAGAAGTCTGCGCCATTATCAAATCTGTAACTCACATACCAAGTCCTAAAAGCAGGGTGTTTGCCTCCACGAACATTAATATAATTCCACTCAAGAAGTTATACCTGAAGGATAATTAAGAAAATATCCTCTAAAAGCTTTTCCAAGTAGATAACTTATTTTGGGCCTCTTCCCAGTAAATATTACTTTAGCTAAGGCTCCGAGGTCACTGACACCAATAATTAACTCCTGTTATAGTTGGCTGTAATTGGGCTGAAAAGGTCGTGAACCCACAGCTACTAAATATTAAAAAAAAACAGAAGGCAAGCTTCCAAGACTTCCAACATTTGTAAAGAATTTTGTCAATTTTGTCATGTTACAATGTCGAATACCTTTGGGGTCGAATCTATAATTTGGATACACTCTTAACTTTAGAGAAACGTGAAGAATGTAGTGAATATGCATCTGTAAGATAAATAAATAAATATGCCACGCCATCCCGGAAAGATTAAGTAGAGGTGATGTAATAACAACACCCACGTTTCACTGAATTTCTTCACGCGAAATTACTGCACTTAGATTTTTAGAAAAAACATTTGTGCAAGCCGCCGGCCGGGATTAGAACTTGTGTCGTTTACGTAGCAGGATACTGCTCAAATCCCACGGCTTCAACGGCTCTTCTATAGATACTTGTGCATTATTGTTAATATGCAGGAGCTGGTCTTTTGTATGTGTTTTTTCGCGCTATTAGCAGCTTTGCTATTGCCGTTTTTGCGCTGACTTCTGCGTATTAATTAATGACAATTGAACAGAGACGCACACCGCCAGGCTCAAACAACTTTCTGGTTGAATTACTAATGAACGTTTATCTTCACAAATTTTCCAAAAGAGTTTTGTCAATGAATATGGGAGACTACTAAGATATTACGGCTTATGGAGAGAAGACAAAAACATAATATGTATGATGTTGAATGACGAATTAATAGATAGACAGATTATTGGTGCTGTATTAGATGAGATGTCACCAACAATATCACCGGCTCAGGGGCCTTACGCTTATAGCAAGCTTTTATTGCCATCATAGATCCACTGTGCGACAGTGACAGACTTAAACACGTCATATACATCTGTCTCATAATAAGAGTTGAACCATCATGGTAATAAGAGGTTATGGTGGAGGCCCAGATCATTTGAAGCCAAAGTATAAATATCAGTACAATATAGCTACTTACAGTCTTTTAGTTTCCAAGAAACCTTTGATGTCCATCTTTATTGATCATGTAGACAAGGCAAGTAATGTAAGTATTCTAACCACGATCGCTATTGTTGGCTGTATCTGCACTGCGATCTGTATTGATACCAATCCATCGTTGTTATGTACTGGAAGGGTTACCTGTCTATATGAGGAGATAGCTAAATAATATACATTCTATTTGAACATGTGTACGCAAAAACGTTACGTAGAAATTTTACACAAAAACCTATGCGTCATCGTCACTCGTGAAATAGCGAAATTAACAATTCGTATAAGAATATACTTCAACTTACATTTTATGCGAAGTATACCTACTTGTTTTATGAATAATTTTGTTAGCTCTTCAAGTTCTTTGATTCTGAGGCTCTGACGTCATCATCATTTACAATGATAGACCATACAACTTGTCTCATCAAGAAAATTACTATTTTTGAGAATAATAATTGTTGAGTTTCTTGCTGGATTCATCTTCGTAAAAGCAACCTTTCAAACTCGGTGGTAGCATTTGTAATCCTGTACAATGTAATTTTTTTTTCTCCTCCTGACGATTTGAAAATACTGTGTAAGAAGTCTATTAAAGATATTTTTGATTTGATTTGATTTAGAAATCCGGAGCCTCCTTGCCCAGCGCTGTTACTCAATTTCTGAGAATACCATGAAATTATATTTTTTCTAAGATATCTTAATTCCTTAATTCAAATCTATCTCATAACAGGCAGGCTATCTTATACGCTCTCTCGTTTAAATTTATGATTATCGTGTGATTATTGTTGAATGTGTTCCAAGTTAGTTTCCTTCTGACACCACTTATGATTCCAGTCACTTCAAGGATATTTGTATTGCCACTAAACTCTGAGATTAATGTGAGCTCTATAGATTACTGATCAACATAATATTGTGAATCTGTTCACGTTCAGATTTTCTAAACACGTCCTCTATTAATACCGATAGCGTCTGCTTTATTTTCATTTTCTACCACGGACACAACTGAATACTTAACATTTTGTTCAATCTTGTCACACACGACTTTTAAAGCATGATTCCTAAGTAAGCCTTGAACTTTGGAAGTATACACACATTACAGTATTGAAGCTTATATCTTCAATACCGTAGTTGTGTTATTCTTGTTGACGACAGGATTTCCCAATAATAGAGTAAAATCTACAGGCTTAAAATTGGTTTAAGCAACGTATGGTACAAATAGGTACATCATCTCCCAGGCATTATCCCATACATTTTTGGGGTCGGCACTTGATTCAACCCGATGTTGCTGATCACCTGATTTCTATACGAAGCGACTGCCATCTGACCTTCGCAACCCCAATTAGGAGGAAAATCTGTGATCTGGGTTTAACCAGTTGTCAGATTATTTTTAGGCCTCCGACTGACCTGTAACGATTGCCACAGATGTTAAATTGGCAACCGGGACCGATGGCTTAACGTGCTCTCCGAGGCACGGAGGTAACTCGGGCGGTCACCCATCCAATTACTGGCTAGGCGTATGGTTGCTTAACTTCGCTGATCGAATGATATGCGCAATAGCAACTGTACCACGAGCTCCTCTACAAATAGGTACAATTTGCACGAATTCCAATGCATCAATACAGTACTTAAATCCGGACCCCCCTGGTCAACCAAATACGAAGTTTCGCAAAGCACGGTTCTTATTCGTCTTAAAATAACATCCGAACGTAGCCCGCAAGAAAATTATTTCTCAACCTACTTTAATTAAATAAATTATCGAAGTAAAAATTGAGTTTCACAAAAACAATATTATACTGAAACAGCGTTTGATTTTCGTTCGTTTGCGGAGTTTCCCTTTTAGACCCCTCTCATGAGCCCCATTTGGTAAATTAGTACCAACTTCAAAGTATCCTGTTTTGTAAATTCCTCTCCTTTTCTTTCAGTGTCATCATTCACCGTCATTACATCTTCAACATCACCAATCCTTAGTGCTTGCAATCTGGCAACTTTCTTACGTCATGTATCTAGCACCGTTGCCATGGCAACAGTTTTTGCACTCGACTATCTCGCGAAATCCTTGACTCGAGTGTTTTTGCTGTGTTATGTCATGGGTACTGACTACAACCAGTATTATTATTTGCCAGCTTTGTATTGCCACCAATCAAAATAATTGCCAAGCTATTTTAAACTCTACTCTTAAGTAGTTAAGGTGCAAGTGTCAGGTGGACAGATGTATCGAATGCGTGCACATTTTTTGCTCCATATAAAAACCACTGTGAATGTTTTTCTCTCCGGGATGTAATGATGGTACATTTCCTACTCTTTAATAATAATCACCGTTTTTTGTCGATGCTCTGTTATTTAGAATTAAAAAGGAGTCATCTACTAAAACTAGTTGTACATAATGATTTATATTTACTTGGTATATTGTGCTGAGAGTTATTATGTATGACACTATTACATATACATTAATAAGAACTTGTATTAGAATAGAGATATTTAAGAGTTGACTTTTACCTTCGATGCCAATAAGTTTGTGTAGGACCTAGTGGATGCTTTAACTTAGTGGTGTAGTAGCTGCTTACCCTGTTACCATCGCTATAAAACCTTCTAGAACGATTTGAAAATATACGAACATAAGGCTGGAAGCGAACCCTAAATGCAGATACTCTACGAATTGAGCAAAACATGTCCTCACCTCATGTAACGAGTTTTCCTTTCCTCATTTACCGTATTAAAGAGCATCTGTTGGCTGGACCAAAGATAGACTTCAACCTTCTTGAAGAAACCGGAACCTAACCAGACCTTTTCCAGTTCTAAGACGATTCTTAACACAGTGAACCGTGTAATTCAAGTTTACCGTGCTTCCGACGAGCGTTGTACTTGTATATTAGCAAATAACAAAATAAATACAATAGAAACAAAGGATGTACGGAATATGTATGCACCGCCTCATAACCAACAGAGAGTAAAGCGGGTTGCAATAATAGGAGCACTCGCCACAATGCAGCTACAGACACAGTATCCTATGTTAACATTAGTCCAGGTATTATGGTTCCCGAAAATAATGGTAGCAATAAGTGGTTGATGTGGCTAACTCTGCCTTGATGTTGTATTACTGTGGTGATGTGGTGTGTGCCTCCAGCACTGTGCTTGCTTTAGTAGGAAATAGTAGACACGATGCTCCGTACATGAAAGGTCTTCAATTGGCAAAAGTTTGTTGTGATGCTTTATCTCTCTTGGCGCTCAAGAAGCGCGTTCCTTTACGGATTAAAATTGAAAGCAGATTTAGATAGTATATTTGAATCAACTCGTAGGATTAACTCATTCGACTGTCTGTCAAATTAGATACTGAAGAAAAATCATAGGACTTTTTATCTTTACTGTACTTCGACAATATTTTTGTATTGTGTCGTCCTTTAGTGCTATCGCGGAGACCTGACAAATAGGCGCACTATATACCGTCGTCGTGTAACAACGCCTTAATCACCGACACAGCACGAACCAAATTCAACTTTATTGACTGGTACTAAGACGCAAAAGAGTACGTTACCCTAGCAAGAAAGTGTCTCCTAGAGAGATGGGAGTGGTACCAATAATTAGTGCGTCATCTGCTGTAAATGTGCGCCAAATATAAAATTTGTGCGTCTTGTAGTTGCGGAAAAAAAACGAAAAAACGAATTCTGCTAGGGTAACGTTTTTCCAGCAAGAAAATTTTAAACGAATGATCGGAGAGAGATTTTTTTTGTGTGGCTAGATAGCTTATATTTGTGCATAATTGTGCGCCAAAAGCCAGATTTGTGCGTCTTCAGGTTCTCGAGATATTACAATTCCTGCTGGGGTAACGTTTGGCAAAATCGCGTATCTCCAAAACTATTGTATGTGCGTCTGTATGATAAACATGCACGAGTAGCTCTTAATTTGTGCTTATTTGTGACAGAATTAGATTTCAGAAATTATTTATAGTTTTCAAGAAATCGCCTTTTTTTTGAAAACCCGAAAAAAGCTCGCAGCGCCTAAATGAGAAATCGTATAAGTTCACTGAAAACTGTATTCGATCCTTCTTGACGCTTATAATAACCATAGAAAGTTTTAAAAGTGTACATGCATGCGTTATTGAATAATTTTGATAAAGTCGAAACTACGTCGCATTACTTTAACGGCAAAATACAAGAAACTGGCTCAAGCCAAGATATGAAGGTATAAACTAATAATTAGTGCGTGTAATGAAGTATATATTGTGAAAATATTCAGCTTGAAATGTTTCGCATTTATAAGATATAAGGAAAAAAGAGAACAAGAAAAACCACTCGTTATCCGACCAAATTATAATGACTACAAAAAAGCGACGGTTACATACATATCGGTGACCTTCTTAATTTGATGCATTTATACCTGAGCTATGTCCGTACAGTCGCGGTAAAAACGTTTATTGGGAATTATAATCAGGAATTACTTGTATTATTAGGTAGTTGGTGTCCGCAAGTTTGCATATCCATACATCATACTTTCGCGTTTATAGTATTATATACTATTGCACTATTATTCTTATAGTTGACTTAAACATGATTTTGTTAAGTTTTATCTATATATACAGTATACAGATAAGTAAAATTGAAGTGTCTGTTTGTAATTCCAAAATAACAGTTTTTCACTAAATGCACTTGAAAGTATACACGCTACTCGTAATAGTCCGTAGAAATCCCAGTCAAGTTCGAGTCGTACTCACGCATGAAGGATCCGTACCATAATTTAAATTATGAAAAACATTTCTACTATATGATTTTATTAAAAAATTACGGTTGTCGCAATTATTTCTTCATAATATGGGCTTTAAGACCTAGCTTCGGACCAAATTTCAAGATCTGAATTCTCGGGAAGTAGGTAAAGTAACCCTGTAGGTTGCCTTGCGAGTGTCGAAAATTTTTAGTATATACTGCAATTTTTTATTGTAGCTCCAATGGTCAGTAGTATTTTTATGAATGTCAGCTTGATATGTCCACGCGTTCCTGAGAAAAAGAGTCTTGACAGACGCGCAGCTGGACAACAAGATGATCCTATAAGAGTTCCATTTTAACTTCTTGAGGTACGGAACTCTAAAATTGGAGGATAAAAATTAAAAACTTTGTAAACGTAAAACGAATACATTTAATGTAATTAATTATTAATTCGTTTACTACTTACGATTACCTAAGCACTGAAGCTTATACTACAACAAGGTACTGAACCGTGTGTAAAGTCGCGGATACTATAATCCATCAAAAGTATATATTTTTACTTATTTTCTACTTCACTGTACATTTTTCAGCCGGTTCGTGTGTCAAATTAAGAAGGTCACCAATATGTATGTAACCGTCGCTTTTTTGTAGTCATTATAATTTGGTCGGATAACGAGTGGTTTTTCTTGTTCTCTTTTTTCCTTATATCTTATAAATGCGAAACATTTCAAGCTGAATATTTTCACAATATATACTTCATTACACGCACTAATTATTAGTTTATACCTTCATATCTTGGCTTGAGCCAGTTTCTTGTATTTTGCCGTTAAAGTAATGCGACGTAGTTTCGACTTTATCAAAATTATTCAATAACGCATGCATGTACACTTTTAAAACTTTCTATGGTTATTATAAGCGTCAAGAAGGATCGAATACAGTTTTCAGTGAACTTATACGATTTCCCATTTAGGCGCTGCGAGCTTTTTTCGGGTTTTCAAAAAAAAGGCGATTTCTTGAAAACTATAAATAATTTCTGAAATCTAATTCTGTCACAAATAAGCACAAATTAAGAGCTACTCGTGCATGTTTATCATACAGACGCACATACAATAGTTTTGGAGATACGCGATTTTGCCAAACGTTACCCCAGCAGGAATTGTAATATCTCGAGAATCTGAAGACGCACAAATCTGGCTTTTGGCGCACAATTATGCACAAATATAAGCTATCTAGCCACACAAAAAAAATCTCTCTCCGATCATTCGTTTAAAATTTTCTTGCTGGAAAAACGTTACCCTAGCAGAATTCGTTTTTTCGTTTTTTTTCCGCAACTACAAGACGCACAAATTTTATATTTGGCGCACATTTACAGCAGATGACGCACTAATTATTGGTACCACTCCCATCTCTCTAGGAGACACTTTCTTGCTAGGGTAACGTACTCGACGCAAAAATGTGCTTTAAATAAGATAGATATAAGATCTGGGAGAGCAGATGTAGCAACACAGAGCGTAAACAAGTCTCGGATAGACACGTGTTGAGGGAGGCCACTTGAGTCGCAGCCACACTGCCAGCGAGGTATTAAAACATCACCATGAGGGCTCATAACTGGATTTTGCTCTTCATCAGGCAGAACTGGAAGACCGCTTACCTTATGCAGTGACACCAGACTACTCATTAACAATTCTTGGCTGCGATCTTTTAAGGTGGAGGTACACTTTCTAAACAGGCTCCAAGCTCCAAATTTTAAACAGTGGATCTCGTCTTATACCGCTATGTTAAGGATTTTATTCATGGAAAGTACTACCGACGATCAAAGTATCAAAGACATGTTTCTGTTTGCCGTGAGCTAAGCTAAGTTCTCAAATAGTATTGTTGCAAAAATACCTTGATAGGTTAGGGTTTTTTACCGACTCACAGACTTTACCTAGTTGAACTTGCGCATGGTATACTTATCACGGGCAACATTTTTTGTTTTTTGACTTGATGTTATCCATGCTTAGACTGGTAGCACTAGTGTGCAGAATACAGATCATCTGACCAATTCAAATCATTATCAGTTCATGATTATTTTATAAATTCAGAAGAAGGATGTCTACTTTTTAAGATAGACTTCCTCTATCGTTTAATGGTTTCAACATCACGCCAATCAACATAAACACAATATGTTGGAAATCGGGGCTAAATACACACACCTCCACATATGTATGTTGTTTACCCTGCGTCTTAAAGTTCCCACGCGTGGGGGAAGTGGACACCAATTACACCATCCTGACGCAGGATGTGGGCTACCGAGCGGAGACTACTTGGCGAATACCCACTTAATTGCAGTTTAGTGTTGCGTCTGCGCGCGAATCAAGTAAAAGTGCTTCGACGGGATCTTACAAAGTAACTTACATTCAAACTCGTCCTTTTACCATATTGCCTCCGCGCCTCTTGCCATCGTAACAAAGAGGTATCCTTGGACACTCGGGTTGTATAATCGACTTCCTGACGTGGGTTTTCTGCTGCTCTTCAAGAAGGGTATGAAGAGATCATGACCTACTGTTAAATGTAAATTGTTAGAAGCAATGTCTGTACAGTACATATTTGCGATTGTTTGCATGTCCTCACTCCATTCAGATTTAAACAGTGTACTCTTGGGTGCTTAGTTGTCGTTTAGATCGAACTACGGAAACGTCTAGTCAGCTTTTTGTGCAATTTAATTATCTGAGATTAGGTGCACCTGTCGCTGACTCAACTGGGTGTTAGGTTATGCTGTAGTGACTGAAACCGAATTCTCGATCAAGTAGCATTGACTTTTAGCGTTAAATGAAGATGTACTACTGAAAATAATTAAGGAGCAAAGAGGTTTATGCAGAACACATAATAGAAGGAACGGTAGAAGGCAAGAGAGGAAGAGGAAGACCAAGATTAACATACATGGGATAAGTTAAAGAAAAGGTGTCTGTCATGTCGTATAAGGAGGTCAAAGAGCTGGCACTGGATAGAGACAAGTGGAATGAGTAGCATCGGTTACACCGACAAGAGCTACCCTTAAATAATTATGTTTTGATGTTGCAGTTAGTAAGTAGTTGTGGTGTGATATAATTAGCAACTCATTTCAAAGAGCAATAAACTAAGCAGGGCAGGTACCGAGAGATATTAAGTTTTTACGAATGGAGATAGATCTAAACTCAAGGTCAAAGGATTAAAGGTCTCAACAGCACCAATCATGTCGACTGAATATAACTCTAATATAGTAATAGCCGATACAACGTTTTTATGTTCTAACCGACATAAAAGCTATCACAGCGATCGCGTTTTTGTCCGCCATTGTGCGATAATGTATTCAAAACGTGGCCGGCTGATGTCATTGGTGCGAACAAAAAAAAACAGGCAAAAACCTAACACCTTCACGACTAATGAATATATTTTTTCCCAATCCAATGTGCCTATTGAATCGGCCGCTAATGCTCGCCGTGATCGACTCACTTCATTAACATACATATCTAATACTGTATTACCCGTGGGTGTTGTCGTTACATAGGTAGTTTGGTACCACGCCATGACCGCACCCATATCAATACGAATCAAATCTAAAAAAATATTGGACATACTCTCTTACGCTTCTTCTTCCAAATGTAAGCCTGTCAGGAGAAGATAATATTACTTCAATGCAAAAATGATCAGCAAATTACCTAAGTAATACTTATAGGCCCTTGTCTATACAGATAAATAAAATTGAAGTGTCTGTTTGTAATTCCAAAATTACAGCTTTTCACTAAATGCATATGAAAGTATACACGCTACTGACACAAAAAAACCAAGATTAAAAATTTTTTCTCTGTCTGTCTGTCTGTCTGTCTGTTTGTTCCGGGTAATCTCTGAAACGGCTGGACGGATTTTAACGGGACTTTCACTGGTAGGTAGCTTGTGTTTCGAGGAGTAACGTAGGCTACTTTTATTTATCAAAAATATTAGGGTTCCGCGACAATAAGGATGAAACTAAATCTACGCGGGTGAAACCGCGGGGCACAGCTAGTTTGTAATAAATGCAAATGAGAAAAAACAAAGTATCAATTAATTGTAAATGTAATCAATAATTTAACAGCAAATATTGTGATATCAAAAGTCAGATCAAACCTGGGCTTGGTCTCCGGTACCTCCTCCAGCAATACCTACCTTATAGGTTTGTCCAACGACGTGCTCCAAGTCCACTGGCGCCGCATAGACCTCCTGACGGTTCGGGGTTGTCCCAACTGCTTACACCTCTACAACATCTATACATCTATACAGATACTATACTACAGATAAATAAAATTGAAGTGTCTGTTTGTAATTCCAAAATAACAGCTTTTCACTAAATGCATATAAAAATATACACGCTACTGACACAAAGAAACCAATTTTAAAAAAAAAGCTCTGTCTCTCTGTCTGTCCGTCTGTCTGTCTGTCTGTCTGTCTGTTTGTTCCGGGTAATCTCCGAAACGGCTGGACCGATTTTAACGGTACTTTCACTGGCAGGTAGCTGATGTTTCAAGGAGTAACTTAGGCTACTTTTATTTTAAAAAAATATTAGGGTTCCGCGACAATAAGGAAGAAACTAAATCTACGCGGGCACAGCTAGTATATTATTAAAATATATTGAGAACCGCAAAACCATGAGAACAGCAATTTCATCAATGGAAAGAGGTTGTTGAGAAAAATACCTTCTAAATGTGGAGAAACCCAGTTCTCCATTGTTCTTTTGTCGTTTTCTATTAAAAAATAAATATAAATAGTAAATAGGATCTCATCTCATCTCACAGGAGCTCGTCATGTCGTAAACAGTAAAAGGTGAGAGATGACGATGATGAAAGAATGTGGCAGTGTGTCTATGGGGTTTATGGAATATTATGTATGGGAGTCGTGTTACTATTATTTAAGATGTGGTATTATATAATTTTACCATCTCTGTTCTCTGTTTACTATTTATCAATTTACACTTTTATATTATGAACCTTATTACCATACGGATAAGGATTAACGAAGATATATTCAATGTACGTAACTTCATCACCTACTTCAATAATGCACGTATATCATTGTTTGTGAGTCACCAACGCGGTTAACAAAGGTATGTTACAGCAATAAGTATTTTAAACCTTATACATATGATATTAACTCACAAAATCACTGGTGTTTTGGAGGTGTTCTATATTATTCAGCGTGAAATCTACTTCTTTATTAAAACTGGAAAATGATTCACTCTTAAAGTCTTAAATTAAATTCAAAGGATCCTATAATTAGCATCATCATCACTTACGTTTGTAACATGCTAATCGGTATTGTCATGTCAGATGTTGAAAAGCAAGAATGCTCTTAATACAAAGTATGTAAACGAGGCAATTAGGGTTCCGTTACCTTTCCAACTAGTGCGGTTTGGTTTGACAAGCGTAGAATTTTTTCTATAATAAAAGTAGCCTAAGCTATTCTTTATAACACCAGTTTTCTTAATTTTGTCAAACTTATAAAGTGAATAACATAAGAATTTGTATTGTGGGCGAAGGAATAATTATTATGAAAATGATTTATTCAGTTTCAGAAGTCTTATTACGTTTGTTTAATACCAAAGTCATGAAAAGTTATTAGTAGGTAGCCTAATATGCAGCACTTGGATCATTATCCTTCACTCCCTTGGAACAAGCTTCAACAAATTGTTGGTTTATTTGGATGGGCCTGTTATGAGGCTGCGAATCACCGCGTGCAGATGAAGTGGTTACGAATGCAAACATTCGACCAGTAATATAACAAGTGTCGGCATCCTGGCGTTCAGTATCTATGTGATAATGTGAGTATGTTGTTAGTTTAGGCACGCCTCCACATCCGCTTATAACATAATTAAGTCCCAAACATTCAGCACCGAATTGATGACTGAGTCTTCACATTTCGACACCTCCCTTTCTAACCCTGCAGGTTAGAGCGAGAGGGTCGATCTCTGGAGTGTAATTTCACTAAGTCGGCACCGCCGCGAACCGGATAATTCCGGTTACAACCGGATTAGGGTTTTATCTAGCGGAGGCAAGGCAGTTTATTTCTCTCGTTAGTCTTAGCGGTAGGCTTGTGATTTGCATTATACATTCAGTGAGCTAAGCCAGACGGAAACGATCGGATTTACACTGAGCGATGTTATGGTGACACCCCGTGCTTCCTGGGGCCGGGGATAGTTCATGTCTTTGTTACATTCTGAAGCTACACATACATACATATACCCAAACAGATAAAGGTATATACATATGCTCACGCCTGTATTCCCCGAAGGGGTAGGCAGAGGTGTTGTAATAACAACACCCACTTTTCACCGAAGATGATTAAGTGCCAACGTGACAGTCGACAGATGGTGAGTCTATCGCCGTCTCACGCACTAAACATAAGTCTTTGAATTACTTCTCAGACATGTGCAGGTTTCCTCACGATGTTTTCCTTCACCGTAAAGCACGTCGTGTGAAATCACAGTACATAAGTTTAAAAAAAAGAAATGAACGTAGTTGGCACTTATTCATCATTGATGATCAGTGGGTGTTGTTATAGCATCACCTCTGCCTGTAAGCCTAACCCTCGTAAGGGCTTGTAACATACAATGGAGATGTTCCGTCTTCCATTGCATCTCATAAGTTGTATAATGTAAAATACCTGCAAGTAAATTGCATGTGTGATCCAAGTGGCGTCAGCCAGCGCCACATAATTGCTGATGGCCGGCGACACGCTGTTTAACGACTATTTATTTACCAAACAGGTTATTATTTTACAATGCAATTTCGTATAAGCCACTGTTTTATAGGTTCCGCATATCTTTATAGCCTTATTTTTCGAACATAACACCTTCATTCATAGTTATGGCGAATTATAAAAGCCTCGCACTAGTTTAGTATCGGACACTGTACGTAAATCCATAAGATGTGTGTAAGCTGTTACCTAGCATCCAGGATTTTACCCCCACCTCATCTTTGCACTGCCAAAAGGCAATTTTGGAGTAAAATCACTCAACCAACCACAAAGTTAAAAAGAAATCAACCAAATAGTTTTAGTTTTGATACTGGTCAAAATCATTACCTTCCTTTTTGCTTCGTCGCTATCGGGTAATGATTATTGATTCACTCATGGCCAACCAAGACAATGAATCCATTTTACGACGAGTAATATAGTCGTTATTAATAGTATCATCTCGTACAAACTAGTGACTGTTCGTAGCGATAGCAAAACGTTTTCTAAAATTATAATAATAATAATGATCTCCTACCGAATTTCGGTTACGGCGGTTAATCTCATCTATGTACGCAGGAGATATTATAGTGCACAAGTGTGTGCGCAAACACAGGTGCACTCTTTATTCCCTCACTCCCATAGTCTGATGGGAGGCACTCCGACACGACCAACGTAGGACCAACGGCTTTCCGAGGCACGGGGGTGTAAACTCCGCCAACTTTCAAACTCCGGGCATTTTATTGTGATATTCTTGACAGAAAAACGCAATATCTATTAATGACTCGACCCGGGAATCGAACCCGGGACCTCGTGATCGGCAGGCGAACCTACTAACCACTAGACCAACGAGGCAGTTGCATCATGCATGTTTCTATAATTATATAGTCCATGAACATACTTTGCTATTGTTTCTAGGATATTTCCTAAAGTTGAAATAAACTTAAGTCACTTGGTAAGGAGCCCTAAAACAAGCTTTCGAATTAAAATTGATGGAGGCTTCAAATGTTGTAAGCTCGTGGCTCTGCGGTGAAGGCGCCCACACACTACATTCACAATTTCGTTTAGTTTATTGAGTAGAACCTTACACCAGGTACATAAATATTAGCCCGACTTTAATATTATAGAGGCAGATTACATAATGGGATGAGGCAGAGGTGTTGTAATAACAACACCCACTTTTCACCAAAGATGATTAAGTGCCAACGTGACAGAGGATGAGTCCATCGCCGTCTTAGCCACTACACTTACGTCTTTGAATTATTTCTCAGACATATGCAGGTTTCCTCACGATGTTTTCCTTCAACTTAAAGCTCGTGGTGTGAAATCACTGCTCTTAAGTTTGTTGGGAACTCATTTCTTGGCTAATGGTATTGGAACTTAAGTCGTTTGCATGCTACTACTTAAACCCCACGGCCACGACGGCTATTGCGGATATGAAGTGTTAATTATAAAGACATTCTAGGTTGGTTTTCACACTTATGAAATACCTACTTAATATATATTTAACTAGCTGTGCCCCGCGGTTTCACCCGCATAGATTTTAATTTGAGGGTTGCCTGCAAATCCCTAATGTTTTTTAAAAATCTAAGTAGCCTAAGTTACTCCTTGTAACATTAGCTATCCGTCAGTGAAATACCCATCAAAATCCGTCCAGCCGTTTCGGAGATTACCCGGAACGAACAGACAGACCGGCAGACGGACAGACAGACAGAGAAAAATTTTTAAAATTG
Organism: Watsonalla cultraria; assembly: GCA_964035505.1. Classification (NCBI taxonomy): domain Eukaryota; kingdom Metazoa; phylum Arthropoda; class Insecta; order Lepidoptera; family Drepanidae; genus Watsonalla; species Watsonalla cultraria. Next base: position 10,549,442 of record OZ037727.1, on the reverse strand, counting down.
GTTTTTCTGTGTCAGTATCGTGTATACTTTCATATGCATTGAGTGAAAAACAGTTATTGCAGTTACAAACAGACACTTCAATTTTATTGATCTGTATAGATTGAAGGAAACTTTGCGAATGTCCTATAAGTATACATACGTCTTTTGATGAACAATGGTTACCTACAAAAACCTCTAACCTTTCTGATCTAAGTGACCTTAGAATGTAGGTACCTAAAAATGGTTACGATAGCATTACGGGTTAGTTCGAAACTTTTCAATTTTAGGCACGCGTTTCAACCGTTTAATATTGAATGACATAGCGTGTATAACCCAAGCCTTTAGCAGTAAGATAAACGATAAAGCCACGGCTATTAATTCGACAGAGCTTCACTAGGCTCCAACGAGAGGAGCTCACAAAAACTGGAAGAAAAGTATAACCGGTCCGCTACTGGCTACTGGGCGCGGGGTTAAGGGGAACCCATCGTTACTATCTTCAAATCCGTAATAGTATTATAAACTAACTATGCCATGTGGGCTCGCCCGCGTAAAATATACTTTGTGGTATTTATCCCCATTTTGCAAAATTTTTAAAATTCAACCTGTATTACCTGAGATACGCTCGTTCAACCAAATAATATATAATATTACTAGCTTTTGCCCGCAACTTCGTTTCGTAGGCTGATGATATATCCTTCAATTAATTGGCTATTTACCAGTGAAATAATTTTTCAAATCGGATCAGCAGTCCCTGAGATAAGCGCGTTTGACGAAACAAACTCTTTATCTTTATAATATAAAGTATAGATTTAAGCAAGATAAAATATTATCTGATTCCTGAATAACTGATAACTTCTCCTTACCTGGTGTTTGTGGCGATGACATCATCTCAGCGAGACTGAGTCCAGTTTTAGACTTGAATATACCCCAACTACATTATGTTCATCAGTTTTTCATTTCATATGTCAAGAGTTCTGTCTGTCCGTCATAAGTTTTGAACGCGTACCCTGAATGCGCAGTAGTTATAACATAAGCGTGTCTTTGGAAATGAAAATAATTTATTCAGTTTAGGCCCTGGTATGGCGCTTATGAACGTCGAAGAACTGACCACTTATCTCGTACTTTCATTATCAATATCAAAAATCTTTAGGAATATTATAAACAGGAAAGGTTTGTATGTATATTTGTTACGAATTGGCACAAAAATTACAGAACCGATTTAAAAAAATCTTTCACCATTTGAATGCTACATTATCATTGATTAATATAAGCTATATTTTATCTTTGTACTCCCACGGAAACGGGAGCTACGCCGGTGAAACCGCGTGACGTCCGCTAGTATCACATATTGGTACAAAATTGGTACCTAAACCTATACCGGGTACCTCTGTATATATATATGGCGCGAGGCGAATAAAAACATGCACAGTGTACCCACTATTTTCGCTGAGCACTCATAACGGCACCAACAGGGTTCTCTCACGTGTCCCGCATACGTATAACACTAATTTCGCTGACATAGACCTGTTCAGGTATTCAAAGGGAACTTTTAGGGCTCATGTACGTAAGATTATTCAGAAAGCTCGGACCTAAGTTTGTAATTAGGCCCACTATCCTCATTAAAATATCATCACTTTTTTTTGTTGTGCAGGGGTGTTCTGCCCATTGAGATATTGTTTATTATTATATTATTTAAGTTTATTATTATTATTATATTGTTTCAAAGTCGATCTAGTGTTAAGTTGTTATTTCGTTTTGTTAGTTCTCTTGGTTTTATTTTCTTAAGTTAATTAAGATTATAATTAGTTGTGATTTTTGTACTTAGGATAATATAACTAACTGTCATTTATGTATACAAAGTGCATGTTCGTGTTTCGTAACCTACTATATATTGTTAACTCGTGGAAATCCTATTATTAGCCTTACTATCAATCTGTTTTACGACTAGTTCATATTTTGTTATAACGCCGTTGGTTTTCCTTAATAAAATAAAATAAAAAAAAATAAAAAATAACTGGTGACGGGACATGTAAGTAACTCGATAGCATATTCAGTGTGCTAAGAAGTAGCGGTCGTCAGTCACAGGACTCATATAACCACATGCGATATGCGCCTTAACAATATATTACAAGATAAGTGTATGTATTTTTTTGTCTATTTCCTGCCGTCCGTACTCCATCCGGTTATAATACACAATGTAGGCTTCATTATAACAGGCTGGGATACATGTCATTAATAGTAACTAATGGGAGTGTCTGTCTGTCCCTACCTTGTTAAAATATTCATGCATCTAAAAGGATAGGAAGAAATTCTTTGATTTACCTAGTTCTAAACTAAGTAACGGTTATTATAAAGATGTTAGCTTTTTTATCATCTCGGTCTCCTGGGCATTGAATTCGCAACCCTTAGTGTCGCGGGCAGGGCTGCTGTCCACTGTGCTCTTACTCCATGAACGACAGTTTCATTATAATAGTTAGTATAAACTTAGCAATTTCCCAGTAGCAGCCCGGAGTCTGGATTAGTGCCCTGTCAAAGACAATAGGCTCGCCCTTGCAGGAGACTTAAACATAACTGATGACGCTACCTGTCTGCCTACCCCTTCGGGGAATACATGCGTGAGCGAGAGAGTATGTATATAACTTTGGTAGCCCTTACCATGAGCTCGTATTACCATTATATTTATAGCAGTGGTAGAGATATATAATGACAGTTAAACCACTGTATGTCATCAGTAAGCAATAGTTCGCTAGAAACGTCAGTGGATACACAAATTGTGTGTCCCACTTGAGCGAATGGTTTGAGGATATAACAGTATCTCATCCCGAGTGGGGCACTCGTAAACAAGGTCTAGTGCTCGTTACGGAGGCTCCGATAAATAAATGCAGCCTTTATTCACCTTATTTATTCCCCATGTACGGCCCGAGAGTTATTGAAGCCTAAATGTGTTAATGCTCTTCTTTATGGCCGCTACACAGCTAGACATTGACCTCCATAATATGGCCCTACTTGTATCTACAAGGGGCCTACCATCATCGGTTTAAGCAGAGCGTATTAAGAACTTCTTAGCTATGACGTTCACTTTTACGGTACAAAAATGAAACGGCTAAGCTCAGAAGTTCTTAATACGCGCTGCTTAACCGATCATAGTTGGTCTAGTTCGTACGCTGAGAACTGCGTGAAGAGGTCTTCCCAAATTTCCATACTACGGTCGCCCGCTGACAACCCTGAAGGCCTTACTCCTTTCCAGATACACGGGCCTCCAGTGCCCAGATTTCCCGCAAGGCGAAAAGATACCGCCGTCAGTCCAAACGCCTCGGCACTGCCTACTCAACTCCCCATCAGGGGCACACTTCTGAGCTCTTATTGCTATGAAAGTTCTGCTCACCGTATGATACAGATGTATATGGCGTGTATAAATCTTTCACTATCACACAGTCGAAATTATTAAGGCACTAAGAACTTAGGTACATCATTTAACTCGTATCGATATTGTTTCCACGGACCTTAAAATGAGAGACTTTTTAGATCATCGTTGCGAGGTGCAATTTCATTTCACAAGCTGAGTGTCCGATGTCTATTCACGTCTCATCTTTCTATAATCCCCGTTTGGACGTACGCTTATATTTCAAAGCTCAAACAATAACATTATATTATGTTGACCCAAAACATACAAAAGAACCACACCAAACATCACCATTTATGTACATGTCCAACTGACCCGAACCGGTGCACGCCATCCCACTCCCACTCAACGAGTGTGATAGAGAAGGCGACAGTGGTCCAGCATGTCCTTCGGGAGATTACACACTTTGTTCTTGAGTATTGAGAACGACAAGGTTGTATCTCGGTTCCAGTTTGAAAGAATTATGTTTTTGTTTCAACCCCCAAATGGAACCATTGTTTGCTTCACCCTTGCTGTGTGATGGCCCAATTAATTCGATTCTTTACGACATCTTGTTCATTGTAAGCCTGTTCCACGGATATTAAACTTCCATCGAATTTCTATGTTGATACAAACAATCCTATTGTGAACCCTTTTTAATAACCATATAATGATTTCACTTGTATCAACAGCAAATGTGAATGTGACCCAAGCTTTTGGCTTATTATTTGTTGGTTGTATAACCTCGAACAAATATATGTAATCAGATTACGCGTGTTTATCAAAATATGTATTGTAATGTTACCCATGGATTCTGAAGATCTTCCGAAGTAGAAAAAGGTTACACCCACATTATGCCGAACACACATTCAAGGTCCCAGTCAGTAGATTCTTCTCTCTTGTCAAATCAAAGATAAACTCTTTAAAATGATTGAGTGTACCTCCACCTTACAGAAAACCTCATCCAAATGATTCTAACATAGAGTACTCGTATTGTTAAGTTCCTGTGGTGAGTAAGGTTGTCTGGTCCCTGCGAATTATTTTTCGTCAAGAAACCATGCACACGTCACTAATGGCCACATAGTTACCAATATTCTTAAATAGATAAAAAAAAAAATTAAGGTAAATTTTGCAGTCTTTTTGAACTTTAGACAAACCTAAGTATCTTTAAAAACATAATTCGGAGATTGCTAACGTGAAGTCAAGGATGAAAATCAATAAATAAACATGTTGTTCCGTCATAGTTTACAGGTGAAAGTAGCAGCCCTTAGACGCGGCTGTAACAAGCGTTCGAAACGCGATCCTAATACAATGTGTAAGTAACCATAACAAGGGAATGATTACAGCCAAACAACGTATTTACGTTCTCAATTCACGGTCCAGGGAGCCCTTGCGATGGAGTGGGGTCAGACCCTCAGCCCTTGGCCCTTTGTGGCTCTCTACAGCGGTGGAACTAATAACGAACCTTGCTGAATGTTGGACGATACTTGTGCTGCTTTGAGGATTGGTCCTCAAGACAATAGGTGGCCTGTGACGATTGTTCACAGGATAACATCCAATAGCGTTCCCATTCATATGGTAATTTGTTAAATTACACGCGAGAACTAGCAGATTTTTCAAGTCTTCGAACTAAATATCCTTTTATTCGGTTATAAATAAACTGTAGACCAGATTTCATACTTATCCTTACTGCCATTTTAGTGAGAGTTGACGAATTGGCGTTATGGAACAGTTACGTACGTTTCGAATCTTTTTCGTTGTAATCATAATAACTAAATGTACATATTGCTTTTAAAAAAACATGTAACAAAAACGATAAACGAAAAAAAAACACATTTTTATGAATATTATGGAACGTGTGTAGTTCAAGACATAATACCTATTTGCATTGCATCGTTAAAGCGGCTTAAGTATATTGTAACAATACTAACGTGCCGAGTCACAAAACACATAAAAACTGAAACTCCTGTATTGCTATTATCTTATTGTTCTACAAAAATAAGCTGATAAATCGGAGCAAAGAATACCTATTTCCTGAACTAAAAATTGCTGATAAAAACACCAAAGTATCTCAGATATACTTTTAAGAATCCTATAATGGCAGGATAGCGAGACAAATTCGTTGTGACATCTTAGAGCACGAATTTCACTGTTATTATAAGACACTGTTTGCCCTCAACATCGTCCCAATGGAAATAATTAAATATTGGATATCAGTACATTGGGAGCAGTTCCTTCCGCGGGAATTCATGAATATGTAAGATCATATTACTCATATATCCAAGTAATAAGCTGTCATCTTTCCGATTTATTATCACATTTAAAATTTTACTTACCTAGAATTCATTATCATACTGTTACATTTCTCTTTATCAACCGTCATATCTGTATTCACAACCTTTCTAGCCATATAGTCCATCCATATATCCATCCTTCGATTCTTGGATTTTCCTTTGTCCATCCACATTCATAATCATAGCATTTATTGCAACTTTGTCCTCATCCCTTCTCATGACATGCCCATACCATGTCAGACTCGTAATCGTGAACTAAAAATGTACAAGTAGAACTATATAACCGATCGATAGTTATTCACTCTCCCGAACAATGTCCGAAGCAACCCTTCAACAAAAAACAATGAAGGAATTCCGAAGATAGGCGCCCGGGGCCGTTCCCAACTTAACTAGTTTAACTTGCGCCAACTTTCAACTTAGATGAGCAACTTGCACGGCTAACATCCGACCCTAACTATTACGCAGCTATTAGCAGTAATTACCTCGATCATATCGACTGTATATCTATAACTATATGTATAGAGTATACTTGGTTTAGTGAGCTGGGGTGAGCCGACATTAAGGGTTTGACCGTCAGCGGACCTCTAGGAAACTTTATACCAAGACAGTTGATTGAGTTTCACACTTAGCTCCTCTCCTCATCATCGATATGACCGCTCTGATGGACGCACCACGAATATATACATACACACACAATATACCCACGCCAGTATTCCCAGAAACGGTAGGCAGTGCACTCACTTGCATTTACGAACGTGCCTATTGCAACTGGGAACCATTCCAGCCGATTACATATGGAAGAACCCAATAATACTTGCCTAACCCGAAGATTGAACCCAGGACTTAGTCTTCCGCAGTAGCGTTTGCGATAACTGATCAACGATGATAATGTATTAATATGTATGATAAACAATATTTTGGACAAATATGTAGTTTAGTAAAAAAGTATTTTGATATTTGTCAATTTTTCGTTTAAAACTATTTCTATAACAATACCTTTAGAAGGGACAATATCTACAATATGAACATAGCTCTTTCAGATAAAGTCCTGACTAAGCCCTTTCTTTATCTAATCATCCAACTGATGTAATGAACGTATAAAAACCAACAGCATCGCATCTTGACAGCGAATATGGTCCATAATGTGCAATTGAAACATGATGGGCTCATGACATAATTACCAGTGATACCCTATTACACAGTTTGTTAATGAGAAAAGGGTGTTTAATGCCTTGTAATAAGCGATAAAATGGAATGAAGATATTAAGTTATAGTTTTGATGGGCGAGGCGTGGACGATAGGATCCTAAGTTGGTGAAGTTATAGATAAGCCGAGTCGCAGGCAGGTTCAATGATTCGGTTATGATATGACTCATTAAATATGCCTTATAATACAGTTTTGTTATAATGATTATAATGCATGGTGATGATAAACTTAAAAATTTATCAAAATGATTAGGCTGATCATCTGACTTTATTTGGCAATACTTAATTGAATACTAAACTTATGCACGTGATATATTTTTGAAGTTCAAACTGATGATGACTACAGTCCTCCTGATGTGTCCAAGATCACTTCAGTGTCACTCTATTACTCATGAAGTGTAAACGTAAACGGACGGTGTAAACGTAAAATGATCACTTTATTCACGTGTTCCCAAAGCCATTCAGATGGACGCTAATATATCTCAACTCAGTACTGAGCTTTGGAGATATTTATAACTTTTTATTACAGTTACAAACCGAAGACGGAAAACAGACGTTGTCACGGTAACATTTGGATCAGATAAAGCTTAAAACAGACCGCAAGCAGGAAACACACACAGAGAATAAACGCAGATCGCTTGCCTACTGTTTTATCTATATCTATTATGGTTATGTAGCAAGTTGTTGGGCTAAATCGCAATCCTCGCTCGGCCCTTTGTCCTGCCAGTCATTTCCTTCCTTCATCTTTTGATTAAATTGAAATCAAAGGGTGAAGTTACTCGTAGCTCCTTTGTTGCAGGAGTAGTGATAAAACTTGAAACATGCTCCTTCGCGCTATTGTTGTGTGGAATGGATGTGGCGATGGTAATTATGTATGGATACTTGAATGGGGTTTAGTGAATACGGTTAATGTGTTTCGTGCTGTGTTCTATGGGAAGCGAGTCGCATGTTCCCAGTGTACCGTGTGCCGTGATCCGACAATTATTGCTTTTCATTTATACACCAATGCATATCATTACCCTTGGCTAATCCTATAAGTGCATTGTTGGGGATGGTATTTGATCTAAGCTGATGATTAGTATAAAGTAGTCTTAGTAGTAAGATTTCACATAAAAAATACAACCCTCATTAGACCTTAAGGGCGGAATTTACACCTCATAAAGAACAAATCCTGTAACAGTCCCATTTTACTCCTTAAAAATAATTAAACATTAGGGAACCACGGTACTGATCCCAAAAGACCCTCGACTTTAAATTTCATGTCCCTTGGTCTAGTTCGGCTAAACCTGCGCGTTGGTAAAAGTCAGTCAGTCAAGTTGAAGTTTATATGTATAGACGTGATCATCATCAAATTGAAATCGGGTGCGTTTTTTTTTTAATTAACTTACTTTTGTTGATCTTTAGAAAGTGTACGGATTACCAAACGTATTCTCCTTATTACAATTTTTTATTTTATTATGAGCCTGTTGTGTCCCACTGCTGATCAAAGGTCTCCCTTCCACTTTTCCAACTGTCCCTGTCCTCAGCAGTCCTCTGTCAATCGCTACTGGAATCATCAAGCTCATCCATCCATCTCCTCCGCGGTCTGCCGCGTTCTCGTTTCCTGCCATTTGCGATACATTTCGTAATGGTTGTCGCCCTTTTATAATACTTGGCTAAAAAGTAACTCCACGGATTTAAAAAAGTAATGTAGTCTAGACTTCATTTAACTTTAAAGAGATTCTTTCATTTTTTTCATTCTTTCTTTTGGTACATGGTCTTCCTAAGTTTGTCTCGTGGCGCCTGACAGAACAGTTATATATCGTGATAACATGAGATCCAGCACCAAATCGGACCGCTTCGTATTATAATGTAACCGGTCCGGCTTCTTGTTTTGAAACATCTCGTTCTTATACTGTTATAGTTATTATTATATGTATAAACCACGATCGGCCACTATCGACGATTCGGTTCGGGTAGCAATAAAATATTTAACCTTTATTTAACATACAGGTTCTTTCAAGTTTTCAATTTTTTGAGCACAACAAAGCGAAGTCGTATGAAGCAGGCCTCTTGTTGTTGGGCAAAACCCAGAATAGAGTTTAAATTTGAATGATATTCAATTTTTTATGGTTTTATTGTAATCTTTACTGTACCTAGAATATCTGTGAACCAAAATTAATTTAATTGATTCAGTAGTTTTGGCGTGAAAGCGTCACAGACAGACAGAGTTACTTTCGCATCTATGATATTTTGTAAGGCTTGCTTTTGCTTCACTAATTCGACAGTATTTTGAATTGTACTTAATTGAAATGTAAATAGAGAGTATGATTCCATCTGAAGGCCGCAGTAGCTCGACGCGTAGACCTTGAAACAGAGCTACTCCCGGGAACGCAGCCCGGAACACTATGCACCTTGACCTGGTTTGCTCGCCTGCGGGGAGGAGGCCGTATACCTACTATAAGGCTCATAAAAGCCCGAATGTACAGTTTCTTTTGGTCCAATAATCAATATCTCTTTATAAAAAAAATATCAGATACAAAAAAATCTCGTGTCGTGGTAATTGGTACCAAAGTCCTCGGAGACGGCTGGACAGATTTGTATGAAATGTTGTTTGCATATCGGGTAGATCTCATATCTCAATGATAAGGTGATCCACCACAAAAAAAAAACGCTTAAACGCTTGCCGAAATATTAACCATTAAGAATATTTAATTCCATTGTTATATGGGCCTATTACTTTTAACCAGTTACTCATATTCCGCAGAAGCGTTTGCGACAACTAAACCAACGAGGCATTGATTGCTTTTGAATAAATAATAATCTATTTTTATGAGTCCCAACCTCGCGTCTTAATAGTACATTCAATGTGTTGTGCCATGTACTGGTCATATACATAGTATGTAAGTGTAGGTGTTTGTATGTACACGTTAAATACATACCCAATGCAAGTCCACACCGAGCTGCCATATACAGAGAAAGAAGCGTAAGTCAGTAGCTAAACAACCGCGCAGGGCTGCCACCACAAACTTTTTTATTTAGTTAAAAAAAATGCATGATAGGCTTAACTCTGATTGATTCGGGTACCAACAGGGCTCATTGGTAATAGTTGGATATGTCTACCCAGTTTGAGAATGAAGCAAGTTGTCGGTCCCGGTTGTCTATTTGATATCAACGCGAATGACTGTAGATCTGACAACTGTCTAATAACAAAGTAAGATACTTTTTTATGTGATGTAAAGTGTTTGTAAAGGAGTTGTCTGACGAATTTGAGTTCTTCTCAGCAAAAGCAACCTTCCAGCAGTGTAATTTTGTTCTGACGATTTGAAAGTAGTTATCAAATAAAAGATATTTTTGAATTGGTGAAGTAAAAAGTAAGAACAATTGCTTCGTGTGCATTGGTAACCAGATAGGCTAGGTCGTTTTCTGTATCAGATTATCTGTTATCTTAAAGTATCGAATCAAGAATTTGTAATTATTGCGTAATTTATCATACGAACTACTTACTATCAATATAGGTCTGACATACACACGTGCTTCCTCTATATCAGCCTACATGTCTCGGGAATGTAAATATATCTCACGTGTCCACGTGAGCTAATAGTGATAATAAGAAAACGAATAGTATGCTTAATATATTCAATATTTCATTCATGTCAACGTTTATCTACAGGGCTTTCCACAAGGATGTTCGGAGAAAACGAAAATGAAAAATTATCACTGGTTTGAAAACTAACTTTCTGCGAAGAAACTTGACCAGGCATCTTGAATATTTTATCAACACAACAAGAGTTTTTTACGAAAATATAGGTACAGATACGCAATTAAGCAGGTAGATACAGCATCGAGGTGTAATCACACCCAATTTTCACCTAAGATTCAGTGCAATTATGTTTGATTTGAGCGTCAAGTGCGAGTGTAGGCTCGCGTTGACGTAAACGCTATAAATAGTATGGGATCGAAACAGCGACAGATTAGACAAATCATCGCTTGGCACTCAGATAAGTCTATCAGACGAATTTTTTTGCAAGCTTTTATGAATAATATTACTTTGTTAGTAATTAAAGTAATGTATTCATAATCTAGCAAACGTTGATAAACGTACATTTATCGCGAACAAGTTTGATAAATAAAAATCTCTTTTTTATTATATTCGCGACTATTTTAATGAACACGACCAATTAAATATTTATATCAATTTATTCATTAAATGCAAACGACTGTTTCCAAATTCTAATTATTGTATAAATGATATGACACACGTTTGATATTCTAATAGGACCAGTTGTACCGCACGCAAACACACAAGGAAGTGCCAAATTTTAGTAAAGCGTGCCAATTGAGGCGCAGTCATGAAAATACATTTTATCTCGTAGTTGATGACCCTGCGTGGAGAGGCAAGCCTCCAAACACGACCGGTTATACAAGTTTCTTGCCGTCAACTGTAGGATTTGTGCGTCCTTTGTCCAAAACCCCCATACACTAAAACCAACCTTACTCCATGGGAATAGCTTCCACGTCCCCTTGCAGCCACTTTGGTCTTGTCACATTTCGCCATAAAAAGGAAAGGACTACACCCATCCTCCTCTAACAAGTGATGATAATATATATCTGTCCAGCTCTAAACAGCTGTCAGAGCCAGCTTTCACAATTGAAACTTGAAAAATAGGTACATAAAGAGAGAATACTCAGTTCTCAACAAGTGTATTGGCATCCACTATTTTTTGCATTAAACATACTTATAGCAATTACGTAATAGGTGTTGCTAACCAATTTTGACATAATAAAGCCTACTTCGAGACTCAACTTTTTCTAGTGGTCTAGTAGTCAAGTAGTCTAACTCAATCTAGTGGTTGCAAAGGCTACAGCAGAACACGAAGTCCTGGGTTCGATCCCTAGGTCGGGCAAAGTGTTATTCAGTGTTCCTAATGGCAAGAGATCCCCCTATTACATGGTACTTAAATATATCTGGAGCAATGTGCGTGTGATTGTAATAAGTACACCTTCGGGGAATGCATCCTTCAACCTAACCGTCCTGCTAAATATTGACGGATAAGCATTGGATATACTGTTCCCCTACCCTCACATCTTCCCTTAAAGGTCTCTGAAGAGGTGACCAAAGGTCTTCTTTGTGGGGTGATGATGCTCATCACCCCACAAAGAAGTCTTCATCTGTCAGATTATTCGAACTATCATTTCCTGCTCCCAATACTTTGTGAAGATCAGTATCCCAAGTATAGGATTGTACATCTTTGATTCCCCATCTTTGGCATTCAACCACAACCCGCCTCCGAAAAGTATCATAACATTTTGAAGCACGCTAAACGTATGATCAAGCGACGATGTTTGAACATCAAAACCACTTGGGACACTGCAAAAAGCATCAAACATTAAAAACACTTTTTGATGATTTTGTCCATTCAAATGTTTTGGGCCATTGCTTCTCATTATGGTCCATTTATATTTCAGCTTGTCTATCTCTATTCTGAATATCCCATAAAACAATGCTCACTTATGTGATTACACAAACGTTTTTTATTCAAAGTGTTATTATTATAATACGAGTATAATGTATTCAAATTATGAGTCTCGGCATAATTACGAGCGGAATGGTCTTATAATTATGTTGCGGTTTATATTACCGAAGGTGCGTAACAAATCATTGAATTATCTCATGTATTTTATACTTAAGTACTTGTTATTATACTGTATTTATTGGTACATGACTCATACACGTGCTTCAGAAGTTAAATGCCAGTTTAATATTGTCTATAATATATTTCCGCTTTAGGAGACTTGCTAGTGAAATAAAATGAACACGTCATTTTCGAATCATTAACGTGTTTGTCCAAAATTGCTAATTACTAGTGTACCTTGTAAGTTATACACTGATTATTTTCTCCAATACCTAAAAGAAGTTACACAAATACAAATTTGCTCTCTAAAATCAAAATATTTTTATTTCATTTTATTCAGGATTTCACATTTATATGTTGCTTTTCCTGAGAAGAACCCAGCAAGAAACTCAGCAATACTCTCATCAAAAATATTTGACAATTATAAAAACATTATAAGTCACAAAGAAGATTGAACCCGTGATTTGCAAACGCCGCTCCAACCGCGGGACTATAGACCTAGTGATTATGGTGCGTTACGAAACCACCACAGAATAATATCCGAGCAGTTATAGCAATGATAGTCAAATAAAAACCTCGTTGGTAAGTAATTTATTCGCCGTCGACTGCCCACTTTCGAGATGTAATATGATTTATCAAATTTACTTTGGCTTAAATACTTAACTCGTTTATAACCGAGCAAAAACATTGCGTGTGCGTCGGTTTTATGGTAATAGTCTCACTAGGCTATAAAACAGCCGTAAAACTATCTGGGCGTGTTCGAAATTATATTTTTTAATGAGAATATTTATTATTTTTTATCCACGAAGATAAGACCCATTTGAATAAGATTAATTACTTGTTTAATTGGTGTCCAGAGTTTCGGCCTTTTTTTGTTGCGATCAGTTTAAAAACCAATTATAGAATTAAAGTATAATGCTGTTTTTTATACCTAATGTGTCAAACAAGCAGGTCCATCTGATGGTAAGTGGTCACCGCAGTCTATGGTCTTGCAATATCTGGGGAATCTCTTGTTGCCGACCCTTTAAATATCTCTGCTGTTTCTTCTTTATATTCTAATTTGTTGATATTGTTGAAATTGAAACCCTGATATAAACTTCTCAACGGTAGAGATATCAGCTCTTATGATGATACAGCAATTCCTTTCGACGTGGATCAGTAACATATAACTAGAAAAGATGCTACACTTATGGCCCATATTCGTACAGGATCAGCCCCTGGTATTGGAAGCGTCATACTTGTGAACAGGTGCTGCTTGTGGGGGCTGGTCTTATCTCAAGCACTTACAGTTTACATAACTTATTTTTATTGTTTGTAACATCCGTCATAGGGTTTGGGTATTTGTTTGTAATCGATTGTGTACTACTCAAAATTGTAAATTATTTTTGAATAATTTAATTATTGAGTTTCATGCCGGGGTCTTCTCAGTAAAAGCAATATTTGGATCCTTTTTTTTTTTTTTATTGACGAGGGGGAAACCTTTAAAAGGTCCCCGACCGCCCTGGGAGAGGCAGATCGGGGTATGTGGGATTTTTACCTCACTAAAACACCCCCGGTGACCATCCTCAGTGCTCAGGGGGGACTCCGGGTACTCTGATAGATCCTGGCTCAACGATACTAAGTACTCTGTTAAAAGACTCAATCAATCAAAGATATTTTTAATTTGAATTTGAATACTAACCTAAACAAACCTCTTAAGAAGGCATCGTACCAATTGATGCGGGAATTGATTATAATAATTGTATTGTTTCGTATGCAATGACTCATGGTTCAGAATAAGTTTGAGGTCACGTGGTACCCAATAATTTCTTTGTAGTTAATTTAAGTATGTTTGGGTCAGACTATCGTATTTGTCCATTCGACGACATTGGACAAGTTCATCAATTGATGAACTAAAAGTGGACCGTTAAATTTCTTTTCAGTTTCAAAGGTTAATTGAAGTCCTAGAAAGCCTTGGCCAAGTTCATCCCAGGCCACAAGCATTGATAACAACATGTAGAAATGTAAATATCCAGAATTTTTTTAGAACTAGTGTAATTTACATGTTATATTAATAAATTTGTATATAATAAATAATCTATACATATGCAGATAAATAAAAATGTAAGTGTCTTTTTGTAATTCTAAATTAACAGCTTTTCACTAAATGCATATAATATAATGTATATTATATTGTAGCAGCGTTTCTCCACTCGCTCATAGATGGCGCTACTCGCTAACAAATGCGAAGTTTGAGTACAAATACACGAGAACCTAAATCGCGCCAGAAGAGTTTTCAAGCGCATTGCAGTATATATACAAGTTTCCAACTAGAACAGTTAGAGCCGCGGTTCTCCAGGCATGACACCCGCCTGGCTGGAAGATCTTCCCTTTGCTGGGGATGAGCATGATCACTCGCTCTCCCCACAATATTATACCTGGCTGTTTCTTTGTTCAGGGACTATCACTGTCCTACTGTCCAATATTCCGCGATATAAAGCCAATAAGGAAATTTTGTCGCAATTAATACAGCTAGTAGTATATAAGTAATGAGAAACCTACTAAGTTATATACCCCTCCGTATAGGTAGGTAGAAGGTTGTAGTTAGATCGTTGGTCCAAAGGGCCTGAACCAACAAACCTACGGGCACAAATAAAGAAACCAAACTAGTAGCAGAGCCAGTTCTTCAGGGCCGCGCTGCTAGGGCTGCCACCTATTGACTAAACAATATATTTTTAATGTTATAATTAATTGACTAACTTATATAGCTGTCATGATGCAGACCAGATACAGATGCCGTCACGAGCTATGAGCGCTCAACGACAATAGTGGGGGTAACTGTGCGCTGCGGATAAATAAACCTTTTATTCGCGTCGCGCTATACAGACAGACAGATAGACTGATTTAAAGACTACTGTCCTGTCAAGGTCAGTGCTCATAACGTTTTAGCGCCTTTATTTTTTTAAGCGTAAGAAATCATTTTCTATATTAAATGAAATGAATGCAAATGTGTCCGTCTGACCACGGCTAAGTCGCTATTAACAAATTTTGCTGAAGAATATATAAGAATAGGTATATATACCTACTTGATTCCACGGACATAGGGTGTTTAAAAAAATATCCCGTGGACGCAGTCGCGGGGAATAGCTGGTAAATACGTTATGATATGTATGTTTTTAACATGACGAATTAAAAAAAACGTGGATGATTTCCCGGACTTTAAGAGCGAATTGAAAATGATTGAGAGGTTCATTCTGCATTTTTAAATGGCTCTTATTATTCGATGGCAATTTGGTGGGTCGAGCAATTAATAAATCTAATTAAATGTGAAGTATGCGACAGCCCTGCACGTCAACACCCATCATTAAACCGGTCGGCGTGGGCAGAACTTAACCCTTGTTTTTTAGGATACACACGTGAGTTCTGTTTTTTGGTTGTTTTTTATCAGCTGGTCGGAGTCGAAGAGATCGGTGTTGGAAGATTGTGGTTTTCATTCTACTAATATTATAAACGCGAAAGGCTGTTTGGGTGTGTGTTACTTACACGCTTAAAGTACTGAATGAATTTTCATGAAAATCTATACGGATAAATAAAATTAAAATGTTTGTTTCTATTTCCAAATTAACAGCTTTTCACTAAATTGATATGACATTACTTATATGCGGACCTCAAAAAAGTAATTAATTATATTTTCTCTGTCTGTCTGTTTGATATAAAAAACGATTTTTAAATTTTTTCTCTGTCCGTCTGTTTGTTTCGGCTAATATCGGATAGAACTGGACGGGACTTTCATTGGCACAGTTGATGTTTCAAAGAGTAACATAGGCTACTTTGAATTATAAAACATATTAGGATTCCTCGAAATAAAGCTTGACACAAAATCTACGCGGGTGAAACCGCGAGGCACAGCTAGTTTACAATAATATAGCTTATACATCAGAATAAATAAACGTCCTTCAAATAAATCGTGTGTTTGACCAACACTTCCATAAATAGTGTGACCTACAGCCATGATAGTCAAACATCCATGTGTAGGTGATGTCACATGTTACTCAAACATTGGTTCAACACTAATGTTTGGGAGCTGTAATTAGTGCCCACTGCGCGTCCTCGATCATGCGCGGGCGCCGTGATCACGCCCAGGTACGTGCCGTCACGACATGTGAGCGCTGGCCTTGAAAGCGCAGTTGTCATTTTTTATGCATTTTCGCTGAGCGCTCAAAACTTCTGACGGGACCTGTACTACAACAATCTTCATATTGAAGTGCTTTCACCAAGCAGCTCTCTAACTAGATTCTTTGTCAGCGGATGTACAGCGGATCTGTAGAATCTCTTCTGTGCAATTTTTGATTCTTATTGAAAGAATATATTTTTGTCAAATGCTCACGCCATCCCAGAATGGTCCCACATTTCACGGAAGATGATTAAGCCTGCCAACATGACAGATGGTGAGTCCATCCTCGTCTCAGGCATTATACATACGTCTTTGAATTACTTCTCAGACATATGCAGGTTTCCTTACGATGTTTTCTTTCAGTGTAAAGCACGTGCTGTGACATTAGTACACTTAAGATTTTTGCTAAACTCATTAGTAGTTAGGCAAGAGGGCGACTGCTCAAGCCTTACGGCCATCACGGCCACAACAGCCACGAATCTTTTAGATTTTAGTACATCTATTTCAGACAAATCAAAAATTCTGTTGTAGTATAATATGCGCAGTAGTCGAGACAGGCTATCGCCGCGCCTCGGAGTCTATCGGCAATAATATAATACATAATAAGTACTTATGTAGTGTGTTGCGGACACATGTGCACACAACCACATGTGCACAGTCAATATTGATAACAACGGGCGTCTGTCCGCGGTTACGTAACTACGTAAACGCTTATCACGCCAGCTGTGACCCAATTACAACTATTTAACGTTACATTTGACTTTAATTCACACTAAATATATATGGAAGGTATTGTGGCTGAAATATGTAAATTGTATTTAGAACTTCTTGCTGAGAAAGTAATCAAGGTTTATTCAAGAGAGGTAGTGGAACCCGCTCTTACAATCTATACATCTATATCTATACAGATAAATAAAATTGAAGTGTCTGTTTGTAATTCCAAAATAAAAGCTTTTCACTAAATGCATATGAAAGTATACACGCTACTGAAACTAAATAACCAAGTTTTAAAAATGTTCTCTGTCTGTCTGTTTGTTCCGGGTAATCTCCGAAACGGCTGGACCGATTTTAACGGGGCTTTCACTGGCACATATCTAATATTACAAGGAGTTAGGGTTCCGCGGGACATTAATGAAACTAACTCTACGCGGGTAAAACCACAGGGCACAGCTAGTCATACAATATAATCAAGGAATTGAATATACTTAAGGCTATATTGAAGGTATTGCAAGCTCACACACTCATACATTATAATCAAGGTGTATAATATAAGCCAATAATGAAGGTATTGTAAGCGTCCATGGGCTGTAGTAAGCGGTAACTTTCATCAGTTCCCAGATTCACGTAAAGATGCAGTGCCCCGCACGGATGGTAAGTGGTTACCAATCGAACTATCGCTGAACGATTTAAGTCTGAATGAATCGAAATCCTTTCCCATGTGGTATTGGCGTGTTCCCAATCCTAGTCCGAAAGAACTTCAACTCAATAGTACGTTTTCGCGACGACGACGACGACAGAGCTATTCCGTTTCTTAAACCGACTTAAAAAAAAGGAGGTGGTTATCAATTCGACTGCTTTTTTGATAAAATAAATACGAAAACACAGTCAACAGCTGAGTCGCTACGACATCGATACGGTTTTCTTCCATGTTCATATCATAAAGAGGAAATATGAGTATGTTTGTAACGAATTGGCACAAAAAGTACTGGACCGATTTTAAAAATTCTTTCACCATTTGAATGCTACATTATCAAAGTCAAAGTCAAAGTCAAAAATATCTTTATTCGATTAGACTTTATACAAAGCACTTTCATATCGTCAGAATGACACAATTTACAGGATTATACATGCTACCGCCAGGTTCGGAAGGTTGCTTTTACTGAGAAGAACCTGGCAAGAAACTCAGTAATTACTCTTTTCAAAAATATTATACAATTTAAAAAAAAACAAAATAAATAATTTGAGAAATGTAAGCCCATGGACACAGTTCCAATGTACAAATGTCGATAAAAATTAACATAATGAAAAGTCTAGTAGTTCTATTTATATCTAAATGCGTAGCTTGAGATGAGCAGCCCCCACAAGCAGCACCTGTTCACAAGTATGACGAGAATGCCAGCCATCGCCCTCCTCAACCATTATAGAGGGAAGTGAGCGACCCGTCACCCTGACGCCGCCGCAAGCAAAGGCATTTTAGTGAGCATGACAACTCTGATTAATATAGGCTATATTTTATCCCCGTACTCCAACTGAAACGGAAACTGCGCGGGTGAAACCGCGTGACATCCGTAGTGTGGTATAAAGAAAGAATCAAAGAAATTTGCATGTGTTCCTAAAGTGACCAAAGTTGCACAATGCGTATTATTAATAGCTAGACAAATATAATGAGTATATTCTTCAGTAGAGTATGTGATTAAACGCGGACCCTCGTGAGATAACGATATGTAACCAGACGGCACTCAGACCGATAGCGATAGCGCTCACACTGACACAGTCGTTGTTACATAACAAACACTCGTAAACATTAAGACGATAATTCATTAAGACACGTGTAGTGAAAAGTGCTCTCACTATAGCTGCGCCATTTCGCAGGGTACTTAGCACTACTTAGGTAGCTTGGTTATAAAGTTTAAGTCTAGTTCCCAGTCAGGCGATTCCTATTTGTGAATGAGATACTACTTACGTACGAGTTTTCATAAAATCCTCGTCACAAGTCATCGCATTCAGGTAAACACAGATTTGTATGGGATCAAGATAGTGCCCTCTAGGATGGCGCTGATTCGATCCTAAACAAATCTGCATTTACACCAACGCGATGACTTGTGACGGCGGCAGTGAAAAACTCGCACTAGGCCCTCTGTGTGCCTCAATGATCGTAGCGTTATATTCTTGTATCACAAAATGAAACCTCAAACCTGAGAAGTTCTTAATACGCTCTGCTTAAACCGATGATGGTAGGCCTCCGGGTCCCGTCGTGAGTCATGACTGCGTACCTTGACTGCTCAGTAGGTAGTCATTTTATAGTCTGTCTGTGACTATTTTTATAGTGTGTATTTGTAAAGTAATTTGGAAAACATTATGATCAGTTTCATAACTGAAACCTTGAAATATAGCAAGAAGGAATTTGTATGTCAAACAAATAATGCACGGTAGGCAGTTACTGCAGCCTATGAACGTTTGCAACACCGTACAGTCTCTTCAGCTGCAGCTGTTCAAATAATGTTCATTAATGCCAGTTCTTTCAGGCTAGTTTCTGAAACTGTCTGAAGTTTCAGCCTAAATGAAGTATTATTAATGTTGCTAGTGGAGTCAACTCATTAATTTCTTAACAATGAAAATCAGGATCCCGCTATTTCGGACATAAACATAGAGACAGATATTTTAAAACTGTTTTTTTCTTTTATGTTAGTAGTGTCCTTACTTAAGTAAACTCAGACGAAAAAGTACTTAATAATTATTCAGTAATAACACCACTCTAGCCAGACATTTAAAAAATAATTCTCAGACACGTAAAAATTCATGAAAACTTTTCATTGAAATAAAAAATGTTTTTCAATTGTTTGAAGGCTCGGTACTTGGAAGTTAATCTTTGTCCCGACGAAGCTTTTATGTAAGTACAGACAAAAGCTGTTAGAAATAAGGTTTCATTCAATTGCTGAAATATGAGAGAGATATTAAAAAGTGCTGCTTATATAATTTTTTAATTACATTTTGTCTCTCGAATTAATTAAAGTTCACCTTTGATCTAAATGATCACAGAAATAAGAGGATTTTAGTATATTTAAAATAGATAGGGTATAATACAAATTCTTACATTATCATTACATAGCAAATATCTCTTTAGCATAAAAAAGCAGGCGAAGTCGCGGACGTAAGCTATTTTGAATATGTACATAATAATATAGTGACTTCACCTGAATAACGTTTAAATCGGTTATCATTATGGGCAGCGTTCAGTTGTGCAAACACGGGGAGTGGACGCAGCTGGTGACATTATTCGGTGATGGTGTCACCGCCTAGAGCACTGAGGAACTGCTAACACTCACACACCGTAAGGTTTACGGTGATGTAGTGATGAAGGCGGTGAAGGAAACTGTATACATCGAGGAGTAATCAAGACAATTGTGGCAACGTTGGTATTCTAAATTCGAAGAAAATTGGGAGTCCGGCATTTGGGGGTGTGATCAAAGACTTTGAAATATGGGTGTAGACTCTTTAGGAGTAATTTTTGGCACAGGGCTTCGGTTGGTGCAGTATATCAATTTAAAAATATATAAAAAAAAGTATTTTAGAGAAAGGTCACATTCGGAGCACTCGTAACCGAAGGAAGTGCATGAAGAGATGCATGAATGTGTATGAAGCGCCAGAAGTATGTTAGGATCGTAGCATGTGGCGAACGGTGGTCTCTGCCTACCCCCGTGGGATACAGGCGTGAGCATATGTATGTATAAAATCATTTAAAATAAATTGTCGTTAATTTTATTTATATTTGGGGAGTTTAGGTTTTTAAACTTTATTTCACATCAAACATAAGCATTGTGTTATGTTGCACATATCATCCAATAAACGCTGAACCTTTAATAAGCCACACTTAACTACAAAACTAAGTAATAAGTCTAAGGACGAAAAATAAAGTAATCAATTATCTTGCAATACCCAAAGGGTAAAAAACGAAACCATATTCCTAAAACTTCGCTGTCCGTTTGTTTGTCTGTCCGTCTGTCTGGGTCTGAGCGACGCAATCATATGTAGCTATCCCTACTATTTTCGCTGAACGCTCAACACTTATGACGGCAGAATACCGGTAAATACTAGTTCCATTAAGTCATAAAAGTAGGCTATTAAGCGATCGCAGTATGACTCGCTGCACAAAAATGTGCACGATATTGGAAAATCGTGAAATTCTTTCAGATCGAAGCATGACTATTTTGTAGTCAATGTCATTAGTTTGAATGAAATCATCGTTATCGTTATATGGTTTTATATTTAGCATGCGGAATATAATGTATAATATGTATATTTGCATAGAATTTAGTGTGTAAAATATAGCACGGAACATTGAAATATTAAGAAAAGCATGTGTACTTCTATGACATCATTGTGCTCTTAATACATCAATCACAGTATAAATATAAGCTTTAGTAAGGAATCTAGGCCTATCTTTAACCGTCTTTAAAAAAGGAGGAGGTTATCAATTCGACTTAGTGTTTGTTTTTATCAAACATTAACTTCAAAGGTAAGTAAGTTATTTGAAATAATTTTATTTTTCTGTTTTTGAAGGCAGTTTACATTTTATAACTGACTTTTGTTCCACTGAGCGTGACGGTTATTATACTGAAAAATTTTAATTTTACTCTTTTTTTACTGTTACAATAATGGTATTTGTCGTTTTCAAGTAGTCGACACCCCTTATTGACGCTACAGCTATTATGCTTATCTCGTAGATGTGCGCATCTGTCTGTGTCAATTTTAACGATTTCGAAGAACCTATTCCTTACTGCATGTATAACCTATATGTATACTGTGTCCCTATGTTATTTCCTTATTCAAATTATATGATAAGTAAGTATTAAGCACCAAGAAGGTATTTATAAATGTCAAATGAAGCAGTCATGTTAAATATCAGTCAGGGTGTATTCAATTTCCCTCGGCGCGTCCCTTCCGGTGGGCGCCCTAAGCCCTCGATCCTCGTAAGCCGCCCTTTGTGCCACACCAATCATGTTTTAGATGTATAAGGAATTCGGCTTCTTATGACAGGTCGAATTTTAGAGATATCCGGCCTATTTTGCCGCGCCTTTCAAGCTGAAATTCAGCTGAATTTGAGGGTAGTCCCGGTTATTTTATATTGATACCTCCAATATTAATATATGGTTTGTATTAACGAATACTGACAAAGGATTTTGGCTATTCATAGGAATCATGGGCACACTTGTTATTTAGATATCCATAGATAATGAATAACTAGATCTGATGAAAATTATAAGTTTGGAAACTAAAACCCAATTTAATTTCAGAGATTAGCCGGAACAAGCAGACATACGGACTGAGAGACGGAGGGAAATTTTTTTTGTTTTTTATGTTTATCTGTTAATTTGGAATAACAAACAGACACGTCAATTGTATGTACCTGCAGTTATAGATGAGGTTGTATGAGACAAGGCCACTCCACATAGCGTGTAGGTACATAGTGAGTACATAGTGCACAAACAGCGAGCGGGCCCAGGTGTGTGACTAAGTAAATCATCAAACAGATACACGAAGCAAATATCGGCAACTGGCAAATATTGACCCTGTTATCCGTTCCGCGTTTGTTTTGCTTCGATAACAACCAAGGACACACGTACCCATTGTATGTTGTTGCTGGGAAGAATGGTAACAAGGCTTTTAACATTATACTTTCATAGCGATATAGCGATAGCTGTAATGGTAGTAAATTAACCTAAGTTAGCGTAAGAGAAATGACGTTCAATAAGTGTTCCTTATGTTGAATAAAACTTTTTGATTTGATTTGATTTGTGCCATCAAAATAATAATGATTTCCTACCGAGGCGGCTAATCTCAAGGGGGTTAGCCTGCGCTTGAGATATTATAGTGTACAAGTGCAACTCTTTATGCTCTCATTCTCATAGTCCGATGGGATGGCAATGGACGGTGGAGAGAGATCAGGCGTAGGACTACCCGCTTAACGAGCTGTCAGAAGCACGGGGGTGGAAACACCGACAACTTCCAAACTTCGAGAATTTATTGAGAATTTGATCAATGTGTTGTGGTGGCTGTGGGGTTTGAGTCGCCTGCTACGCAAGTGATGCAAGTTCAAATCCCAACGCCCTGAAACCAATAAGTTCTTCTAAAAACTCTTGTACTCACACGATGTGCTTTACGGTGGAGGAAAACATCGTGAGGTGACCTGCATATGTCTGAGAAGACGTCTGTATAGTGGCTGAGGCAGCGATACACTCATTCTCTCACGTTGGCACTAAATCATCTTCGGTGAAAAGTGGGTGTAGTGATTACAATCTTTGCTTACACCTTCGGGGAATACAGACGTGAACATAAGTACGAGTATGTAATATATATGTATCAAATCAATTGCCAAAATGTCTTCCAAAGCGGTTAGTCTGGTCCATGGAGAGTATTTTACCGCGAGAACTTTTGAAATTTCCCAGGTGGGGAACTTGCTTGGGTCTAAAACATAATCATTAATGCCAAGGAAGTAGTGTTGTCCCGAGATGTTCGCTCATCCCGCGGGATTGCCCCACCACTAGAATAATTAATTGTGCTAAAAGTTTTGGGCCCTTCGTTTTGGGATTCGAAATATTTGCCATGAGTGCATGTCGTTAATAACATCTTGTTATAGTTGTGGCGTTCATGCAACATTCATAAATAAAGTACTTATGATAGCTGTGCCCCGCGGTTTCACCCACGTAGGGTTTAATTTCACGGTTGACTATATTTCGCTTAGTTAGGTACTGCTATTAATATCAGCTTTGTGCCAGTGAAAGTCCCGTTAAAATCAGTCCAGCCGTTTCAGAGATTAGCCGGAACAATCAGATAGACAGACAGATAGAAAAATAAAGATTTTTTGTCCTATGTAAGTAAATACCGTATACCTATGCTTTCATTTACATTTAGTGATAAATAGACAGTTCAATTGTATTTATCTGTATAGAGTATATTTTCGTTAGATAATGCTTACTATAAAGCATTATGCTACATCTCAAATCCTATGTAAGTAAACACGAGTAAAACCGGGCTCAAATTAGTCTTTAAACAGTGTGCGATGTACATGCATTATAAGAAACAAACAATTGGAGTAAAATCTGTGAACAAAATCAATGGTGAAAGGCTGACAGATGCTTTCAATGTCTTAAATAATTTGATTGACGCAGTGTTTACGTGCATACTCCTACCACAGTATCAATAGGTATAAGCTTTAGAATCAGTAAGGAATGTAGGCCTATATTTTGTAATAAGAACGATAGCTAAATTGAGTGAGGTCTTATCATTCTTAAGGTTTTAGCTCCTTTATTTACTGTGGCAGTAATATCGAATTCAAGTTTAGAATTTTTTCGTAAAATGACTTATCGATGACCATGACATGACACTCCTTACCGAAATTAGGCCCGAAGGCCTTAATAAGTAATATTCTCTCGTGCATGCGCTAACAAAAGCGATGTCGTATGACATAAATCAGTCACGTGACATATGTCATTCCCATACATTTTGTATCATTTCTATAAGCAAAGTGTGAGGATAATGTTACTTTGTCTACAGGCCTTGGGGGTCTACCATCATCGGTTTAAAAGCGTATTAAGAACTTCTGAAATTTGTCGTTTCATTTTGGTACCGTAAAAATAAACGTTAAAGCTAAGAAATTCTTAATATGCTCTGCTTAAACGATCGTAGTTGGCACCCTGGTCCCTGGCTTATTATCTCATAGATTCGCTCTGTTTGAGCGTGTAATTTCAAACGATTTATTCCTAGATTCCATACTGCTTATATCGATTCTGTGTCCCAGCATTATCGCGGTCGACATGGCCGTCTCAACTAAATATTTGGAAACAATACTAAAAGCATCTATCCTGGCTTACACAGATAATATGGGACGCTTGCTTACAGGAATACCTGACGAGGCAGTGGTTAAGGTGCCAAACATAACATTACAAGACATTACAAAATGGGACTATTTAGTCTTCTTGTAGACGACGTATGTGGATATTTAGATTGAACAGCCACGTTGGT
Organism: Watsonalla cultraria; assembly: GCA_964035505.1. NCBI lineage: Eukaryota > Metazoa > Arthropoda > Insecta > Lepidoptera > Drepanidae > Watsonalla > Watsonalla cultraria. Next base: position 10,524,072 of record OZ037727.1, on the reverse strand, counting down.
CTAGTGGTTAGTAAGTTCGCCTGCCAATCATGAGGTCCCGGGTTCGATCGTGGACAAAATTGGGTTTTTCTGTCAAGCAATTCGGTAGATCAATATTCGGATTCTCTAATGTCGGTCTGTGCTTGTCAATCTTTCCTATTATTATAAAGTTAATAGGTATTATTTAATTAATTATTGTTACTCTTGTCCATCATATTGACTATTTTTGTTGATTCTATGTATATGATTAATTTTTAAATCAATTTTCGGATAAACTACACGTTTTTTTTAGCATCTAGTGTCTCGCTCTCACTTCGCTTCTTAAGACTATTGTTATAAGTTGAATTTTCTCTATCTATACAGATAAATAAAATTGAAATGTCTGTTTGTAATTCAAAAATAACAGCTTTTCAATAAATGCATATGAAAGTATATACGATACAGACATGAAAAAAATTCTCTGTCTGTCTGTCGGTCTGTGAGCAAGAGAAAAATTTTAAAATTTGTTTTTTTCGTATCTGTATCGTATATACTTTTATAATATGCATTTATGTGAATTTAGTAAAATTAAAACCGTATCAAGATCCGTTCCGTAGTTGAGAAGAACGACGCCTTCAAACAAACACAACAATTCTGTATGTAATGTGACTTCAATGTATACAATTTAAAGATACATATAGTACATTTCCCCATAGCAGCAAGGCAGCAATGAAACAGCAATGATTAGATACAAGTAACACGCAGAGACGGCGTGGCGCGCCACGTGGCGTGCGCGTGGGCACCGCACATAGCAAGCAAGCAATACAGTACACAAACACGGAATTAAGACATAAAAAACCTTCTTTGCTTAATTTACTCCGTTGTGTCCAAATGTAGTATAAGCTTTATAAATGTCATCAAAACAAATTACCTTCTCTCGTTGTGATATGACGGGAAAATTATGATAGTTAAGGATTTATCAGCATTCGAAATTGTATTAAAAAGTCAGTGTAATACGTCACATGTTCGTTTATTCGCAAATCGATTTATTATCTTTTGATTTATTTTAGAAGTTAAAGATATCAACTTTATAGCCATCATTCTAAAATATTGTGCTTTTTTGTTTAAATTGTATTTTGCTAAATGATGTAAATCAATATCAGACATCATGTAGTCAGGTTACTGTATTAATGTGTACTATGACTTTGGCATGTAAATACATAGCATATTTTTAAACGATAATTCTATTTGCCGAACGAGGTGATTTGAAGCCGCACTTTTTGCTTTCCGCATCAGAATCATGCAGGGCTGCCACTAAACATAAAATGTACCTATATTAGTTTAATTAATCATGACAATGATATGTATAAATGCATATTTTGTTTGAAGCCGAATATTATTTATAAGAGATACCTATAAATCAATAAATAAAGAAAATTACGAGGTGTTCGTTCCTTTTGTCGATATTAACTTTTTATCTCTCTTTCAGGACTTACACGGCGAATTACTTCGGCTACTTTATTTTGTAAAAACAAAGAGCCTTTGAAATTACATCTATTGCACAGCTCTGTATACATATATTACGTTCACGTCTGTTCACCAAAGGGGTAGGCAGAGGTTACTTACCACACCTCTGCCTACTCCTTCGGGGAATTTTCACATTTCGCCTGTTTTAATCAGCCATATTTAATTCCCATGTAACAGGGTGCGAGCCTTACTTTTGGGGAAATTACATTTGGCAAAACCTAATAACACCTTTGTTGATAACACAATTTAAGATCTTGACAGCCCTATGGAGCTATCATATCGTACGCATAACATTTTTTTACTCACACACTCACACATCACATAATAATACGAATAAAAAGTACAATTGTATGTACGTGAGTAACATGACACGCATGGGTGTTATTATAACTGACAGGTTGATCTGTCTAGTGGTCTGCATGTCGGCTCTAGACTCACCGTCTAGTTAGGTCACCGGTTCACGTGTCATACAAGTCTCATGATCGAGATAAGAGTATATTGGCTATTTAGACGGTCATTATAGATTAGGTCTAGATATTTATTTATTAACTGGTTGTGCCCCGCGGTTTCATCTGCGTAGAGTGAATTTGATGGGTAGATTTATGTCACAGAACTCAATTTTGTAAATAAAAGTTTTGAGTTATGTGCGCTACGTCTCGCTAAATTCGGTCCAGCCGTTTCAGAGATTAGCGGGAACAAACAAACAGACAGATAGACAGACTTTTTTAATTATTTATTTTTTATGTACCGCATATAATATTCATTTAATGATACTTATATATTGGTATATATATACATCTATACAATTTTTACTTTACTGATGATAATATGACCTCAGACGTAATGTAAATGATTGCCAATAAACACCTAGCAATTTATTTAGTCCTGACAATGAAAGGCGAGAGTCTTCGCTACTGGGGCCTAGCCATGAGCTCTTATTGCCATGATAGTTTCACTCATTTATGAGACAGATGTATGTGACGTGCATACATCTGTCACTGTCGCACAACTGAATTAACATTGCAATAAGAGCTCATGGTTGGGCCCCAGGTCAGTTAAAACTGACTTTTCTGATTGTGATTCACTTTGACCTGTCATTACAGAAACTAACCTATTCAAATGTAATTAAAAAACGTCAAGTTAATCTTAAAAACTTGTGAAGCATTTTGTTAATAAAATAAAATGTATCAATGCACGATGTTATGATAGTATACAACAGGGGCCCAACCATGAGCTCTTATTGCAATGATAATTCAGCTGTGCGACAGTGACAGATGTATGCACGTCACATACATCTGTCTCATAAATGAGTGAAACTATCATGGCAATAAGAGCTCATGGTAAGGCCCCAGTGCTAAACGTCGAATAGATTTCTAAAACAGATTAGAAATGGCATTTAAACACTATAAGTATCTAGACAGAGTGACGCCATCCAACACCATACACACATACACATCATACAACGGGCACTTATCATTACAGTCGTTTGTAATGATCAATCACTGTCAAGTGAACTGAATCATTGGTTTGTTCGCGATCATTATATTTAACAATTCTGTTTGCCCGCTCCGCGCTAATTGTATTTTTTGTACGTATAATGTGGGTGCCGCACGCATTCATATGTTCAGCACACTAACATATGTAAATATACATATTCTTATCTATACATCTATACCGATAAATAAAATTGGAGTGTCTGTTTGTAATTCCAAAATAACAGCTTTTCACTAAATGCATATGAAAGTATACACGCTACTGACACTAAAAAACCAAGTTTTAAAATTTTGCTCTGTCTGCCTGCCTGTTTGTTCCGGGTAATCTCTGAAACGGCTGGACGGATTATTACTGCAGTTAAGTAAGCTGAAGTTTCAAGGAGTAACTTAGGCTACTTTTATTTATTAAAAATATAAGGGTTCCGCGACAATAAGGATGAAACTTAATCTACGCGGGTGAAACCGCAGGGCACAGCTAGTCATACATATGTATACATAAGAATAATTATTCTTCACATACTTCTTTCGCTTCTTCTCTATTCATGCATCCTTCATGCACTTGAATCATTTAAAAAAAAATACTAGCTTCTCTCCGAGGCTTCGTCCGCGTAGAGTTACTTTGGGCTAACGCTTTTAATCTGTATGTCAGTGTCAAATTGGCAACACTCCGAGGTTCTGAGTGAATTCAGGCGGTCACCCATCCAACATCTGGCTTTTTGTTGCTTAACTTACTGCTTTAAGTATTACTACATTAGAAATTCAGTGATGGAAACTGCGATGGAGTCTTGAAACTTACAAAATGTATTTGTAGGTGAATTTTATGTAAAATCGTGGTAGTCAAAGTCAAAGTCAAAGTCAAAAATATCTTTATTCGACTTTATACAAAGCACTTTCAAATCGTCAGAATGACACATTTTACAGGATTATACATGCTACCGCCAGGTTCGGAAGGTTGCTTTTACTGAGAAGAACCTGGCAAGAAACTCAGTAATTACTCTTTTAAATTAAATTAAAAATATTATACAATTTAAAAAAAAAACAAAATCAATCATTTGAGAAATGTAAGCCCATTGAACAAACTCTGCTCTGGCCTTCGGGTAGGTACTTGGGATCGCAATGAAAGACGATATACCAAAGAGGAAAAAGTTTTTTTATTATACAAATGACGTTTTATATATAAACCACTGTGAGACTCTCTATAGCGCGATTTAAATACAAATGTCAACAGTGTCAACACCATCTATTGACATAATACAAAACTAAAATACTATACATTGCTTTAAGCATATTTGGCTTATACATACATCGCCCACCAAAGGACAAATTGAACCTTTGTCCTTTTAATACATCGCCCACCATGACAAATGTATATAAAACAAAAATAAAAAATAACATCAATTAAATTTTTTCAAACAAACTAAAATATATTTAAGCTTCAACTCAAGAACATAAACATTATAATTAATTGGTAACAGGCAAAATACACAATTTTGATATTGGCCTTTTGAGGGTGCCATTCTTTATTTTTAGAGTAACTACCCTAACAATTTTATCCTGACCTGGATGGGTCGCAACCACTCTGCCATATAACCAACGACTAGGAGGCAAATTATCCTCTTTCACAACGACGACATCACCTATCTTAGGTTGGGGTTTTTGAGATGACCATCTATAACGTTGATAAAATTTAGTTAAATACTGCCTTGACCACTGACACCAAAAATCCTGCAGCATCCTCTGTGTATACTGCCATCTACGTAATGTGCTCACATTCGTAGATTCACAGTTTGTATCGGCAGGAGTGATCAATGCCCGGAGACGACTTCGTTTTGGTAAGTTTTCATCCTTCATTTTTTCGCGGTAGAAAAGCCAATCTTTCAATATTTCCTTGGGTACTACTTCATCCCAGCTTAAACCCGCTAACCATGGAATACAATTTTTTGCTATAATTAAACTTGGTCCAGTCCATACTTGTGGATCATATAAACGTGATATATCCAAAATAATCAACCTTTTAGTTGCAGGTTCATGTAAAGGAGGAAAATCTATTTTATAATGAAAACAATCTTCACTGCGGTTCCAGGTAAGTCCAACTATTTTTATCACTTCATCTGTCTTTATCTTTAACTCTTCCTTTGTATCATCTTTTACTTCCTTATCTTTATTTTTCTTCCTTTCCATTTCTTTCATTTCATTAAGTAGTTTATCGCTATTACTCGACCATTTCTGTAGCTCAAAACATCCTTTAGCTAGTAGTTCGTTCATTTCCTTATATATTTGAATCCCTTCTTGCTCTGTCTCACATCCACACATCAAATCATCCATGTAGAAACACTTTATAACCCTTTCAGCAGCTGCAGGAAACTTATCCCCTTCATCTAAAGCTACTTGCTGTAAAGCGTTTACCGCAAGATAAGGTGCAGAAGCTACTCCGAATGTCACTCTTAGCATTCTAAAATGATTCATTTCTGCATCCACTTCATTTCGCCATAGAATGCGCTGTTTGTCCGCATCGTTGCTGTCCACCTTTATCTGCCGATACATCTTAACAATATCAGCAGTTAAGCAAATAGGAGACATCCTCCAAGTCATCACGAGGTGCCTTAATGGTAACTGAAGCGGTGGACCTACCAATAAATGGTCATTTAACGACTTATTATTAGCACCTTTACAGGAAGCGTCGAACACAGCTCTCACCTTAGTAGTATCTCTATCTTCACGCACAACGGCATGATGAGGTAAGTAGATAGCCTTTGAATTATTTACTTCATTCTTTGGTACTAATTCCATGTGATTTGTAGTTTCATATTCATTAATAACTTCTTTATATCTTTGTTTCAGATCTCCAATCTTCAGCCTTCTTTCTAATGAAACTAACCTTTTTTCAGCTATCTGCAATGAATTAGTAACTTCCGAATCTTCCGACTTGAACGGTAGCCGAACAATATACCTTCCATCTTCATCTCGTCGAGTTGTTTCATTGAATATTTTTTCACACAGTTTTTCATCTTCACTATACATCTTTTCTTTTGAAAATGGAATGTCTTCTTCTAGTTCCCAGAACTTCTTCAGCATGTCATTATCATCCACTTGACAGTGCATGACATTAATTCTTGCAGGAGACCCTTCTGCTTCCACCACAGCGCCTGAAATAATCCATCCCAACGACGTGGACTGCGCAACTGGTGTGCCTAATGGCCCTCTTTTAACTCCTTCCTGCAGAATCTTACTATACACCTCCGCCCCCAGTAGCAGATCTATACGACTTGGTGTATAATACGTAGGATCTGCTAACTCTATCTCTGTTAGTTCCTTCCATTCTACCGCTTGTGCCTTGTTGTTAGGCAACAATGTGGTAATGGACCTTAAAACATACGCCTTCACATTTATGCGTACATTTTTGTCAACACGCGATGTAACCTCGATGTTAACCATAGCCTTGGATATAAAATGTTGTTCTCCACCTACTCCTGTAATTTGACTTTTTATTGGAGTTTTCCTTAAGCCCAGTAATTGTACCGTGGACTCAGTCACAAAAGAGGATTGTGACCCTTGGTCTAATAACGCACGAATAGTAAGGCATTGACCATTCCTTCCCTTGGCATCTACCAAAGCCGTTGCAAGTAAAACCTGGTTATATTTAACCTTTCTTGTTGAAAAACAAGAAACTACCGGAGTCGAATCCGATGTTCCTGCAACGTCTGCATTTAAGTTTGAATTTTTAATTACAAACGATTTTTCTTGAGAAGTACCTGCTACAGTACTAAGATCCCCTGACGTACCATTACCTGAAGGGTGTAGTAGAGTATTATGTCGTTTCCTACAAATACGACATTTAAAATTGCTTTGACAGTTTTTGGCAGAGTGATTACTCCCCAAACAGCAAAAACAAATATTATTAGCTAGAACATAGCTCCGCCGAGAGTCTACAGACTCATGCATAAATTTTTTACAGTAGCTAAGTTTATGTTCATCAGAACAAAAAGCACAATGCACATTCGAGCTATGCATTGCCTTCATTTTATTGACAGTTTGACTTCTATTCAATGTACCAGACCTAGAATCTAGAAATTCCATCGCACGATAACGATTAGTCAAAAACTCTTGGAATTGCTTATAAGTGGGCAACTCATCTGATGAGTTGTTGTCAGTTACTTTAAACTCCCACTGCCTTCGAGATTCTGAATCCAGCTTAAGTGTTATAATATGAATAATGAGTACATCCCAACTTTCTGTTTTGATACCAATATTTGACAAAGCGGATAAACAATCGTTCGTGGTATCCATCAACTCTTTCAAGCCGGTGGCAGACTCAACAATAATATTCTTTTGGCTCAACAAACGTCTTAAAATATGGTTACAAATGTAGCGCTTGTTATTGTAACGCTCCTCTAACAATTTCCAACACCGATCGTAGTTATCAGCTGTAATCGGAATATTATTTAATAGTTGTTCAGCCTCTCCACTTAAATAACCTTTTAAATACATTAATTTTTGAACGTTTTCCAAATTTTTATTTTTATGAACTAAGGACTGAAACAAATCACGGAAAGTATTCCATTCCGAATACTTACCTGAAAAATTAGGAATATGAATTTTAGGTAATTTTACATTATAAGTTTTCGAATCAACTGAGCCCGCGCTGTCACCACCAGTTTGACCGAATTGTTGACCACTAAATTCCGACAAATTAGTTTTTAGTTCTAATTTGTAATCAAAATAAATTTCTTCGGCCTTATCATAAATTTCGTTTTTAATATAACTTCTACTAGCAATCTCTTTAGACGAAGATATAGAACTCAATAAGTCTTTATGTCCTTTGGAAAAATCTAGCCACAACTGATCCAAAAGTTCCAACCTCCCTTCTAAATATTGTCGAGTAATTCTTTCCTTTGGACTTTTACTATAATTCAATTTTGACTTTACTAATCTGTTATAAATTTCTTCCTGAGAATTAAGTAAAGACTCCATTGTATTATCTTTTGACACTAAACCAAACCTATTTAACATTTAAATTTGAAATAAAAAGTAAAAATAATTCACGTCTTTATGACAGCTAATGACAAAACCAAATTTGTCAAGTTTGACGTAACCAATTTATGAAAATTTTCTAAGTATTTTTAATTTTAAAATTCCTAACTGAATTTGGGCATAGGTTCTCCGTACCTTCGTTTTTTCCGAAATTATTCTAAGTCCTAAACTACACACATAAAATTATTCTAAGTTACAATTTTCTACAAAATTTTCTAAGTTTAAAATGCCGAACACATAAAGTCCAAATTCGTTCAATTTTCTCAATCAATTTCTTCTTACAATAAGGTTCCTTTTTGCCTGACAAATTAATTAAATGTACTCACAATTTTTGACACTTGTCACTCACTGACTTGATTACCACTCCTTATGCCACCCTGGCATGCTGTGCTGACCATCAGCTCCACCACCTTCGACCGCGGCGGCTCCCTGGAACTGGCTGCTCTCACTCCCAGCGCCAACTGCAGCTGGTCATCAGCAGCTCCAGCTCCAACTCCTGAAGGCTGATCCTCAGCCTCCTCGTCACGTTTGCGACGGCGATCCACCGTCCGTGACGTAATTTAAACCTGCACCAACTAGGTGCCCTGCCGGAATCCGGCTCGAAGGACCATGAACAAACTCTGCTCTGGCCTTCGGGTAGGTACTTGGGATCGCAATGAAAGACGATATACCAAAGAGGAAAAAGGTTTTTTATTATACAAATGACGTTTTATATATAAACCACTGTGAGACTCTCTATAGCGCGATTTAAATACAAATGTCAACAGTGTCAACACCATCTATTGACATAATACAAAACTAAAATACTATACATTGCTCTAAGCATATTTGGCTTATACACCCATGGACACAGATCCAATGTAAAAATGTCGATAAAAATTAACATAAAGAAAAGTCTAGTAGTTCTATTTATATCTAAATGCGTACTTTGAGATGACCAGCCCCCACAAGTCATGTAGATGCCAATTATTCATAAATGTTCTATCGTTTGCCATTTACCAAACAAATTAATAAAAATAAAGTGTCCAATTGGACCGGAGTGCAATTTTATAGGGTTTGGCTTGTTAGACCTGGTTTACGGTTATAGCTCCCGAGCCGGGCGTAACACTGCAATGCGATGCTTATTACTGACGACATAAATATCATTTTCACTTAATAAGGTTCACTTTACATTTTGGTGAGATTCCATTAATAAATCCGTAGAGTTTGTTAATTTTGTTAATTAGAGTTTGCGAGGCAAAGATTGCACGGAAAGTAACGATGCTATGATAACCTTTGGGTTGAACCCTTATTTATATTATAAACTACCTGTGCCTCGAGGCTTTACCTGCGTATAATTAACTTTACAAGCCTACGGTAAAATGTTTTTCTTTAAATCGGCACCTTCATCATCTCCCTGGCGTTATCCCATACATTGTTGGGGTCGGCACTTGCTTCAACCCGATGTGGCTCCATGTTAGTCGCAATCAACTTATTAACTCCTTGTCCGTTATGTGCGCCTGGTACTTCGTGTACCATATCATCATCTCCCTGGCCTTATCCCACACATTATTGGGGTCGGCACATGATTCAACCCGATGTGGCTGATCACCTGATTTTTATACGAAGCGACTGCCATTTATCGTAACCCCTTTTAACGAGGAAATTCGGTAATCTGGGCTAAACCAGTTGTCAGACTCTTCTAGGCCTCCGACTAATCTGTAACGATTGCCAAAGATGATAAATTGGCAACCGGGACCGACGGCTTAACGTGCTCTTCGAGGCACGGAGGGAACTCGGGCGGTCATCGGTTGCTTAACTTCGCTGATCGAATAACATACCAATATTTTTAAACCGATTGTACTAAAATTTGGATTTGAGAACAAACAGGAAAGACGGATGTATTGTCCTTAGAAATAATGAAACAAACGAAGTATATATGAAGTTAAGAGCTAATTATCTCATAAAAGGACAACTTATTAAAAAGGATCCTACTGACGTTGTATTGGGTGTAGGTGCCTCGTCACTGCCATAAGTCCAGTGGCTGATAAGATACGCTGGGAATGGGGTTACATTCCGACATCACGGTACTTGGAAAAGTGTGCACGATGTGTACCTACGTCGATAGTTATCATATTAGTCATTTTCACTCGAATACCACATATGATAATATTTTTCGAAGAAAATTATCTTACTGAGATCGTTTCAGGAAAATTTGCCTTTGAGGAAACATGGTCAAAATGCGACATTTATGAAAAAAAAAAGCTGTAGTCTCCATCTGAAAATACTTGCTTCAAACTAAAAGTAAGTTAGTATACAGGCTACCTAAGAACAGGTTAAATCAAATATTAATGCAGGCATTGAATTTTATATTATTTTACAGTAGTATTATATTCGTCTTCTCAGAAGGCTATTCCGCACCGGTGATACTTTTCGACGTTCATAACTAAAAATAATTTTAAATTTCTTCCCTTTTCTCTCAATCTTCAGTGATAAACCTAACTAATTTATGACTTAAAATTATTTCCTTACCAAAAATACGAATATTTGAAACAATTCACATCGAAACTGAAAACGATTCCGAAAGCCACGTGAAACCAATATGTCGTAGCAACCAAATACCGTTAGAAAAAGTGACCTTATCCCTACAAAGGGCGTAATTTGTGTGCGCGCAGTCGGCGGCTAATTGAGCATTATGAAGTAATTACTTGCAATAATGTCAAAAGAAATTAAACCTTACTGTCTCGACTTTGTAGTTCGTTCATACAAAAGCTCTAATGAAATTACGCTCCACTACCGCCCGTGGGCTGTCCCTTTGTGTCCTCATTAAGACTACCAACCCCACGTTTTCCTTACTTTGGCAATGATTTTCCTGATAAAATATGAATATAGAATATACTAGTATGCGCCCAAGTGTTTACCTACGTGGCAGTCAGGTACTACTTTGGTTGTGCAGGTCATTCTCGTCATACTTGTGAACAGGTGCTGCTCGTGGGGCTGGTCATCTCAAGCTACGCATTTACATATAAGTAGAACTACTAGACTTTTACTTTATGTAAATTTTTATCGACATATTTTTTGCCTTGAACTGTGTGAAGCTGGCGTTGAATTTTTAAAAATGTATAATATTTTTGAAATGAGTAATTACAGAGTTTCTTGCCAGGTTCTTCTCAGTAGAAGCAACCAAATCCTGTAGTCATATGTCATTCTGACGATTTGAAAGTACTTTGTTAAAAATCTAATCAAATAAGGTTATTTTTGAGTTTCAGTTTGACATACAAACTTTCAACTCCTATTGTATCCCCTTAGTGGTGGAATTACGGTAACCGCTTATTGTGTTATTGTGATGATAGTGTTGTAAATTAATATAATTATAATCAGTGGTAATGATCGATAGTAGTCCAGTGGTGTTCAGTGTCGTGGCAGTGACCGCCGAGGCTGCCTCTGACTCTAATACTCCCTGATAATGTTCTTTACTTTACCTGTTTGTATACAAACATACACCTACGTTCATTAATTTAATACCTACGTTACTTTGAGATTAAATCGGACAAACAGTCTAAGATTATCGCTATAAGCGTATTATTTAATAAAAATTTGTATACAAGGAACAGTACTTAAAACTAATTACAAGTGGAAAGCATGGCCGAAATCGAAAACTTGGTCTCTGAAGATCGTGCCAAGAAGGCTGGCAGCATTGCCACGTTGAATAGCAATGCTGATTTTCTGAGCGAGAAAAGCCCCAGCCCGCTTGTCGCTATAAGTTCTTGAGTATTATTACCGCAGTATACGGTACCTACTATAGTATCGTCACGAGGTATGAGTGCTGACATTAAATACGTCAGTCATTTTATGAGCCAGTCCATTTTGGCTATATTACGCAAACCGCAAAAATAACAGTCCAGCCTGGTCTGACCATTCTTGTGCCTAGGCACCTATGGCACCGCCCTATTTACGGCACTGGTCGAAGCCTACTTGGGGCACTGAACATGATGTAACAAATACAGGTACTTGTTAGTGTTTTACACTTCTTTATCTTAGGATCAGCTTGTGTAATGTATACTCATGAAATACTCTGACATCGCCTCCTAAACTACACTGGATTAGTTTACGACAGCCACCATAAATAATCCTGAGCTCAGAGCAAGTGAAGCTTAAAGTATAAAGTATAGTTAAGTGACACGAGTCAAGTTCAATGAGACGGGTTAAAACTATTAACTTACAAAGATATTAAGGAAATTGTATTGCATTAGAATACACAATCAGAATCACAAAAATCGCGTCAAGATTTTTGACGGCTGGATTGAATGCTCAGTACCTAGTCATGTTTTGGGTCTTGTATGACGCGAGCGAGAACAAATTCTTGCGCAGTCATCCCCAGTATTCTCACTGAGCGCTCATTAATTGTGACGGCACGTGTAATTTAGGAGAGTTACATCTATACATCATCATATACTATCTATACTGAAATAAAAATGGAAATTTTAATATTTTTCTTCGTCAGTCTGTTTGTTCCGGCTAATCTCCGAAACGGCTGGACGGATTTTAACGGCACTTTCACTGGCACTTTAAATGTTACAAGGAGTAATTTAGGCTACTTTTAATAAAAAAAAACACTAGGTTTCCGCGGATCTCCCCCATGGAGCACTGGCAACACAAAACTACTCAAAGGTAGCATTATCTCGTATTTTCTGTAAGATGAAGGTACAGTCCCCAGTCGGACAACTCCAGATATCGAAAGGGATATCCCGTTATGCCCTACCTCGTTAGTGACGTCAGTAGGCTAATTCTCGAAAAACGTTCAATTCAAATATCGTTGAAGTTCCAACCTCGTTCGATTGCAGTAATATCGACTTGGTATTCACGTGTTTTTCGATCGCGCTTCGATAGGACTTGATTTCGATTTGTTGCCAGTACCATCATCCTATCACCTACCAAGTAATTTTAAACATAATATAATAAGATTGAAGCACAATTTAATTTACGTAAATACGCTTCAACGACACTTCGATCGAACGACTTTAGAATCGACGCCGATTGACGGATGAGAATACGGAAACGCTGTCTGCGATCAACTCGCTACGATATCGTAACGGTTTTCATTACGAGAATTAGCCTACAGATTGAAAACATGAAGTCCCACGCTTAAAGCACCTTGTCAAATCACTCTGACAGAAACCAGCCCTATGATTGAACGTAAGGATCACGCCACGACGCTAATGCACGTCTAAATAAAGAAAACTGATGTAACGTAACCCTTCCACACGGCACATATAAACATTATGATTCATTACATCGTAAACTCTACACTTGCTCCGAATTAACTCCATATTAAATCACATTTCATATTTCTTTATTATCTCCAACTGTCTCGTACTAAATTAAGTTTTATAGCTAACGTTATACGATTTAAAATTGGACGAAGAGCTGAAAACACCAAGTTCTAATTTAATTTTAATTAATGCGTGCACTTTAATAAGAGCATCCACTTGTCCTTCAGTTCTTAATATAGAAATTGGAGATTGTTCTACTTTGTGCCCTATGGTTAGGGCTATATGGTTGGTTTTCCCTCGTGATGGTAGTGTGGAGTATGTTTAAGGAGGTCTTAACACATGTTATGGCCGTTATCACCCGATGAGTGATTCAGATACTGTTTCATTGCCACGGTACATACATCTGTGGAGTACACTAACTCGACGAGAAAATAATCTATACAGATAAATAATATTGAAGTGTCAGTTCGTAATTCCAAAATAACAGCTTTTCAAATTATTCGGTAGGTTAATAAATAAAAAAAGAATTTTCAAAAAAACTCTGTTTTCTATCCCTTTGTCTATTTGTTCCGGCTAATCTGATGATAGAGTTCCGCAAAAAAAGAGAAACATGCATTTCAGTACCTAAGTAATTAAGTAAAAATGTCGCGACATTTGAGTAAAGTACAGCGCTATTTGAGTAAAGTAAGCAAAACTAAGGGTACGAGACAACGGATATTTTTTAAATATATATACTTATATTTAGATTAATGTTAATGGAGAGCACGTTAAGCCTTCGGTCCCGGTTGCCAATTTAACTTCTTTGGCAATCGTTACAGGTCAGTCAGAGGCCTAAGAAAGTCTGACAACTGGTTTAACACAAATTGACGATTTTCCTCGAAAAAGGGGTTGCGAAGGTCAGATGGCAGTCGCTTCGTATAAAAATCAGGTGATCAGCCACATCGGGTTGAATCAAGTGCCGACCCCAAATACATGGGATAAGGCCAGGGAGATGATGATTTAGATTAATGTAATACGAGGCCATTTTTAAGCTGATCTACCTGAGGTGACATCTCACCGTGACTTTGGGACACTGTACCCGTTTGTACTATGATGACAGCGTGCGTCAATTGTTGCAGTCATTACCGCGACAATACTAATAGCCAGCTTTATTTATCTGCAGTAAAACATTAATTGCTTGTTACTCGTGTATTTTTGTGCGATTGGTACTTATTCGCGATTATACACTACAATAACAAAAGATAGTTGCTTATATCTAACAAGAGAGCCGTGGTGGCCGTGGGGCTTGAGCAGTCGTTTGCTACGCAAGCGACACAAGTTCGAATCTCAGCGGCCTGCACTATTGAGATTTAATAAAAACTTAAGTGCAGTAATTACACCCCACGTGATTTACAGTGAGGAAAACATCGTGAGGATACTGCATATGTCTGAGAAGTAACTTTGGACAACTCTGTCACGTTGTTACTTAATCATCTTCGGTGAAGTGTGGGTGTTATTTAAACCGAATATTATTTTTGTATTTTTAATACAAACTGGCAAAGGATATATAATTTTGAAATGCAATCTATTATGCGTCATCAGATATGAGCGCTTAGCGACAATAGTGGGGATGTATTTTATTCGTATCGCGCCAAATAGACAGAGAGAGAGACTCAAACATTTTATAACTACGATTCATTCTGGCTGTTCGTTTGACTCATAAGCTCAAATTCAGATTTACAACTTCCACTCTTATATAATCCCCCGAATTATGTCTCAATACTCCTAAAATATTATAGACTTCAAAATAAATGAACAAAAATTGCAACACCTCGCATACAAATGGCCAGAAAAATTATAAAATTCATCAAATAAATCATAGCCAACTTTATTAAATTAAAAAGTTCCTCACAAAGCGGAACCGGATACACAGGAGCGACAAAATGGCGTCAACTCATTTATTATCATTAGCGAAGTTACGATTTAGGGGTCCGTATCTCATAATGCTGAGGACGAAACCATTTCCTTAATGACAATTCCGAAAATGACGACCCTCCGTTTGATTAAGTATCAAGATTGTCAAACATATAACTTTGACGCTCTGCAGGTTATGCTTTTTAGTTTATCATAATTCTATCTTGTAGGATTTTTTTTCGTAAAAAAATATATTAAAAGCCATAGAAGCCGTGGTGTTCGTGGGTTTGAGCAGTCGCCTGCTACGCAAGCGACGCAAGTTCGAATCCCAGCGGGGCCTGTACCAATGAGTTTTCCTAAAAAGCTTATGTACAGTGATTTAACACCAAAATATCATGACAAAACCTGATATGTTTGGGAAGTAATTCACAGACGTGTAGTGCCTGAGACGGCGATAGACTCACTATCCGTCAAGTTGGCACTTAATCATCTTCATTGAAAAGTTTGTGTTATTATTACAACACCTCTTCGAGGAATACATGCGTGTTATAATAGGTAAGTATAAGTTTTTAGATAAACTCATTGTTACAGGGCCCGCTTAGTAATAAATAATAGTACAGAACCCAATGTTATTTATGGAAGAGTCGTTGGTGTGACAGTTCGCTAATAGTGTAACATTAATTGAGGCTGAGAGCTGCGGCGCGGGGACAAAGGCATTACGTCATTAGCCCAATAATGCAGGATGGAGTGATCCGCACTCCAGCTACTTACATTTTACTAATTGGGAATAATATATTTTCGAAGTAATTTTTAAACACTTATTTTTTTTTATTCTGAGTCTATTATTAAAAGGTTTCAAGTAACATATACAAGAATATAGGGGTTTCAGGAGATTAGACAGAGACAAAATTTTCATTGAAAATGTGAATAATTCATTTTCAATTTAGATTTTAGAAAGCTCAATAATCGTCGCGATAATTACCATAATTTTGGAAACTAGTCCCAGAGAAGAACCGTGCAGAAACCCCTCTGCCTACTCCTTCGGGGAATACAGGCGTGAGCAAATGTATGTATGTAATTTTATAAGCGACAAAATAAATATGAAAGTATATTGTTTGCACCGTGATAGTCAAATGTAGCGATAGTTGAGCATCGGGCACCAGTCCATTACAACACTGCCAAATAACCGGCTCCAACCGGTTCTTAACTCACATAATTACGATACTATGATAAAACGTTCATAAATAAATACAATGCTATTGCAATGGCCGTACAGTTTAAATTACCATGTAGTTAGATCCGTGATAACATCTGATGGATGTAGTTATTGTTGGTGATAAAAGATGTTTTTTATTTGTTTTGCTATCAGACACGCGACTCGGGGGTGATTTTGTATACATGCAGTGTTTGGAGATAAAGAAAGTGTCGTCACTGCAAACAAATAACATGAGCACTTAGTCAGCACATTTTTCTCTTCCATATTGGTCTGATAAACACGTAAACTAGCAGCTACTTGCCTATTGAATATTATTGCACTTTTATCAGTAGTTACGATAGAGTGCAACTCTGCAAGTCATATGTTTTGCTTGTTTGCCAAGGATTCTTGGTCCTGAATTGTGGTCTAGCTATTCTTTTAACTTCCTAAAGCTCATCCTAGGGTTATTCGGGAGGGGGGAGTGGAGGGGGAAGGCATGGTGAAGCATGAGAAGAGTTAGCATGTGAACAAATACTGCAGGACCACCGTTAAGTTTAGTGGATGCATACTCAATGGTTTTTCTACGTAAAAAAGGATCTAAAGCTATACCAAATTTTAGCTAAATCAGCGTTTGGTCGTGAAATGGGAACAGACAGACAGAGGTACTTTCAAAGTTGTAAAGACTAGCGGACGTCACGCGGTTTCAGACGCGTAGTTCTCGTTTCTGTGAGAGTAGGGATATAAAATATAGCTTATATTAATCAGTGATAATGTAGCATTCAAATGGTGAAATAATTTTTAAAATCGGTCCAGTACTTTTTGAGCCAATTTGTTACAAACATACATACAAATATTTCTTCTTTACAATATTAGTATAGACAAATCATAGATATAAATGGAATTAGTTGGTTTTGTCATAGTAATAAAGGTGCAGACACACCCAACCATCGCACCGGCTCACACTGGCTCAGTACACATAGGTGAGTGGTCTGTTGCCAAGCCATTATCATTGTTTTCCAGTTATCACGATGATAAACACTGAATGTCACTTTCGTGGCGGTCGGTCAAGCGCTTCCTTCATTGAGGTAAACATGCTACGGATAGCATTATCTCAGATAGCCAGTTACGTTTGTTTTTGAAGATTACGTACTAATCTTGTTTTTGGTGATTATACCCTGTTTTTTGCCCCTTTGGTTTAGTGGTCGTAAGCGAAGTTCGATGCCCGGGTCGAGCAAAATGTGCTTGGGGTTTTAGGGAATTTTCCCATCTGTAATTTCCCAGTAGCAGGCCGGAGTTGCCGAGAAAAATGTTTTAATAATCTGTGTAAATGAAAATGATTTATTGAGATAAGGCCCTGGTAAGACTCTTATGAATGTCGAAGATCTGACTAACGACTCGGAAACTAGCCTTCTGAGAAATGGCAAGAAATACAGAGAAATTACAGAATCAATATTTGTTAATACAATAAAATTAAAACAAATTATTGACAATAGTGATAAATGTATCAACAAATAGATCCAATTCAGCATATCTAGATGATAATTGTTGATAGACAAGCTAGCATGATAAATCAGTTTTGTACGTGCATTCCTTAGATCCTCACGTGAGCTAATAAAGCTAGCCCTCACCAACAGAATGAAACCATTACAACACATATTTGTAAAGCCCATAACTCACTTTCAAAAACCAATAACCATTGAAATTGACACTTAAAGGCAGAGTAATTCCGCACCCAAAATTAATGTTTCCTTACGAAGACCATGCTTCAAACATCACCGTTTGAATACCACTGCCCTGGCGGAAAATTGGTGGAAGCCTTGATTCAGCATAACCAGGGAAGGTAGGCCTCCGTCACCCTCCTCGCCGGCTCCTGTTTGTGACTGGATCGAGGCTTATCCTTGATTGGCAGGTGTCTGGCTAGGCTGGCCGGCTTTCGTCGAGTTTCAGTATGATTGATTCGAAGCGCGCTTCGATGTAGCGCCGCAACTTGTAATTTGATAGGCTTCGCGTCTCGGATCTACGATCGTTCTCCTTCACTGGCTGCTAATCTACCTACACGGTCCCGTGGGTGACTGACACTTATCTGCACTTATATATCTTCTGTTCATTAACGACTTCACATGTATTCACTCGTAGATAATTTGAGTTATTTGGTACCATGATTACTTATTGGTTCAAGTCCTTGAGCAGACTCAAAGCTGTTCATAAAATATACTTTTCTCCAAATACTTTCTTATTTTTCGTATTTAAGATCTCCATTACTGACGTTCAAAATACTTTTACGAGTATGATTATTCAATTGGCAAACAATTAAGTGTAATTTATAATAGCATGGTAACAGTTAAATATCATGATGAAATATAAATTGAATATTTCCCACAACTACCCTTATACACCGACATTGCGACGGACCATCTGCACTGTAGCATACGTAGTACGTACATCTTTTGTGAAAAGTAGCACCTCTGCTTTGAGGACGCTTCTGGGAAGGCGTGGATCTCCTTCCTCTATCTTTACATACATTAAGTGTAAGTACGAGAAAAAATAGATAACTAGTCACTCAGTATTTCCGAATCCAAAGAACTTTACCATTGGAGTAACCTAGACTCGGGGTATTTAAACAAATTATCGCTACCAATTCTCCAAGATACACTTTATCTAGAAAACAACGGCTTAACAGAGAGGTAATTTTAATATTAAAATACACGAAATGACTACAAAGGCAAAGTTATTTCAGCCTGATTTATAGTCCCGTTCAATATTAATGAGTGTTACGAAGCGAAAGCCGGAGGAGCGCTGTGACCGCTACGACGCATAATTTTGTATATATTTATTATTTAATTTAATAACACCATTTAATGTAAACACATTAAATATAGAAGTATACTTAATTAATTTGGTTTTCGTGCATTTAGAAGGAATTATAATTTTGGAGTGGACATTATTAACGTCGTTAAAAGAAAATGTTTTTTTTCTTAGTCTCGGTCGCTCTTAATTGTTTGTCCCTCCCATCATTAGCTTATGTAAGAGGGGACCTTTTTTGATGCGAAATTATTTCTATGACAAATATAAGCTGAACAGTTTTTTTTATTATTTTGGTTATTCAAATGTGTTAGATTAGCCCTGACAAAGTAATATTTTGGTAATGACAGTTTGGTAAGGCACTTAAGAACGGCGAAAATTTACTACCGGTTCGGAAACTAGCTAATAATTTATGATGTTTTTTTTTTTGTAATTATTATTATTTTACTGTGTAATGAAATGTACATGATGCCAGCTGAGTTTCTTGCCGGTTCTTCTCAGAAGGCTAGTTTCCGAACCGGTGGTAGATTCCTCGACGTTCATAAGTGCCTTACCAGGGCCTAAACTGAATAAATCATTTTCATTTTCATTTTCATTTTCATTTT
Organism: Watsonalla cultraria; assembly: GCA_964035505.1. Taxonomy (NCBI): domain Eukaryota; kingdom Metazoa; phylum Arthropoda; class Insecta; order Lepidoptera; family Drepanidae; genus Watsonalla; species Watsonalla cultraria. Next base: position 10,504,316 of record OZ037727.1, on the reverse strand, counting down.
CATAGCCTTCTGAGGACCGACACGAAGCCAAGCATCTACATTTCATCAATATTCAAAATATTAATTTATTGGTACAAATAGGTACACCAAATTTCATGCATCCAAAAAATCTAATTTTATAAAAGTGAATGCGAAGGTGGGTTACTGGTATGAAATATAATAAATAATCCTATCGATACTTACTACGTTTTTTATATAACTTCAACTTAACCCAATGACACCTAACGTCGAACGATCGCGCAATTCGGCAGTAATATTGATTCTCTCTCTCCAACCTATGCGCCGGCGTGAGACAGCGACACCCTTGCCCTTTAAGAAACTCGTGCGACCACCTTCTATTGTGGCTTGTACGCTGATAAACTTCAAGTTAATTTATGTTTATTTACTGTTTGGGTATTAATTGTATTGTTAGATAACAACGGATTTACTCCTCACACAACTTTTTTATTTATTACCTTCGTACCTACAACCGCTTGGTTGGAGTTTATCTTAAATAATGCACACAGTGAATAAATTAATAGCCCCGTAGGTGAAGTTTAAGATAGTTGTTCAATTACGAAAATGATGATATAGATATAAAGAACCAAAAATCTATTAAAACCGATATTCAATAAAAACCGGAAGTCGATAAAAAACAGTTATCTATAAAACAGGTAAACTATAAACCTGAAATCTGAAAAACCGGAATTTATTAAAAACTGGAAATTATAATACCGGTAATTGATAGAAACCAAAAACCTAACCTAAACTGAAATAATATTGAAAACTGGTAATCTTGAAGCCGGTTAACGGCTTAATTTGGTACCGTGAAGTTTGACGTCATAGCTAAAAAGTTCTTTAATAAGTGCTGCTTAATCAAAGTCAAAGTCAAAGTCAAAGTCAAAAATATCTTTATTCGATTAGACTTTTTACAAAGTACTTTCAAATCGTCAGAACGACATGGATTATACATGCTACTGCCAGGTTCGGAAGGTTGCTTTTACTGAGAAGATCGATCATTGTTGTCCCTGCACTCAAAACTAATAATAATGTATACTTTACTAATAACTTTGACAATTTGAACGAACATTGTTTAAAGTCTAACCAAATAAAGATATTATGAGTTGGAGTTCGAATCTGTTTCCATTTAAAATATACAAATGATTGACTAAACGCACGAAGTATCTGACTGGTAGACCAAAAGGCTGCGATCAAAAAAGCTGGTAGGTACATAATATTATGATCTACTTGTCATGTGATGTACATACATGTATACGTATGCTCACGCCTGTTTGCCCCGAAGGGGTAGTCAGAGGTGTTGTAATAGCTATACTCACTTTTCACCGAAGATGAAGAAGTGCCAGCGTTAGATGATGAATTTTCGCCGTCTCAGGCACTATACTTACATACGTCTTTGAATTACTTCTCAGACATGTGCAGGTTTCCTCTCTATGTATTTCTTCACGTGGTGTGAAATCACTACACATAAGTTTTTAGAAAATCTCAATCGATTCGAACTTGCGTCGGTTACGTAGCAGAAGACTTCAAACCCGACGGCCACCACGACTCATGTGATGTCATAGGACAATTAGTCCAAATTCCACAGTTCTAGTCTAAATATCCCATTAACTCACAATATATATCTGCCAAGTGGTCGTATTGGGATCGTCATGTCACCCTGAACTCAATCTGGTCTAGCTAGACTGAAATAATTGGACTTTATTAATTTCCGGTCTCTATTTAATAAGCACAGCGGTCACGTACCAGTTAGGTTCAAGCTTAAGTGATCCGTATCAATAGGTATACTGCCCCAAGTATAGGTTCACATGGTTTTACGTGGACGATATCGCCTGCGTAATCTCATTTTGTATGGACGTTAAAGAGCCCCCCAAGTAGCAAGTGTCGGAAGTATTACGTGTCCATGCAAAACGCAAGATCAAGCGACGACGTCCTAACGTGTCAAAACCTATATTTGGGGTACAGGAGAAAATGTGTTAGTAAACTTTTGTTCGGTGTTGATAAGACATATTCAAATGATAATTCTGGTTTGATTTCCTAGCTAGACTGTTATCATACCACTAAGATTGCAAACAGGAATGGGCTAACCATGTAAAAAGTAGTAAAAATCTCTTTGAAAAACCCATGAACGTCTTTAGATGAAAGCTTCATAAAGCGCACTTTGATCAAAGCCCATTTGATTTTATAGATATTAAAAATAACAAAAAAATACACATTTCAAAGTGATAAATTCTGGATACATTTATTTCCATGTGCCCCAAGGAACCCCAATAAATCAACTGTAAACTTTTAAACGATGCTGACTTTAATAAAGCGTGACCTATATTTTATGTGTGCCATTAATTGTATTTAACTGCGAGCACATTAAAATAACTGACGCAATATCAGGTGGCGGTTAACAATAAGCTTACATAAACATTATCATATAAAAACACACAAGTCGGACCGGTTTTTTGCTTCCAAACCGAGCACAAGGCCAGGGAACTAGTTCTGATTACATCTTTAGTTTACCCGACGCAATATCCCATAGGCTCCAAAAATTTGGTTTGAGATAAACGTTTATTTAAGGGAGATAAAACAACAAACGTAATGTGTCCAAGGGTTGAAAAGTGGGTTGAAAACGCAAATTATTATCTTGTTTCGTCTGCGTGCAGTTTTCATTTTTCCCGTGATATTGGGATGTAATCACACGGTAAGAAGTAGATTAAATGTTGACTCGGTTACTTAGCTAGCATCATAACACATTTCTTCAAAATTCATGCATTAGTTGCGTGATCTGACACCAACTGGTAACCTTGCCCTTCGACAAATACAAGGAGACCATTAATCTGTTGTGCTTAAAAAGGATATTTGCGATAAAGGAGCATGGATGTTTTATTGTCTGATTATTTTTGTTAATAATCTCATTGGCACTGTATTTTGCTACAGTCAATTAATCTTAATCTTGATCTTTGCTCTTGACTGACTGGAATTTGACATGCTCACAAGTATTTTGTTTTAATTATTTGGTATTTATTTTTGAAAAGAGTAAGTAATTATCGAGTTTCCTGTCGGGTTCTTCTCAGCAAAAGCAAACGAACCCGTTAGTACGTTTACAATCCTGTATAATGCATTTTCTGTGCCTTTCTGACGACTTTAAAGTACTTTGTAAGCAGTCTAATCAAATAAAGATATTTTTGATTCTGAAACAGTAAGTCCCAAAAGATGTTTCGCTCATATTCTTAGCTTGCAATCTCCAAGTAACCACCCAGTAGTTACACTGGTCACCATGTTTTCCATGAGACTGACACTGTAATTATATTTGTGAAATTGGAAAGCAAACGTGAAAAAAGTACTTGTATTTCTGAAATGGTTTCTTTAAACTAACAATGGGCGCACGATTCCAAGAAAAAAATGTAATTCTGGTTGATTTACAAAGGTTTGGGGGAATGCCGTAAGAAGAAGTACAAAAAATAATTGGATGTTAGATTATATGACTCTAGCTTCTGTCCGCGACTACTTTTGCGTTAGTCCTTTCTTGAAGCTAACCTTCCTCGCTACACAATAATTGCTTCTGAATTCGTCGGGTAAATACTTTAAAACTAACAAACAGAATGTCTTTCGCATTCTTGATATTAGTATGGATGCATATAGCAATTTTACAAGGTTAACTTTTAAAGTAAAGCATGTTATTCTACGTTAAGGTATTCTTAGGACTGATCATTTAGTGAAAAGTTGTTAATTTGGAATTACAAACAATAAGACATTTGAATTTGATTTTATCTTTATAAATGTATACAATACTATCAAACCAGAATCGAAGAGGAAATATGAATCTATGAAGACACCACGTGTGAAGACAGTTTCTTTAAATACATATTAGAAGGAAAAGTAGAAGGAAAGAGAGGAAGAGGAAGACCCAGGTTAACATACATGAGACTACTCAAGGAAAATGTGTCTGCCATGACGTATAGGGAGGTCAAGGAGATGGCACTGGATAGAGACAAATGGAAGAAGTTGCATCACTTACACCGACAAGAGTCACAACTCCTAAATGTATGATGATTGTATAGATCAGTCATCATAAAGTTCTTAAAGCAATCTTGTTAGTATCAACCCACGCTACAGGTGACCTCCCTTCGTCATCACAACCTGTTCTATATTTACTGTGGCCCACTGGAGCCACACAAATGGCTAATTCAGACGTTTTATTTTAACCATAATATCATTACGTGACCACACAAGGCCACTAGAGTTTATATATCCCTCCTTGTCTACCAGAAACGAAAGAACGAGACACACAAGACAAGTTTTTGTGTTGTTCAATATATTACGAAACGGTTTCGTTTTAGTTTACGTTTTTCTTATATAAATTGATCATTGTTGTGCTCAAAATGTTCTATTCTATATCAAACAATTTGGTTTATCAAAAAGTGTACTAGATAATTATTGTATATATTAAGAGCTTTTATTGTTTTTCCCTGGTAATGTCGCTACCTGTTATTTGTTTATATCATATATGCGCAACCTCCGTTTCTTTCGTTAAATTTATTATTAGTCGATAACTTTTATTGGCTATGTACTCCTAAGTTTAATTTTATATTTTAGTAATTAGTTATGCTGTTGTTATCCCAAATAAATAAAATAAAAATGTTTTTTGGTAATGGATATAAATACTGAACCGAACTGCTTGTAACAAAAATAAAATTAACGTAGGTATATAGACACTTGTCTCGTTCTTTGTGTTAAAAATAAATGCTGAAATATCGTTTTGTTTGCTAGTTAAAGCCTGCATAAAAGAGCAGCCTTCACAATTTATATTCCAAGATAAATAAAGCTATAATTTCACCGTAAATTTTCGTATTTAAATTGGGGTTTTATGTCCGCAGAAACCATCCCAATAAGACCATAAAAATATAAGCCGTAAAAACAGGCGATATTTAACAATCGCCCCTTTATACCCAATAAATATAAAGTGAAAAAAGTAACCCTACACCGGCAACAAACGGACTACAAGATGGTCCGCCCTGCCTGGTGCACCCATGATTTTTGGCTCTTAACTTAATGGGAACCCTTAAAACGTTGTTTTTATAGTTACTTACCTAGTTTATAGCCCAGACTTAATTCAAAAAAATATCAAAATATCCTGCTTTGATTAGTCTTACAAAGTACTTTCAAAGGGCAAAAAAAATATACTTTAGTGGTTTGTAAATGTTACCACCGGGTCCGGAAAGTTGCTTTTACTGAGCCTGGCAAGAAACTCAGTTATTACTCTTTTCAAAAAGAGTTCTTCATTTTATAAATATAATTTAGCTTTACAGGAAGCTGAGAACAGGTTGGGTCAACCAGTTTGCATCTCGAAGATGACGTTGACAACGTAAGTAACGTGAAGTCACAGCGACGACATGTCATGCCGGTGGTAAAGCGGTGACATCCGGCAACCATGTTAAATGCCCCATCCCGTGAGTCCGACAATTACTTGTGCACTCAATTTTGTTTTATCGACCATTAAACTAGGACTCGTTTGCACCGAAACGAATTCTATGCATTTGTTTTCTTTATTTCTACTAATAATAATGGTCTCCTACCGAATTTCGGTTACGGCGGCTAATCTCAACGGGGATCAGCCATGTGCGCAGGAGATATTATAGTGCACAAGTGTGTGCGCAAACACAGGTGCACTCTTTATTCCCTCACTCTCATAGTCCGATGGGAGGCAATCCGACACGACCGGAGAGAGATCAGGCGTAGGACCAACGGTGGAACGTGCTTTCACAGGCACGGGGTGTAAGCACCGCCAACTTCCAAACTCCGGGCAATTTATTGTGAATTTCTTGATAGAAAAACCCATTTTTGAAACGATCCCAGGACCTCGTGATCGGCAGGCGAACCTACTAACCACTAGACCAACAAGGTAGTTCTACTACTAAGGCGACAAACAAGCGTTTAGTCCGCCTGATGGTAAGCGGCTACTGCAGCCTATGAATGCTTGCAACACCAAGTCACTCGCACATTGCGTACCAAAGAATGAAATCCCTATTCTAACATAATGGCTACTATTGTTATCATAAAGCCTACACTCCTACTCCTCCCCTCCATGGATCACTGACGACCTTACTTACTACAGAAACACCATACTACTCAAAAGTAGGTATTGGCTGCGATCTTCTGTAAGGTGTAGTGCCCAGAAGGTCAGCTCCAAATATCGAACGCGAGATCCCGTTATGTCCACCCTAGTTTTGATATCGTGTTGCCATTTGCATTAATGCGTAAATTTGTTTCCAACTCAGAATTGACAGTTGAATTTTTTTGTGACAATGACATTTACTTTTTCGTTCTGTTAGCAGTGTTTGACAGTAAATAATGGATATTTGGGTACAATATTTAAAGGTAAACCAGCTGCTTACACTGTGTGAAATCCGACGAATCCCAACGGGCCAATGGCGGAGCTTTATTGTCGCACGCTATTAATGTGTATGTTTGTATGAATATATGGAATCGGAAATATTGGAATGCTTGAATGATACTCATTCACTGATGCTATTAAATGAGCAGTCTTGGATTTTTGGATTTTTTTATATTATATTAGTAGGGGCTATTTCAAAATTACCCATCAATGGGGAATTGTGGTAGGCGCTGTATCTGCACAATTTTTTTTTTGGGACTAAAACATTAATACAGAACTTAACATATCCAAAAAAGAATAAACAAGAAAAATTCGACGCATGATGTAAGTAGGAGGAAGGTAGGAAGAGCAACAGCACGGTTTGCAGAGGTCATGGGTTCCAGTCCCAAATCGTGTTAGTATTTTTCTTTAACATTTAAAAAAAATCAAAAATAATTTTTGATTAAGTGACTTAAGCAGATATCTATAGTCACTATTAACGTGTGTAACGAGTGACTATTTTGTAACGCACTCCTGAAGGTGTACGTGATGTTACGCGACGGTGTGAGCGGCGGATTGTTTTATTTCAGCTCCCAAGCGTTTGTATTTGGATAGACAAATCATACGGCACCACCGGACTCACAGGCCATTACACATGCGTCTCGTTACGGAGCCCTAACTCTTGAACGCTGTTACTTATATTTTTGGGGTCGAAAGCTGAGCGCTCCAGTGCTTTTGAGATTAGATATGAACGCCATCTTAGCTGTGCTTCATATTAGATGAAGAATAAAAGCTTTTATATACACGGGCCTTGGTTTAGTCAACGATTTCTAGCCCAATTCACGTAATGAAACGGCCTGTAGACAAAGTAAAATTATCCTCACCTGTGATGCCAACTCAGATTTTGAAAAAGGCGGGGATTGTCAAAAATAAACAATGTTTTTTACGTCAGTATACTTTCATATGCATTTACTGAAAAGCTGTTATTTTGGAATTACAAACAGACACTTAAATTTTATTTATCTGTATAGATATACAGGGTGTCGGAGAAAAAGGAACAGTTGGCTTATATAAGTTGTAGGGTTTTATGAATATATCACTATATTGAAATCGCAAAATATCTAGCTCCAACGATAACCTAGTTATAGGCAACGGCCGAAGAGCTCGCGGCCTTAAATGATTGAATGAACGCGCGGCCGCATTTACCTACATTCCGTACGCGATCATTAAACTTTTTAAATTAAGGGGAAGGTTAATGGTTTCGAATAATGGTATTATGGGATTATTTCAGGATTTATTAGTGGGAGAAAAAAAATAAAAACTTAGTGACATTTCACGTGAATAACTCTACGTTACAGCAGATTTTTATGCAAAAATAAGATATTGATATGGTCAACTTTGAACATCAATTACTCGAAAACAGAAAAAAAATTTTTTGTCATAATAATTTTAATTGCTTCCTAAAATTATACCCTATCACATATTTTAAGAGCTGTCCCGGTTTCCCCGACACCCTGTATAATATAGATTTAACGTTCTCACGATGCAATTAATGTTAACTAAGTAAAGCCATATCTTTATACTTAATATATCTAGTTGTATATTGCTCAATGGAAGTCAGAGCTCCCCCTCATAACATTCCCTTACTTCAAGAAACCACAAAGACTTTTAACAAAATTGCGTTCCGTGCAGTCGCATACAAAGCTGCCTAAACAAACAGAGTTATAACATTAATGTAGGAGCCCCTATATTCATGGAAGTTCATACAACCGACAAATTCAACAACTAATAACTTGCCCACTTCATGAATTTCATCAACTACGTCTCGCTCTGACACGTACACCTGTCCCGCTCGCACTCAATCTTCATTATAACGATAAAGAGACATCGAGCGTAAGATTGCGTGGAAACCTCTTGAAAATTTGGCTCTTCCTACGAATTATGTTAGGGGAAATTCAACCTTAAAGCTGTGGGGATAGGGACATGTATACAGATATAATGCTGCAGAATGATGTTGCCATTGAAACAAGGAAGTGTTATCCCTCAGGGTAGCTCTGTAACTTGGGGCGTTAGCTCAAGCGTCAAGGTTTTCGGTATAGACAACTTCTTGAATACTAAGATGGTTAAGTGGGGCTTTTAAGGAAACCAGTATCTAGTCAACGAGTCTGCTAAGCTAAGTATAATCATACAGACTAGATATTTGTTAAATCTGTTTGTGAAGGGCAGAACTTTATAAAGTTTTATAATCAAGATAAAGATATACTTAGACTTATTGGTGGCATATATCGAATCAAAAATATAAAAGAAATACGTAATTTTTTTTTTTATATTTCAAAATTTTAGTAAAAAAAAATCTAGTAATCTGTCTGTTTGTAATTCCAAATTAATAGCATTTTTCTAAATGTATAATATGAAGGTTCTTACATATTTTTCCTTTCTGTCTGTCAGTCAGTTGGTTCCGGCTATTAAAACGGAACTTTGACAAGTAGATAGCTGATGTTATAAGAAGTAACGTAGGCATGTAAAATAAATATAAGGGGGCTCCGCGTTTGGCACATTTTCTAAGTTGATCGTACAGAACATAACCGTTGCCTTGTAAACTGATTTGATATATCATGGAGTAATTATATAATCAATAGTAAATTACAATAAAATACAGATAAATAAAATTGAAGTGTCTGTTTGTAATTCCAAAATTACAGCTTTTCACTAAATACATATGAAAGTATACACGCTACTGACAATGAAAAACAAAGTTTTAATATTTTTCGTCCGTCTGTCTGTTTGTTCCGGGTAATCTCTGAAACGGCTGGGCCGATTTAAACGGGACTTTCACTGGCAGATAGCTACTGCTTCAAGGAGTACCAACTTTTATTTAAAAAAAACATTAGGGTTTCGCGGGACAATGTAATTAACTCTACGCGGGTGAAACCGCAGGTCACAGCTAGTTGTATATAGTAGATGAAGTCGCAGATGAAAGCTAGCTATGTATATACAAACAAAACAGCGTGCGATGTCAATAATAGCATATAATATGTATCCATCACGTGCCTCGACTAATATCGTCCCTCGGCGCGCAGCGGCGGGTGGTAACACACTTTGAGCTTAGATTAAAACTAGAGCTGTCTAACAACATATCGATAAATTCATTATTCTTCAAACATTCAGGGTCAGGCAGATAATTAATTCATATAGGTTTCCATAATTCCGCCCCTACACTAAATTGGGATTGAAAGTTTTGTATGTGAAATCTTTCTGCCACGCAAGCGAAACTGAGGGCACAAGATAGTATATTATATAATCAGTCATGTATCATGCCTGCAAAAATGAATACATTCTGACATGATCACCCTTTATTGGTCCGCAATTCTTTCCATATACCTATCTAAATTGTTCAGTAAACAAACATAATCTATACATCTATATAATATACAGATACCTACATAGAATTAAATTGCTGTATACCTTTCATTAAATGCATAAAATGAAAGTATAATATACGGTACTTACATAAAAAACAATTATTAATTTTTAACTCCGTCTCTCTGTATTTGATGCGGCTAATCTCTGAAACGGTTTGAAAGATTTTAACTGGAATTTCACTGGTAGATAGTTGATATTACGAGTACAAAGAGTGACATACTCAGGGTTCCGCGAAATAAAACCACCCAGAGTCCCAGCTAGTTATCGATATATCGATATCGACACATCCACACAACATCACTAAACGCTCCCAACCATAATCTGCATGCCGTAGTTAGGTGCGTGTGTAAGTTAACTGTCGCACCCCCTCCCCCCGGGGGGGACTGCACTTCAAATGTCAATTAATGTCACTGCGAGGGGAGCTAAAGGAATAAAGATATGATTATACCTAAAAAGAGCATTGTGGATCACTCTCGCAATTAAACTTTGTACGTCGGCTCGGAGCACGGATCACAGAATCTATCTGTATTTATTAAACAGAGATATGGATCTGACAAATGCTATGCTAGATTTGTGGTCATACCGATTCATTTATTTATGTATTTCTTCTATTTCTCTATTGTATATTCATATATTTCTTCTCAGTAAAAGCAACCTTCCGAACCTGGCGGTAGCATGTATAATCCTGTAAATTGTGTCATTCTGACGATTTGAAAGTGCTTTGTATAAAGTCTAATCGAATAAAGATATCTTTGACTTTGACTATGTATAGCTTTGCCCGCTGGGTTTCACCCGCGCAGATTTAGTTTCATCCTTATTATTGCGGAACCCTAATATTTTTAATAAATAAAAGTAGCCTAAGTTACTCTAGTCTGTTTGTTCCGGGTAATCTCTGAAACAGATTTTAACGGGAATAAATAAAAGTAGCCTAAGTTACTCCTTGAAACATCAGCTACCTACCAGTGAAAGTCCCGTTAAAATCGGAACAAACAGACAGACAGACAGACAGAGAAAAAAATAAAAATTGGTATTTGAATGTCTGTGCCGTGTATCATATGCATTTAGTGAAATAATGTTATTTTGGAATTACAAACAGACACTTCAACTTTATCTGTACAGATGTACAGATATTGCTCTCCAAATTACATTAAAATGCCTAGTTTCGAACCAAACTAAAGAAATTATTACTTTACGTGTCTCCCTTTGAAACAGTACAAATGTATATTGATATAAACTGAATGTACATTCTGCCAAAATCTTAATTATATTCTTGAAAGGAAAGCTTACAAGTAAAATCAATTCTGTATCCATTCAGAACTTTTTATAGATTCAGTCAACCAATAAGGTCGAATTCGTACAAAGAATTTCCAACTCTACATCCTTGTGATACAATCTAAATTTGATTACACCAGTCGAATGTTACTGTATATTACTTTATGCTTTAACGTATTTTCGTTCTCAATTTAAATGTGGCAGTCAGCTGACTGAACCACCCTTAGTTAGCTACAGTGTGAAATCAACTTTAACACGGCGTAATATGGTTGAATTTGTTACAGCAGGACGAATACATACAAGAGTCGTATTGAACGAAAAGCAAGCTAATATCTTTGTGTTACGGTTTATAATGGCTCGCCCAGGGGTGTTGCTAAGGGTGGCGGGAATGGAGGAATCAGCTGTTGGCTAAGCGATTTCGTAATTTGGGGTGAGTGTTTGTAATAATTGCTTTTGTAATTTGTTTTTGGCGAAGCCTTGCCTTGTTATTGCCCTTTGATTGTTGTTAAATTCCTTTTTTGTGAACGAGGCCGCGTCACCATTCGTTTAAAAATCAACTAGAATTGCTAATAATTTGTCGTTTTGTTGAACTTTTTTCTCAAATTTAAAAAATCCTGGGCCTATCATGTAAGTCAAAGTTAAAGTCAAATATATCTTTATTCGATTAGACTTTATACAAAGCACTTTCAAATCGTCAGAATGACACAATTTACAGGATTATACATGCTACCGCCAGGTTCGGAAGGTTGCTTTTACTGAGAAGAACCTGACAAGAAACTCAGTAAACACTCTTTTCAAAAATATAACACAATTAAAAAAAAACAAAATTAAAAAAAATATGCAAATAAAATCTAAGGAAATGACATAAATCGGTCACGTGATATATCATTCCCGTACGTACATTTCTTATTACGTACAAGCGTACAGCAAGCGTTATAAACACGAAAATGTTACAAAACCACAGGTAACATATTTTTAATTGTAAATTACGCGGGTAAAACCGCGAGGCAAAGCTATCGTAATAGCACAGTGCCTGTTACTGTTACAAATAAACTGCACAAGTGCTAGAAAACGGAAACGCAGTAAAAACCGGTATCCGATCTTTGGAAGTCGTTAACTGTGGGTGGGATCGTAAACTGGTGGTTAACATTGTCGCTGGAGACCTACACTTATATGACAAACGGATGGACAGACGAATTGTTTGTGGAATTAACTATTCTCTTACTACAAAGACTTTGAAAGTTATAGTAACTATTTATAAGCATTGATGTAGGGGACTTGCTGACGTTTCGGACGAAAAAGTTTGGAAGCAGTGTCCGAATCAAGAATTTTTAAGTCTAATATTTTTACAGAGATTAGCCGGAACATACAAACAAACAGACATACCTAGAAATATATTTGATACAGATTTTTATTGTTTCAAAATATGCATAATATGTTTGAGAAGTAATTTATAATTTATTTTTGGGTTTATGGTGAAGGAAAACATCGTGAGGAAGCCAGCATATGTCTGAGAAGTAATTCAAAAGGCGTACGTATAGTGCTTTATCTGTATAGATATAGATTAGCAGACTCCACTCGGTTTCACCCGCGTAGTTGCCGTTCCCGTGGGAGTACGGGGATAAAATATAGCCTATGTTACTCGCTGATGATGTAGCTATCTATTGCTGAAAGAATTTCCAAGATCGTTACGGAGCCTATTCAATGCAAAAAAATAAACAAGTCTTTCCTCTTTATAATATTAGTGTAGACTAGCTGTGCCCCGCGGTTTTTATAATATTAGTGTAGACTAGCTGTCTTTATAATATTAGTGTAGACTAGCTGTGCCCCGCGGTTTCACCCGCGTAGATATAGTTTCTTCCTTATTGTCGCAGAACCCTAATGATTTTAGTAAATAAAAGTAGCCTAAGTTACTCCTTGAAACATCAGCTACCTATCAGTGAAAGTCCCGTTAAAATCTGTCTATCCGTTTCAGAGATTACCCGGAACAAACAGACAGACAGACAGAGAAAAATTTTACAAGTTGGTTTTTTAGTGTCAGTAGCGTGTATACATTCATATGCATTTAGTGAAAAACTGTTATTTTGGAATTACAAACAGACACTTCAATTTTATTTATCTGTATGTATGTATGTATAGATTTAGTTTGCGACGACAAACAGATTCAGCGGCTTAGAAAATAAGCTAGCTTGAATCATTTAAAGCACATAAATTTCAAGTTAATGGTGTTCAAGATATCCGGGGGTCAGTCCCCGTATGTTTGGATAAAACACAACTGCGTTACTGACTTATGGTATAATATTTATGTTGATTGGCTCGTGGGTGTTCGTTTGTCGAGATCTTTCCCACTTTCTGTGTACATGTGGAAATCAAACGGAAATTTTGAAACGCACGCAGATGAGCCAAAGAAATCTAATTTAAAATCTATACGTACACATAAATAAAATTGAAGTGTCTGTTTGTAATACCAAAATAACAGCTTTTCACTAAATGCATATGAAAGTATAAACGGTGCGGACGTGAAAAAATCAATTTTTGAAAACTTACTATGTCTATCCGTCCGTCTGTCTGTTTGTTTGTTTGTTTGTTGTTCCGGGTAATCTCCGAAACGGCTGGACCGATTTTAACGGGACTTTCACTGGCAGATAGCTAATATTTCAAAGAGTTTATCTGTATGTATGTTTGTATGTGTATGTATAGATAAAGACATTTAGAATTAGAATTTTTAGTATGTAAGGTAAGTCATATTTTTTTTTAACTAATAGGTACCTTGTTTTCCCAAAATGACTCGTGATATTCAACGGAGATTCTAATAACTGAATTCTAATTTAAACATAGGTAGGTATACATTCAAAATTCGTGTCAAATCACGTCACATAAATAGGATTTCTTATTCGATATTATTTCCTCCCCGCCGCTACAAAGTTATCAAGCCATCAAAATTCAAACTAACCATAAATCGGATTGAATTTATCGCCGAGCGACAGCTGCCAATTTCAAGCTCGGCTTTTGACGACGTCCATAAGAGTGTTACATAAAAATAAAATTGAACGGTGTGTGTTTACGACCCGCTGGGGTGGCTTGGGGGTTGCGATGGTATAACACGCTCGTTCCGCGTCCATTGCTTCCTATCCTCAAATGTCATTGCACAATGTCTTTGTAAAAACAGCAATGGAAGCCCGCCCAAGTTTTTTTTACTCGTTTAAGTAAAGGGCGAGTTGGCAGGGAGCTGTGTTCATTCAGCTAGATAAAATGAACGCTATCGCTGGAAACTCATAGTATGTATCTACATATATATTTCGTAACGTTTAAGGGTGCCATATATTGAATACACTATGCTCATTCGTCCGTCTGTTTGTAACAATACGAACGTAAGAACGTGCTATGACATCGCTACACTTCAGCTTTAGTGCAGTCACGAGTTATGATCGCTCAGCGTAAATACTGGTAACTACGCAAATATTCAGAATAGAATTTAATATTTTTTCATTTCTGACTAAAGCGTAATGACAAAAAAAAATCATCTATACTAATAAGCGGAAAGACTCGTTTGTTTGTTTGTACTGAAAAGGCTCCGACACTACTCGACCGATATTGAAAATTCAGCAATGGATAGCTACATCATCAGCGAGTTACATTGGCTATATTTTATCCCCGTACTCCCACTGGAATGGGAACTACGCGGGTGTAATCGCTTGACGTCCGCTAGTGACAAATTAAGAGTATAAAACAATTTTATATAAGAAGTCACAGCATACAGACAGACAAACAGACTCACAAAATTACTGCGAATTCAATATCAACGCTCAAACCTCATGACGGCACCTAAAACACCATTAATGGCCACGATCTCCTAAATATTTCAGCCGATACATCTTCCAACCGTTTCAAGATGTGGCGCAGTTACTTGGAGTGAAAATGAGCCTCTGGTATTACTTACGACAGATTTATAGAACAGCCTTGCGTAGCCTACTTACGGGAATATACCCACATGTTGCGAAGGCAACTTCTTATCATTATATCTAGAAAGGTAAAATAGGGCATCTACTTCTTAGGTAGGTAGGGTAGGTACCTATCCTCTTAACGAATGATTTTGTTATGTCGCTAGGGACTAAGGAAAGAACGATATTTTATTCGGACATATACTCACGCCCGTATTCCCCGAAAAGGTAAGCAGAGGTATTGAAAATGAAAATGATTTATTCAGTTGAGGAACTGGTAAGGCACTTATGAATGTCGAGGAATTTACCACCGATATTGTAATAACAACACCAACTTTAATTCGTCTTTGGATTACTTCTCAAACATATGCAGGCTTCTTCACGATGTTTTCCGTCACCGTAAAGCAGCTGGGGTGAAATTACTGCACATAAGTTATTAGAAAAACTTATTGGTTATAGGCCCCGCTGAGATTCGAACTTCTCTCTTGTCTGTCTGCTCGTTCCGGCTAATCTCCGAAACGGCTGGACCGATTTTAATGGGACTCAATAGGAGATAGCTGATGTTACAAGGAGCAACTTAAGCTACTTAGAGTTCCGCTGGTCGCCCATGAAACTCTACGCGGGGTGTATGTATAATATTTGGTCTATAACATGGCAATGCTTAAGGATTGGAATGATCACGTTGTGTCAAACGTCCCTCGCAATCAATTAGACCCCGCTAGTCTTGGGATGGATGCATAATTCAGTGGCCCGAGGTAATCCGTAATAAACGGGGACTATGCTCCCCGCTCCCCGCTCCCCATTCCCCATTCCCCACGCATTGGCGACAAAAAACATGTAAGCGTTGCTACCCACTAGATTTACTGGCTTTTGAAGTGGATTAGGGATCCGTCGATGGAATTTTATTTTATAAACTAGCTGTGCCTCGCGGTTTAACTCGCGTAGGTTTTATTATGCCTCAATATTTTTAAAATAAAGATAGTCTAAGTTACTCTTTGTTGCATCAGCGATCTGCCAGTGAAAGCGCCGCTAAAATTGGTTCAGCCGTTACACAGATTAACTGGAACAAACTGACAGACAGACGGACAGACAAACAGATAGACGGTAGAAAAAATCATTTTTTTAGGCCTAAATATCCTAAGTGGTAGCAATGTATTATGTTTTGTTATAAATAAATTTCAGGATCTCACTTCTTTTGTTTAGTGAAGTCACCAACCAAGGCCTATATCTCAATACAGGGGCCCAACCATGAGCTCTTATTGCAATGATAATTCAGTTGTACGACAGTGACAGATGTATGCACGTCACATACATCTGTCTCATAAATGAGTGAAACTATCATGGCAATTAGAGCTCATGGTAAGGCCCCTGAACCTCGGTCTCATTCACACTTATGTTTTTGATGGGATTTTTAATTACGTCACGTCATAATTTTTTTATAAATTTTCACATCTTCCAAAAGGGTCCCTGAAGGGCAAAGTTGAGGAGTAAATCTTGTAGTGCGATTAATGTCAGTGTGTTAGTTAAAAAAAAACATCTAGATAAATAGTGTTGTCAACAGTCAAAGCAAATAACTCCAAAATCTTGCCAAACAAATACATACTCTAATGCCAAGAAGATAAACACATTGTGTAGATGAACCTCTTTGTGTGCGACGAGAACTCTCGAGTAGAACTGAATACAAGAACCCCACGGAACCCGCCCCGCCAACCCTAATTTTTTGTTGAAATTTGAACCTGTCCCGGGGTGCGACGAGCTATTATTACCAAACCTATGCACACTTTATTTAGGCAAAACCATGGCTTAACACAACACACAAACCTACGTGAACCGCTGAACAATTATCGAGCGGTTTTAATTTATTTACCAAACAGATAGCCTCGTTGGTTTCGTCGCTAGTGGTTCGATTCCCGGGTCATGCAGTGTTCATAGTTCTTGCATCTGTAAATGTCCTGTAGTAGGTCAGAGTTTTAGTCTTACCCCCTATTACATGGGAATAAATATAACTGGCGAAATGTGGGTGTAAGTACAGCCTATCCTTTCGGGGGATACAGGCGTGAGCTAGATACCTAATGAGTTTATGTATATAACTATAATAACCAAGATTTCGTATAAAAACTAAAACACTCTGTTTTACAATAATGTTCAAACAGTTTAGAAAAGTAGGTATTGTCTTTTTTATCAAGGTAAGTTAGTTTCAGAGTCCAACTGGGGCCTTACCACAAGCTCTTATTGCCATGATAGTTTCACTCATTTATGAGACAGATGTATGTGACGTGTATACATCTGTCACTGTCGCACAAGTGAATTAACATTGCAATAAGAGCTCATGGTTGGGTCCCTGCACTCCAAATTAAAAAACATCGTAAAAGCTATTGAAACTACATTAATAAAACATTCAATTCGTGTACGCAACAAAAATTGTAAATGAAAAAAGTAATATTCATTAAAATTATTACTCAAATAGGTAGTTCTTAACAACTTTCCTTTGTCCTTACATCCTTTGTGGGAATCTATTGAAAAAACCACCAAAACTCCATGCGATATTCAACTCTATCCCCCTAAGACTAGGGGTGACTATTGAACTATGTAATTTTAAGCCAATTAATAAAATAGTAACATGTATCGTTGTAGGCGATAAGTACTAAAGTTTTTCGCATAAGTTGCGATCAATAACGTTTAGTGCCCAAACTAAAACCAACCTTAGTCGCAAGTAATAGGGTAGTAAATAGTGTGTTGTGGGTCGAATGCTTTCATTCGGTTGTTGCCAAGCGCCCGCGGACGAGGGGATCGACAACCTTTTTCTAGAACAACCTTCTGGAACTTTCACTTTCATTTCTCCTGGACTAATTCTCTACGAATGATATTCCTCTCCCCAGAACCTAATACGGAATATTTTATTACGTGTACTTGTTCCACTTTGACCTCAAAAGTAAAGCCGTTTCCGAGAAAATTATTTTGTTTTTTGTTCAGATGAAAGGGGATTATTCGTGTTCCGAGTGGCTTTGTTACGGAAAATAAGCCGCAGTTATGATGTTTTTGTAAGGTTTTTAATTACAAACTGTTTTACGTAAATAATACCTACGCAATATCGACCTACTAAGTGAACTAAACAAATTAATCGATATATAAAACTAATTGACATCACAAGCCGTCAATCAAATATAAAACCTATTATTTGAAGTCAACAGTTATATTCATAAAAAAATGGAAAACAAATGTTGGCAATACGTGCACTCCGCCATAAATGCACTCGCTAGCGCAACGGGGCTATTAGCTAACTCACCGCCGAAATGGAACAACCGTCTTTAGCTACAAATTATTATTTTAAGCCCTATCCCACCAGCTATAAGGTCGACGGATGTGCTAAGTTCTTTGTGAAGGTCGAAGTCGGTTAAGCTGTTACGGTTTTGAGGCGAAAGTAAACCGCGCGTGCGCGAGTGTGCGTGTATGCGCGCGTCCGTGAAGAACATTGCGCGAGTGTGCGTCGGTACATCGGTTTGGTCACGTAGGCTCTGAAGCCGGGTGTACACGGCAGCGAAACGGACTGTTTTGGTATTCCTTTGTTCTGTTTACACATTTATCACTATATTTCTAACGATCAGTAATACTTTCACCTGTTTCAATCACTTTGGCTCTATCTTTAAGTAAGTCTCTATGTATTGCACGTGGGTTAGGATCAAAATTCGCAACTTTTGTCTGAAATACAAAACTGAATTTAGAACTCAATAAATTCATTCGCTACTTCATAACAAGGTATTGTAGAAGCCATTGCGCGGAAGAAGAAATCTTAATCAAGATAGGTTCAAGGTAACGTAGATGTCCGTTGAGGTGCAGTGTGGCGCACATAGCAACAGATCGCGTCAGCTGTGCCGGGGGGAGCCGAGCGTCCCCGACTGCGGCCGAGCGCGCACGATTGATCGTTGTGAAAGTTACCTTCTCTGGTTTACCTACTAGGTTAGCTTCTACATTTTATTTCAGGTTATAAACATCGTATTAACACTAAATAGTCTTTAATACTCATGCTATAGAGGTCAAAATTGAAAAACCATTGATCAACAATATGTTTTGAAGTATCACACAGCTGATCGAATCAGCTGTTACCAACACCTTAATACAAGGATGGTTTTAACGGAAATATTAATGCATCTTAACTTATTTGTATACATACTTACATACATATGCTCACGCCTGTATTCCCCGAACGGGTAGGCAGAGGTGTTGTAATAACAACACCCATTTTTTACCGAAGATAATTAAGTGCCAAGTTTATCGCCGTCTCGGGCACTATACATACGTCTTTGAATTACTTCTCAGACATATGCAGGTATCCTCACGATGTTTTCCTGCACCGTATATAGCTCGTGGTGTGAAATCACTGTTCATAAGTTTTTAGAAAAACTCATTGGTGCAGGCCCCGCTGGGATTCGAACTCGTGTCGCTTGCGTAGCAGGCGACTGCTCTAACCCCACAGACCACAGCTCTCCAATCTTACTTTTCAATCTAATTCATATTTTAATCTGAGATTATGTTTTGTGATAAGTGGGCAATAATTGTTTAGTCTATGACATCACGTTAAAAGCGTGAAAGATGGTCACTCCAAAAACCGAAAAACACACTTTCTTATTTCATAATCAAAGTAGTTATCTGTCGTCCTCAATTTTATTATGCATCGTTGTAAGATTCGAACCTGCGATCCCTCTGCCGGCGATTTTAATTATAACTAACTGTGCCCCGCGGATTTGGTTTAGTTTCATCCTTATTGTCGCGGAAACTTAATATTTTTAATAAATAAAAGTAGCCTAAGTTACTCCATGATACATCAACTACCTGCCAGTGAAAGTCCCGTTAAAATCGGTCCAGCCGTTTCAGAGTTTACCCGGAACAAACAGACAGACAGACAGAGGAAAAAATAATGGTATTTTTATGTTAGTATCGTATACACTTTCATATATGCATTGAGTAAAAAGCTGTTAAATTGGAATTACAAACAGACACGTCAATTTTATTTATCTGTATAGATGTATGTATGGGTACAATACAACCTGCCCGACCTGTCCGTCATCCTGTGACGTCACCGCCACCGCAGGTAGTTTCGCAAGCCGCGCTCCCTACATCCCGATTGCTGACGCGTGACCAAGTTTTTTTTCCCTTTTCCTTATACCTTCCCTTTGTGAACACAATTACAGGTTTAATTTTATTTGATTATTGGGTTATTTGGTTTATGCCTGCTTCTTCCTCTATATTATGTTCGCTGGTAATTTCAGGGGGAGGTGAAATTATTGCGAATTAATCATACCTATATCTGAAACTGTTGGTTGGTACCTGGGGCCTTACCATGAGCTCTTATTGCCATGATAGTTTCACTCATTTATGAGACAGATGTATGTGACGTGCATACATCTGTCACTGTCGCACTACTGAATTAACATTGCAATAAGAGCTCATGGTTGGGCTCCTGCTGTTTGTAACTGTATATTACTAGTGGAACTTACATCTACACTAATATTATAAGGAGGAAAGATTTGATTGTTTGCATTGAACAGGCTCCGAAACTACTTGACCGATCTTGAAAATTCTTTCAGCAATGGATAGCTACATCATCCCCACGGGAACGGGAACTACGCGGGTGAAACCGCGTGATATACGATAGTTTGTTTATAAAAATATTTTTACTAAATTCAAACACATTTTTTTACTTGATATTTTGGAAAAAGAGGTTTTTAAATAGTGCAAATAAAAATAAAAATATTTGTATTTAGGCTAGGCCCTGGTAAGGCACTTATGAATGTCGAAGAACTAACCACGGGTTCGGAAACTAGCCTTCTGAGAAGAACCGACAAGAAAATCAAATTACCCATAATAAATAAATCATCTTTGAATTTTTTGATTAAAAAAAACATATTTTTTTGGTTTTTTTTTTTTTCTAAAGCAAAAAAAAAAACTATTCATAGATATACAAAAAGAAAGCATTTCCACAAACAAACAGAATTCATATGCAACTGAAAGTGCAATAACCATAAACATGAGAGTTCCAAAACAGAATAATTTGAATATATAAAGATTAGGGAAGCTTTTTTTTTTTCTAAAGGCATAAAGCTATTTAACATTCTTAATCGGGAATCTATCACCGCCCACCTAATTTATAACCAAAATAAAATACGTACACTAAGCCTGTTATCTAGTAATAAAAGTTTATGTGTGTCGGCCCACGTCCTCGCGATGGAACGAGACGGTATAATATCTAGTTTTGTTCAAAGGTAAAGGGTTAGAAAGCGTAGGCTTGTCTAGGAGCTAGGGGCCCTCTGATATAGTGCTATTTATAGTCAAAAATATAAAAAAAAAAATTCTTGCAAAAAATTTAAGTAACTGAATTTTTATTATTTTGTATATGAAGAGCACAGTAAATCCTAAATATTAGCTGACCGTGTGGTATTTCTACAAGGTCAAATCAAATCGGATCAACAATAAATACCTTTATTTGAGACGTCGTACAAAGTAATATTGAATCATTAGGACAGGATTATAAATGTTACCAATGTGCCTGAAAGATCTATTGACTTTGAAATCAAACAGATCATTGCATTTACAAAATTTCAACTGCAAAATGCCTTTATTCTCCTTATAGGACCATTTGGAACGTTTAAAGCAAGACTAGTCATTTATTTACATTGTATAAATAAAAAACAAAAATCCTCATAACTTTTGATTACTAAAACGTGTAAAATATATTAATATTATAGTTGTAATGAACGAAAAACAAACATCAAGTATGAATCCAACTGTGAAGGTATAATTATGTTTTATTGGCTCGCTCGTGGATTACGAAACTGCAATAATACGGATCCGCGGGCGATTAACATATTTACATAACATCTCTCTTGCGTCCGCGTGACGTCACGTCAGTTAGTTTTCAAAGAACACGGATTTAAAGACGATTGCTTTGATTTAGTAACAGCAGTTTAAAAATTATTTGCGGTTTTTAGGAGTTCTTTGAAAATTGGTTCTAATTTAACGCTGTTTTGCAAACGCTCGGCAGATTTATCTTATTCAGTACCCATTTTTTTTTCATATTTTTAAATACTTAAATTTTTTTATCGAAGTTCCATACATATATTTTTTATTGTATCTTGATATTCTGTGTATTTTTTGTAACTCAACAATAAAATTTTAAAATTTAAAAACAGCCAAATATACCATAGCTCCTAACCTACAATCGCCCTACGATTTCATCATCAGCCCGTTACTGCAATTGCAATCAAAAATGACCTTTCCATCTCAGTAATAAAGGCCATCGCGTGAATGCATCTTTGTTTGCCTGCAGGGGTGCTGGGGCTATGATTACGTCATAATTTAGCCCCTTTTTAGGGGACAGGGATGGAAGATCGCCTGTCCTTTTCCAAACATGGAAAAATACTGGATTTCTTTGTTCTCAGACGGTGTATTTTGGGAACATTTTTTGGGCCATTTAATCTGAATAGGGCTTTAGACGAGCTATTATTTTGCGAATGGATGGTTGCTACACGCCGTGATCATTACTTAATGAGACTGAGACACGATCATCACCTAGGGGTAAAGTCAAGGTACGTTATTCTCCAAGAATTTGAGGAAAAAAAACAAAAAATAATATTTATGTAATTAATAAAGACACTAGCGGACGTCACGCAGTTCCACCAGCCTAGTTCCCGTTCCCGTGGCAGTACTGGGATACAATTAGCTTATATTAATCAGTGATCATGTAGCATTCTAGTGGTGAAAGAATTTTTAAAATCGCCCCGGTACTTTATAAGCCAATGAAAGCCATCCCAGTGTAAGTCCTGTTAAAATTGGTGTTGCCGTCTCAGAGATTACCCGGAACAAACAGACGGTGAGAATAAAAAATGTATTTTTTTTAATTTAAGTAGCGTCTATACTTACATATGCATTTAGTGAAATGCTGTCAATTTGGAATTACAAACAGACAGAGATTCTTCAAAAAAATCTTCAAAAAAAACAAAAATTATTACGTATTTTTTTTATTTTTCTCTATCTTTGTGACTTTCAAAAATACCTCGAAAGTACAATATCCTGTCGTAAACAACAATAGTACACGTTCATTGAACGTCAAATGAAGGAGCTTCACGCCCGAACGCTTCCTTTGGCGTGCCCTGGACGCTAACAGACCCTTTGATTTTCCGAAACACCACCTCTCAGAGAAACTTTCGGTATTTCCGGCCGTTTCTGGCTCGGAGATGATAAATGTTTTAAAAGTTTCTATAGTCATCTTACGCCTTCCCTTGGGATCTACCTAGTCACAGTATATGCACTTATATAAGTTTCACAAGTCGTAAGGAATCTAGGAACAAATCGATCGGAAGGACACACTCGCACAGACGCGCATATCTCACGAGATTATAAGTAGAAAACCGTAGCGCCAATATGGACTGTTTTCAAAGCTTCAAAACAACATCTATACAGATAAATAAAATTGAAGGGTCTGTTTGTAATTTCAAAACTAAATTAAACTAAATTAATATGAAAGTATATACAGTGAAAAAAAAAAATCTGTCTTTCTGTTTGTCTGTTTGTTCCGTGTAATCTCTGAAACGGCTGGACCGATTTTAACGGCAGTTTATTCGGTTTAAATCTTGTTTTTAATAACACATGAAATGAAAATATAGGCATGCAAGTGATTGATATTAAGTTGAGATTTAACCTAAATCTAGTTTTAGTAAAATGCTATTTTTTCATGGGCTGTAAGAAATAAAGTATTGACTTTTAAATCTCCAAATCCGAGAAGCGAACAAAAACCGGTAATAATGTCGAAAGCCACGATATACCTAAAGAAAGACTCGACGTTAGTGTCGTAAATAAAAACTTCAAACTTGACTTTTTCCATACTTTTTTGTATTTCTAAACACGTACCTGTATGTGGGTGTATTGCCTAAAATGCACACAATCGATACAATCGAATTTAAACCCTATCCTACACGTGACTGAACAGAAAATCAAATGTGCAGTCGCGCTATAAAATTGACATTGAATTTGATGCATTCAAAATCTGTGACAATGGAAACTCAACCTTCACTGCTAGGAGTTAAGCCTGAATTCTATTGCCGAGATTGACGAAAACATTGCAACTTATTTTGAACCATATTGCTAAGGGTTTTGGGTTGATTTTGGAGTGTATAGGGGTGGATAGTGGAAGGATTGTATGCAAACTAGGGTGCTTATAGCAAGGGCGCCGGTTGCTACGGGCGTTTGGTGTGTTCCACTTCGCACCAGATATTGCGACCTTAATATGTGATTTGTTCTCCAGTTAGAGGTGTAGAAAGTGGAATAGTCTTTAAAACACAATAGAAACATGTCAATGGTTTAATGAATATTGTACTTTGAGATCTTAGAGATTGTATTTTAATTTTAGCCGTGGGGTTTGAGCTGTCGCCTGCTACTCGAGCAACGCAAGTTCGAATCACAGCGGCTTAAAAGCTTAATGGCAGTAATTTCACTCCACGCGCTTAACTATATATACTTTCATATGCATTTAGTGAAAAGGTGTTAACTTCGAATCACAAATAGACACTTAAATTTTTTATCTGTGTAGAAGAAATAATTACAGTGTGGTGCACAGCTAAGCGTATCAAATCTTTACTTACTAATAATGTGGTTAAATTGGTACCTCTGTTGAGGTATAAGAGAAAAAAATGGAGTAGAATTTCACTTAAAGTTAGAGTGGTTTTTAAATTAGCGTCAAGTCAAGGGTGCAAAGTGGAAGGGACTCGTTAGCCAGGAGATGACAAGCTCTCCTCACGTACACTCACAAACACTGCATGTATGCATGTGCACCGAACAGTTTATGTACGTGCCTGTACTTTATATCGAACTGGGGTTCACTTTCCATTAATCCACGTACTTTGCCATTGGCTTTGTCCTTTCGTCTGTCATCAACATTTCAATGTACAAGAGCACTCGCAATCCTGGAAGTCTGGATCGTTCTGGAATTAACAGATGGTGGGAGAGTTTTTGAATATGAAATGAAAATGATTTATTCAGTTTAGGCCCTGGTAAGGCACTTATGAATGTCGAAGAATTTACCACCGGTTCGGAAACTAGCCTTCTGAGAACAACCGGCAAGAAATATCAATAGATTAGTAAGTAGAAAGGTTTCTAATTAAATTAAAAGCGATAGGCAAGAGCACGTTAAGCCGTCGGTCCCGGTTGCCAATTTAACATCTTTGACAATCGTTACAAGTCAGTCGAAGGCCTAAGAAAGTCTGACAACTGGTTTAACCCAGATTGCCGATTTTCCTCGAAAAAGGGGGTTACGAAGGTAAGAGATGGCAGTCGCTTGGTATAAAAATCAGGTGATCAGCCACATCGGGTTAAATCAAGTGCCGATCCCAAATACATGGGGTAAGGCCAGGGAGATGAGGTAACAACGGGAGTTCACGATTGCTGGTCGTCTCGTAAAGACGTCTTTATAATAGTAGCATGGATTACACTTGGTGTTTGTGGCCTTAGTACCTATTAAAAGTTAAAATTCCTATGTGGAGATTTTTATTAAGAGATTCCTGTTCATGAAAACAACCAACAGGTATTAATAATCAAGCTACTGTGTAGTGTGCAGACAATAAAAGTCTTTGTTATTTAGAGAATTTGTTTTATTGGTAGCTTAAAAGATTTGTTCAGTGACTTGTTATCAGTCTAGCTAGATACCCGATAAGCGGTTATTTATACCATTTGACCTACATTGTATCGACGACTATCAATAGCAACAACTTACGTAATACGTCGGTACCTGGCGATTGCAACCGTTATCATCTGTTCCCTGATATGATACGAACGCGCATACTAATTGAACAAAATGTCCACAACTTATCGTATTACCTGGGGCCTTACCATGAGCTCTTATTGCCTTGATAATTTCACTCATTTATGAGACAGATGTATGTGGCTATTCATAAAACAGCCATAACAAGACGACTCTTTCTAAATCCTTTAAAATAGCAACAGATCAAAATGACCCCTTCCGGCGACGACTGCAGAATAAATTAAACCATCTCCGGGCCGAGCTCGGCCCGATGGGCTGCCATAAGGGACCAGCCACCTTATTCACTAAGGTTTCTCAGCGTCGAACTCGACGACGAGCGTTGGTTTCAATCATAGGAATTTGATACATAACACATAGAGTATAAGGTTCAATTTCGTATCTTTAAAACCGACTTTAGTTTCTTGCTGATTCAGTGAATGCAACCTTCCGAACCTGGTGGTAGCATGTATAATCCTGTATAATTATGTGAATCTGACTATTTGAAAGTACTTTGTAAAAAGTCTAATCGAATAAAGATATTTTTGACTTTGACTTTTGATTTTGACACTCGACGACGAGTGCGACGCTGAGAAACCTTAGTGAATAACATGGCTGTCCCCTTACCAACTTGCTTCCAAGCTGGATTTATGCAAATGTTCCTGTCCGTCGTTTTTAACATTTAATGGATTGCATTATGTGATTATACAACAAAGGATTAGAAATAGGACAAAATTGTGCTTAAAATATCTGGGAAACCATGCGTTTACGTCGTAAGCTTTTTCTTTACATAAATATGCTCACGCCTGTATTCCCCAAAGGGGAAGGGGTCACCATCTCCCTGGCCTTATGCCATACATTGTTGGGGTCGGCACTTGATTCAACCCGATGTGACTGATCACCTGATTTTTATACGAAACGACTGCCATCTGACCTTCGCAACCCCATTTAGGAGGAAAATCTGTGAACCGGGGTAAACCAGTTGTCAGATTATTTTTAGGCCTCCGACTGACCTGTAACGATTGCCAAAGATGTTAAATTGGCAACCGGGACCCACGGCTTAACGTGCTCTCCGAGGCACGGAGGGAACTCGGGCGGTCACCCATCCAACTACTGGCTAGGCGTAGGGTTGTTTAAATTCGCTGATCGAATGATATGCGCAATAGCAACTGTGCCACGAGCTCCTCTAGGAGAAGGGTTAGGGCACCGAAAATGGTTACGTGCCAACGTGACAGATAGTGAGTCTATCGCCGTCTCAGGAACTATACATACGTCTTTGAATTACTTCTAAGACAGATACAGTTTTCCTCACGATGTTTTCCTTCACCGTAAAGCACGTGGTGTGAAACCACTGCCCAGAAGTTTTTTTTATTTAGAAAAACTCGTTGGTTCATGCCCCGCTGTTATTAGAATGTGTATCGCTCGCATAGCAGGCGACTGCTCAAACCGCACGGACACTACGTCTCTCTAAATACTCATATCATTTTAACTTTAGATAGACGTCTGATATGAAATTTTATTTCGCTTTTATTTTCCTGTTTACCAGAAATATTGTATACTTGAATGGGTATGTATGCAATTCCTACACTATCTTGCAATAATGCTACGTAAATCTATATTTTTGTTTGTGATTTTCCGTATTTTAGTACTGTTTCGTGTGTTCGAACGAAACTACGCTGAAATCATTCCAGATTACTAGAAACATGATATCGAGATAAAAATATGATTGATGATGTATTTAGTAAACAAAGTGTGAACTAAGTGCATCTTAAAATAATACTACAATTTGTGTGAATTCACAAAATCTATACATCTATACAGATAAATAAAATTGAAGTGTCTGTTTGTAATTCACAAATAACAGCTTTTCACAAAATGCATATGAAAGTATACACGCTACTGACACTAAAAAACCAGGTTTTAAAATTATTTCTCTGTCTGTCTGTATGTTTGTTCCGGGTAATTTTTCCGGTTCCGGATTTTACGGGACTTTCCCTGGCAGGTAGCTGATGTTTCAAGGAGTAACATAGGCTACTTTTATTTATTAAAACTATTAGGGTTCCGCGGGTCACCCATGAAATAAACTCTACGCGGGTAAAACCGCGGGACACAGCTACTAATAAATATATAAATACGGCGTCGAATTTCCAAAAATCATTATATTGCATCCCACAGCGCGTCGAGTAATAATGTCAAGATACGAGTGGGCCGTTTATTTACGGTTGGCAACCCTCGCCAGCCGACCTCAGGGGTCACATGGACCGCTAAATTTTACGATGGACACACGACTTATAGGCGATACGCGACGGGCTCGCGGGAAAAAATGAGATTTATCTTTTATGTGATACTATTGATTAAACTGAGGGAAAAGTTGCTTAAAATGGGCTTTTGTTTTTCCACTTATTTTAAGCCGAGAGCCAGATGGCCTGTCGCCTGCTACGCAAGCGACGCAATTCGAATCCCTGCGGGGCAAATACGTTTTTCTAAAAACTTATTTGAAATGATTTCACTCCACGTGCTTTTCGATGAAGGAAAACATCGTGAGGAAACCTGCATATATCTGACAAGTAATTTAAAGACCTATGTAAAGTGCCTGAGACGGCGATAGACTCACCATCTGTCACGTTAGCACTTAATTATAATCGGTGAAAAGTGGGTGTTGTTATTAGAGCAGCTCTGCCTACCCCTTTGGGGAATACAGACGTGAGCATATGTATGTATTTGTTTTTAAGATTAAATAATTTCCTCTATACTGAAGACATTGAAAATTATTGATAATGTGAATTATATTCAGCAGAGACGTTTTGATGGTCGGTACAAACAAACCGACAATTGCATCTCATAACAATAAAGTACTTTGTACAAAGTCTAATCGAATAAAGAATAAAAAAAAAACAAAAAGGTATGTAAACCCAACACCCGACTATTTATATTTTTGTGATCTTATAATCTTTCATGTGTTAACTACACATGAAAGTTTGTAGTGAAAATTAATTAGTTTATACAGGGTGTCGGAGAAAAAGGAACAGTTGTCTTCTAGAAGTTGTAGGGTTTTATGAATATATATCACTATATTGAAATCGTAAAATATCTAGCTCAAACCATAACGTAGTTATAAGCTATGGCCGAAGAGCTCGCGGCCTTTAGCGATTGAATGAACGCGCGACCGCGTTTACCTACATTCCGTACGCGTTCATTCAACTTTTTAAATTAAGGGGAAGGTTAATGGTTTCGAAAAATGTTTTTATGGGATTATTTCAGGATTTATGAGTGGGAGAAAAAAAAAAAACGTAGTTAGATTTTACGTGAATAACTCTATGTTACAGCTGATTTTTTTGCGAAAATAAGGTATTGATATGGTCAACTCTGAACATTAATTACTCGAAAACGGAAGGAAATATTTTTGTCATAATTAATTTTTATTGCTTCCTAAAATGATACCCTATCACATATTTTAAGAGCTGTCCCGAATTCCCCGACACCCTGTATATCTTTGTTATGGCTTTAACAAAAATAAATTAAGTGTCTGTTTGTAATTCCAAAATAACAGCTTTTCATTAAATGCATATGAAAGTATACTCGCTACTGACA
The DNA here is from genome assembly GCA_964035505.1 of Watsonalla cultraria. Lineage (NCBI taxonomy): Eukaryota > Metazoa > Arthropoda > Insecta > Lepidoptera > Drepanidae > Watsonalla > Watsonalla cultraria. Next base: position 10,474,942 of record OZ037727.1, on the reverse strand, counting down.
CTGAAAAACCAAGATTTAAAATTTTTAAAGAAACGGCTGGACCGATTATAACGGGACTTTCACTAGCAGGTAGCTGATGTTTCAAGGAGTAACTAAGGCTACTTTTACTTATTAAAAATATTAGGGTTCCGCGACAATAAGGATGAAACTAAATCTACGCGCGTTCAACCGCGGGGCACAGCTAGTAAAAAATTATATTGAACAACAACAAGTAGAAATGAAACAAATGTGACTTAATATTAAATATTACTGTACATCAAGATTTGAAGAATAATTTTTATGATGGTTGAAGTATTCTACTATATTATAGGATCCCTTTAATGTGTTATAAGTAGGACAATCGCCACATCTGGTGACAAACTGTATAATTTTTTCTACAGAAACGTTAAGGAGCCCACAAAAAATACAAGTCGCCTATCAACTAGTTTATATTCCCACAAACAAACACTTGATTCAGCCAGTTGTTGCAAAAACCCTTAATTAAATATTCCGTCCATCTCATTTGTGAAGCGAGTGAGTGTAACAAAAAACAAATGGCATTCGGTCATTCGGGCAGCGGACAGTAAAGTGCACTAATTCGGCCCCCGCTCGTGGGGGACACTTACGAAGGGTCACTTGTGAACGGGAGACATTAGCATGAATTACCTTGCTTTGTATCCAACTTGCTGACACAGCCTTCATGCAGCTTCTAAATTAATCGGACAAAGAGAGTTTCTGAAGAAAATTTCACTGATTTTGTGGATTAATGGATCCTGTCAAAGTGTGTACCTATTAGTGTAAGTGGCTTGGCCGTTCTAATATTGCTTCAAATAAATGATAGATTCAAAATTGCTACAGTTTTTTTGCCAGAGTGGTAGAGATCAATAATTACATAGTTAACATGGTTTAAACCAAGACTAGATCAAACACGGACTATAACTATGTGCATCCCTTTTGCAATCCCTATCACAAGAAGATATAAACCAATTTAAAACTAAGGAGGTTAGGCTATGTTAGGTGATTTTTTGTAATTAGGAGGAAGGTAGTCTGACGTATTTGGAAGTGGCATAGACTTTTTCTAGATATTATGATATTTTATAATGCAAAACATGCTCACGCCTATACAGGGTGTCGGAGAAAAAGGAACAGTTGTCTTCTAGAAGTTGTAGGGTTTGATGAATATATCACTATATTGAAAATATGTAGCTCCAACGATAACGTAGTTATAGGCTATGGCCGAAGAGCTCGCGGCCTTAAGCGATTGAATGAACCCGCGGCCGCGTTTACCTACTTACGTACGCGCTAATTAAACTTTTTATATTAAGGGGAAGGTTAATGGTTTCTAAAAATGGTTTTATGGGATTATTTCAGGAAAAAACGTAGTTAGATTTCACGGGAATAACTCTACGTTACAGCTGCGAAAATAAGCTCTTGATATGGTCAACTTTGAACGTTAATTACTCTATGAAAACGGAAGAAGATATTTTTGTAATAATAATTTTAATTGCTACCTAAAATTATACCCTATCATCTATTTTAACAGGTGTCCTGGTTTCCCCGACACCCTGTTTAGTACACTCACATTTTTAGTAGATTAGTGTCACTAACGTGACACTAATCCAGACTCCAGACTGCTACTGGGGAATTACAGATGGGAAATCCCTATAATACTTTGTTCAACCCGGGGACACCGTGTTCCACAGTAGTAGTATTTTCATAATTTATTTTTTAAAGTAAAGTCTCTTCCATTCTACTTAATTAGCACAATGATACCTCCATAAGTTTACCCTTCGTATATACTCTAATCAACTGTTGGTGCTAAAGCTCCAAGGCTGTATATCGCTGTGGCTGTGGGCTACTCCAAATAGCCATCATTGAAATTCAGCCGGCGTCCATTGTCTAACAGATCCAGGCCTCCGTGTGTGCATAATTCGAGCAAAATAACTCCCCACTTTTTGTATCTAAGTAAAAAGTTTGACGCACTGGTCGTGTTCTAATTGTGTGGATGTCAGGGCCATTTGAAAAATGTCCGCCGTTTGCTTCTGAAAGGTTTTTTGCATATTTTAATTCTGACATCCGTCCGGTCATTTATTAATTTGGTTATTCAGAATTGTATTTTCAATTTTTCCACCGAATAAAATAAGCATCTCTTTAAGTTGTATATAAGTAGTAGTATATATAAGTAAGTTGATATAATTTCTGAATATACATTTCTTAACAAAAACAACCGAAGGAAAAATTCGACGCATGAGGTGTTATCACAAGTAGCTCAGTTGGAAGAGCAACTGATCGGTTTGCAGAGGTCGTGGGTTCGAGTCCCGCCTCGTATTCGTATTTTGCCAAACCATTTTTAAGACTTGAAGACATTGGTTCTAATGGTAATGATGTTAAATCAATAAGACCTTTTCAATACTAATATAATAAAGAGGAAAGGTTTGTATATATGTATGTTTGCTACGGATTGGCTCAATAAGTACTAAACCGATTTAAAAAATCTTTCACTATTTGCATGCTACATTATCACTGATTAATATAGGCTATATTTAATTTCCGTACTTCCACGGGAACGGCAACTACGCGGGTGAAAACGCGTGAGGTCCGCTAGTCTTCTATATATAAAAGGTCGACATTTCCTTGACTTAACATATCATAAAGTTACAGTCCCCACAGGGGCTAAGAGCTTCCATACATTACACGTATTCCTCACAAAGTAATACATAACATAAACAAAAACATGGTATCGGCGCGCGGCATACTGACGCCACAGCCGACCTGATAAGTAAACACTTGGTTACATATAGCAATTTATATTGCGGCTGTAGGGCTGTGCGGTTGACTGAACAAGTCGCATCTAACGAGGATTGAAATAAGTGGTTTATGATGCGGCGCTTGATGACATATTGAAATAAAATTGAGTAAAAATTGCGGTTAATATTTATTAGCAAAAAATCTCTCTATTTGTACCTATGAAATATTTTTATTGGGTTGCGTTTCTTGCCACTCGCTCTCACAAGTAATAAGTGCATAATCAGGGCCCAAACCCAGCTTACGACAGCTTTTGACGTTTAATTTGCTACCGTAAAATTATTAGTCACAGCTTAGAAGTTCTTAATACGCGCCGCTTAAACAATCGCAGTTGGTTCCTAGTACTTATTTACGTCGGATATATTATTGCTGGCTTTATATTTGACACCTCAGAGTAAAGGAAAGAAAATGGCCCAAATAAATAAGAGCAAATAACCCTGCACCCCATTAGCAGGAAATATTACCAATAATAAAATCGGCATCACCCTTCGCCTATAACCCTCCAGTGCAAAATTAATAATATTCAAAAATTGTATTATTTAATTTCCAGCGCCCGGTAACCATTGACTTTTTCTGATGACGCCCAAAAATGGATGTTATCTTTTAACCGTGGTATTTTATCGTCCATAAATTCGTGTAATTGGGAACCCACGGCAAATATACGAGAGGTATAAATATAGGAGAGGCTGTAGGACTTTTGGCACACTCGCGCTCCGACCTCCGCCCCGTACGGACGTCTCGAAGCGCTCTCCTGCCGCGCTCCGCCGCTGCCCATTGTCCAGTCGCCGCCCGCTGCTACCTGCGTGCTGCTACCTGCGCACCGAACCCTTCGCCGAACTTGCCTTTTTCAAGGCGGGTTTCGGCCATCTCTGTTTCTGTGTGAGACAAGTCTCGCTAGTTGTGACCCTTAAGGTAAAAACCACTGTTTGGTGGTCCTCGGTGGATACCTAGCGGTGCCAACGAAGCCGAGTGGGGTGTGGACCCGATACACCCGTTTTTGCCCCCTCAGGGCAAAAACACAAATCGGACGGGGCTAGAACCACCGGCCTTGGGGGCTTCCCTCGCCGACGCTAGCCATCTCCTCCCTCCCACCCTACCCTTTCCCTACCATCCCATTCCTTAGTGTTGTTTGGTTGCTTTAAGCTTCGGCTAAAAGTACTCCTCTGCACTAAGGCTGTTAGGAACCCGTCTGCACATTAAGATTGGCAGCGGGATTACAAGCTTAGGGCACACCCTACTCAACCCTAACTGCCTACCCCCGGTAGTGAAGGGACCAACACACACGCACACAACCCCAGGCCAGTCCAACCTGGGGATTAGGCGCGAAAATAAATAAATTAAATACCGCGTGGTATTTTTGCTCCCCCAATTGTTGTTTTGCCATTCCTAAAATGGCCGACTCCACTCTCCGCGCCCTCCTTCGGGCCCTGCTCAAAGTCCCGGCCAACCAGGCCGTAGCCAGTTCTGTCCTCTCTCCGGAGGATTTCGCCAACCTCTGCGGCGAACCAAGCCCCTCCCCGGCCATCGAGCCCTCCACATACGCCCCTGCGGCGCCCTCTGTCCCTCTCAAACCGAACCCAATGAGGTTCGAAGAGTCCCCCGCAAGTCCCGATTGCCCTCCCAGCCGTCCCGTCATTATCGACGCGGATATGCCCTCTGAGTCCAACTCGGACTCCAACTCCTCCGCCGACGAAAACTTTAATGTCGTCTTAGGACGCAAGAAGAAGCGGTCTCTCAAGACCAAAGCTTCTTCTGACCAGACCCCGGCAAAGTCTCTCAAGACTTCCGCCAAACCCGTAGCCTCCCAATCTGCGCAGGCGGCCTCTCCCTCGGAGGAAAACCGCTCCGTCGCAACCACACCCTCTCAGTCCGTAGCCTCATCTTCGAGGAAAGAACCCCTCCCACCGCCTATCTTCATCCAAGATAAGGCAAAATGGACCGACGTCTCGGCATGGTGCAATGCTAATCGCATTGCTTACACAAATGCCCGAACAACCGCAAATGGTATTAAAGTCACGGTGCCTACTTCCACCGACTTCAGGTCTCTTACCAAAATGCTACAGGCTAGGAAAGTAGCCTTTCACTCATATGACCTCCCCGAGGACCGTCTCCTCCGAGTAGTAATCCGCGGCATCCCTAAAGAGATAGACGAAAAATCTATCTTATGCGATCTTCAATCGCAAGACATCCCCGCCCTCGAGGTGCACCGCATGCACGGCGCCCGCAACAGTACCATATACGACATGGTCTTTGTCGTATGTAAGCACTCCCCCGCCGGAAAGAGCATATACAATATTAAGACCGTATGCCATTTATCTGGCTTAAAGGTCGAAGCCCCCAACAAACGCGGCCAAATCGGCCAATGTCACAAGTGCCAGCTATATGGCCACTCTTCCCGAAATTGCTTTGCGGTACCCAGGTGCGTTAAGTGCCTAGGTGACCATGGCACAAGCGATTGCCCCCGTCCTAAAGACACCTCACTCTGCACAGAGCCACCTAGTTGCGTTCTGTGCGGCCAATCGGGCCACCCTGCAAATTATCGCGGCTGCCCAAAAGCCCCTCGTCCTCACCCCAAAATGGTAAAGCGAGTTCAAGCTCGCAACACCAGGGAAAACCTCCCTTCCTCCGCTCTCCCCGAGCGCCTAAGCCCCCAAAGACCTTCTCCCTGGAACGCACTGAACCATCAGCGCGCATTCCCCAAACTCACTCCTCCGAGAGCTCCCCAGTCCACGGTTATCCCCCCATTAATGGCCATCCCCACCATACAACCCCCTAAGCCAAAAGGCCCTCCTCCCGCGGCAACTTCACGCTCGCCAACAGCCCCTCTGGCACCCACCCCTAAGCGTCCCTCTCCCCAAGCCCCGGAAGCCACCGCGACCGGCGATAATATGGCTTATCTGAGCCAATTATTCCATGCGGTTGACATCCATAGCTTGAACCAGATGGCCGAGCAACTCCGCGCCTCACGCGGAAACATTGCCTCCGTCATGGCTACGATGAGCAAGTTCGCTCACGTAACCACAGCCCTCACTTCTTTCTTTGATACGGTCCAATAATGGAGAACCACAACCTAGGAGGAAAAATCAAACCCAGGTCCCTCAAAGTAGGGTTCTTTAATGCCAATGGCATTAACACCCAACGCGACGAGATCGCTACTTTCCTCCGTCAACACCAACTAGACATCTTTCTCCTCCAAGAGACCTTCCTCAAACCCTCCAACCGCGATCCCAAAATTGCGAACTATCAAATAGTACGCAACGATAGAACCCACTCCGCCAAAGGAGGCACCCTCATCTATTATAAAAGATCTCTTTACTGCATTCCTATGGATCCCCCCAACCTCTCTCAAATCGAGACATCAATATGTCGGCTAGGCATGACTGGACACGAACCAATCATAATAGTTTCGGCATACATCGCACCCAACAAACAAGGCGATATCGCTCCTGATATCGTAAAACTTCTTAGCTTAGGCAACTCTGTCATCGTGGCAGGAGACCTAAACGCCAAACACGAGTCGTGGAATAGCCGCACTCGAAATTCCAGAGGTAATCAACTCAATTACCTCAGTAGCATCCATAACTTTGACGTTATAGCTCCTATGCATCCGACGCATTACCCAGCTATTATAGACCACCGTCCGGACGTTCTCGACCTGGCGATTCTAAAGAATATAAACCTTCGTTTAAATTCTATGGAATCGATAGACGAGCTTGACTCCGATCACCGTCCTGTTGTACTCAGTCTTACCCCCCGCACAGGTCCCCCTGACTCGAGTACTCCCACCCCCATGAAAACGGCAACTAACTGGAGGAAACTAGAGGAAAACCTCAAGTCTACTCCCTTGCCCTTCCCCGAACCGACCCCAACTTCCATTGTAGATACGGTGAACGCAATTGACTCCCTCACCAGTCGCGTACAATCAGCAGTCAACAACTGCTCCCGACAGGTCCCAGCGATGGACGACCATCGCTGGAGGCTGCCGGACGATGTACGCGAACTGGTGACGGAGAAAAACGCGGCTATCCGAGCCTACAGGACTTACCCCACAGCAGCCAACCGATCATTCATGAACCACTTACAAGCCAAAGTAAGAAGGCGCATGAATGAAATGAGGGAAGCTCGCTGGGACAACTTCTTGGCTAACCTTACCCCTAATCACCAGGCTTTCTGGCACTTGCAACGCAAGCTCAGAGTCAAAGAAGCCTGCGGCATCCCTCCTCTTAATCGTCCTGGCCGTAGTCCCGCCTTCGACGACGACGAAAAGACCGAATGTCTAGCCGACAATCTAGAATCCCAATGTTCTCCCAGCTCCCAACAAGTAGACATGGCCCATCTCACAAAGGTGGACGCCGAGGTCGAACGAAGGGTAGCGCAGCCCCCAATAGAGGACCCAGACAATCCACTCCCAGTAGTTACAGTCGATGAGGTTCAATCCCTCATCAAAGATCTCAACCCTAGGAAGTCTCCTGGCTCCGACGGGATAACAAATAAAGTTGTCAAACTCTTTCCCCTCCACATCATTGTCTTCCTGACAGCCATTTTTAACGCTGCCCTTTCAAACAACATCTTCCCACAATCGTGGAAAGAAGCAGTTGTCATAGGGATACCAAAACCTGGTAAACCCAAATCCGAATCCTCTAGTTATCGCCCCATTAGTCTCCTTAAAACTCTCGCGAAGATCTACGAAAGGTTGATCTTCAAAAGACTTAAGGACTTCGCTGAATCCCACAAACTTATCCCGAATGAGCAGTTTGGCTTCCGAACCAAGCACTCGTGTGTTCAACAGGTGCACCGCATCGTTGAACACATAAGTGCGGGGTTCCAAGCCAAACAGCAAACCGGCGTCCTATTCTTCGATATAGCGAAAGCATTCGATAAAGTTTGGCACAATGGCTTATTATATAAGCTTTACCAAATCGGTGTGCCTGACAGACTCGTGCTCATCATACGAGACTTCTTATCGAATCGCACCTTCCAATATCGCATCGAGGGCTCATTATCTTCCCCTCGTCGTATTCGTGCTGGAGTCCCCCAAGGCTCCGTGCTCTCCCCACTCCTTTTCACGCTGTACACCAGCGACATCCCCAAGAGTCCCAATGCCGATCTAGCTCTCTTCGCCGATGACACGGCTATCTACTATAGAGGCAGAGACCGTCATACGATCGCCAAACATCTCCAAACCGCAGCCAATGCCCTCGGCAAATGGTTTCGGAAATGGAGATTTGAAGTCAACCCAGATAAGAGCGCAGCTGTCCTCTTCTGCCGCTCTGGCGACCGATATCACGATCCTCCGCCTTCTGTAACCATGTTCGGCCAGCCGATTCCCTGGGAATCCACGGCCAAGTACCTAGGCGTCATCCTCGACCAAAGGTTGTCCTTTGCATCCCACACAAAGAAAGTACGGTCACGTGCTTCCTTTGCCCTTGGTCGACTCCATTACCTACTAAATGCACGGAGCAAATTGTCACTTAAGTCTAAGTTGAGAATTTATCTCTCGTGCATCCGTCCCATAATGACATACGCCAGTGTTGTTTTCGCACACACGGCCAGCTCTAACATCCATAGAATGCAGGTCCTCCAAAACAAATTCTTGCGAAAGGCCGCGGGAGTCCCGTGGTATGTTCGCAATAGTCAACTCCATGTAGACTTCAAAATTCCCACCATCAAGCAGTTTATGAAAAGAGCCTCTAAGCGCTTTTTCGAATCTGCCGAAAAACACCCGAACCCATTAATCGTATCGGCCGCCCGATATACCCCATCTCGTATCTCCTCCCGACGCCGTCCGAGGCACGTTCTCCTTGACCCTGACGACGATATCACATTGCTTCAGCAAGCAATGTCTCAAAAGCACACACCAAACCGACCATTGTTCCGTCCTCGCCGGCGAGGCTCGTCGCGAACTCTACGTCATCGTCCCCCCCGTCCCCTGCTAGGGCCGGCGCGCGCCGAGCCACTAGCCTCAAACACGTCCCTAAATAATACAACTCAGATCCAGCTCCCTAGCTCATCCCCCAGCAACGCCCTAAGCCGAGGTCCGAGCCCCGCACCGGGGCGCCCTTAGCTGTGTTGCTTAGTATTTAAGTTTAAGCTCGGCTGGAGGCCCTTGGGTCTCGCCCTATAGTCCGGTTAAGCAGTGGAGGTAACTCCCCCCTACCAACTGCGAGAGACCATATCATAAAAAAAAAAAAAAAAAAAAAAAAAAAAAAGGACTTTTGGGTTCTCATCGTATATCAGGGTTGATATTTGATACCACAAAAGGATATGACATTTTTATAAATAAACTCAGGTTTAAAAATTACGCACTTATTAAAAAGATATTGTTTGGAAGTGAAATGCATAAAGAAGCGAATAATAACTGTTTTATATGGATATACAAGCTTCTGCTAGCAGCTTCGCCTGCGTCGCAATAAGATTTCAAATGCTAAGTTTCATACCTTTTTCATTAGCTTTTGGGAAGAATTTTTGTTAAAGCCAAAGAATGCGACCTCTAATTGTCACGTTTTTACGGCCACAGAATTTATATCCGATTACAGAACCTAATTGCAGAACAATAATTAAAAGAGACAGAGAAAATACATAAGTATATGAATATAATAAAATTACTCAGTAAATATAATTTTCCGCAATTTTTCATAATTGTTCATTGATTATGTTCGTTGTAGCTCGTAGAGCTCTGCAAGAGATTTCTATTCAGTAACATCATCCTATATGATAACATACGGACAGAGAAAAATTCCCATCACAATATTAATGAACCCGGTATATGAATATGATAAAGTAAGCCAAGCCATGATTTAGTTATTTATGATGTCATCAAACCGTGCCAGTTTTATGGCAAAAATATCCTAAAACAAACAAGCTTTTTCGGCAATAAATGTTTCTGAGCGCTCATAAAAATATGAAGCCTATTGTCAAAGTTTACCGAGCATGGACACATTGAAGATAAACCTCCTTATATCTGATGCCATAACCTCTTATACAATGATATTTCAGCTGCGTGACAGGGACAGATGTATACATGTCAAATACATCTGTCGCTTAGTAAGAGTAAAACTATCATGCCAATAAGAGCTCATGGTAAGACCCGAGGCACAATGCTTGCCCAATGAAATATACAAGTACACGCAGCTGTCGTGAGGGTGATACCTAATGGGCGACCTACAGCGAATAGTACAGTGACATATTTGTTATGATCTAAACAATATCAATTAGAAAATGTACTGCCTTTGTCTGGTAAAAATTTTTTTGTGTTTATTTCTATGCTGAAGTAACAGCTTTTCTCTAAATGCATAATAAAGTATATACGGCACACACATAAAAAACTTTTTAAAATTTTTCCGTGTGTCTGTCTATCTGTTTGTTGCGGTTAGCAGAAGTACTGTACTCATCTCCTATCTCATATAGAAAACCAAAGAATTTATAACATGTTTCTTTGTAAAATTCGATAGGGTATGTTTTGATGATCCGCCATCATTGGAATTCATCCACAAATAAAGTATCAACAAGTTTTGAGCCATACGCAATCGAAATCGTCGCCGTTAAGACATGTTATAATTTATACTTGGGGTATAGAACTGTTGGTTCCCGGTGCGATACAAAGACAGGGAAATGAGGCATACTTACAGCGAAGTTTACAGAAAAGTTACACAAAGGAATTAATGGCGAAGGCTCCTCCGCCCTCCCAAGGGCTCTTGGAAGCATTGGGCGGAGCTCAGGATTAGTTCTGTTTACTTACTAAAGTACTGCCCCAAAGTTTACGCTGAAAGGGAATTATTTTCTGCCATAATAATTTTGCAGCTAATGACTTATTGTCATCCGTGGCGCTTGGAAGGCAATTTAAGTATTACGTAAGACCTTAGAAACGATGGATGGATTGTGTGGAAGATGGTATTGATATGGATGACAATACAGATATGATGGATGATAAAGAGAATGGTGGAAAAGAACATATTGATAAAAATTGTCAGAACGACTTGATTATACAGGATTATACATGATACTGCCGAGTGCGGAAGGTTACTTTGACTGAGAAGAGCCTGGCGAGAAACTCTTTTATACAATATTTTAAAAATTTTGGATAACACAAAATAAATCACAAATATTGATGAAAGCATATATAATTTCGATGACCAGCCCCCACAAGTAGCATCTGTTCACAAGTATGACGTAAATGCCATCCCTTGTGCTTATATGCCACGAATACACATAAGTCATTATGTGGATGCGCAATCTGACTTCTATTGTAGGTTTTCACCCTTCATCTCTGCTTACCCTGCCTTCCTAGCAACGATCACATCCGTTCATTACCAGATCCTGTACATAGTAATGAAACAATACAGTTTACGAGTATTAAATTGTAGAGTGTTCCAAGATACACAGATGAAGCTATAAGCCGAGTAGTAAAGCCCAAGTTGTATAAATTTTACGAGAAGCTTTCACCAACTTGATCGCGGTACAAAGTACACCAAAACGTTAAACAGTGAGTCTGTAAGTTCCTCCAAGACCACTCAAAACCTTAATTGTTACGGCTGCCATTAACCAGGACCTTTTAGAACCCTATAAAATTAACTGACAGCGCACAATGTAAGTTGGCTACTTGACATACTGGGATTAAAAAAGGTTTGCCAAATTGCTCTTGGTTTAGGATAGTTTGTGCTGGGAGACCAGAAATAGAGGAACAGCTGTTTTAAATATAGAAGTTGAATGGAGTCCAGAAGTTGATGGACTTTATAAATATTATCATCATGATGATGTCCATATCCACACAAAAGGATAAGCACAGGTGTTACAAAAACAACACCGATTATTATAACGAAATCATATTCGTTATAATTTATTCGTTATATTATATAGTGCCAACGTGACAGAGGATGAGTCCATCGCCGTCTCAGGTACGTCTTTGAATTGCTTCTCAGACGTATGCGATGTTTCCCTTCACCGTAAAGCGTGGTGTGAAATCACTGCAGTTAACTTCATGGAAAAAGTCATTGGTGCAGGCAGCTGCGATACGAACTGCTTAAACCCTGCCACCACGGCTCTAAAAATTATTAGAATGAAGTATACCATTACGTATGTGTTACTAATATTAAAATTAAGGCTATATCTGACTGACAAGTGAAACCTTTTCCGTATTGTATACAAAGATCTTCAACTGGATTGTTGGAGGGCAAATTACTACTTATGCTATACTATTATATTGCCACTTAATGTTGCAGTTGAAGAACGAAGTTTCAAATCACTTGACCTTTATGTTTAAGTGGTTAAGGCTTATATTATTTTGAATTGTAGATAGAGCTGCAGTAAAAACGTGGTTGGTAAAGTATTTTCACATTATGAGTGAAGTTCTTTTGTGTGTATATTACAGTTTTGGCTATGATTGCTGGTTTGCGAGCCCATTGTTATGGACTCAAAGAAAAGTTTATTAAAAGCGTCTTGACTTGCGGCGGACAGGGGCCTTACCATGAGCTCTTATTGCCTTGATAGTTTCACTCATTTATGAGACAGATGTATGTGACGTGTATACATCTGTCACTGTCGCACAACTGAATTATCATTGCAATAAGAGCTCATGGTTGGGTCCCTGTTCGCCTTCACATAGAAAGTTATAATCATGGCCGACTGAAAATATACAAAATTACACATAATTACTACTTTATGTGCAAAATGAAGTTTCTAGCCTGTTGAATCGAAGAAACAATATAAATTGTGGAGTATTTTACTTATGATTTAACAAAAAACCTATAGTTTGGGAAGTAATTAACTATAGCTATCGAATTTTCCATGTATGTAGTTATGTTTAACTAGCTACAGCCAGCGCCTCCGTCCGCGTGGAATAATTACTTTGGGCTGACGCTAACTTTAACCCGCGATTAGTCTTAGCGAGATGACAATATATAGCTTAAAACCTTCCTCGATAAATGGACTATCTAAAACTGAAATAATTTTTCAAATCGGATCAGTAGTTCCTGAGATATTCTGGGTCGTGAAATTATAACTTGCGAGTGTGAAAATTAAAAATTAATCCTTATTTCTTTCCTTTGTTCTTTCTAACATCCACATACCTGCGACTATAGCAAAATAATATTATCTATACTACAGATAAATAAAATTGAAATATCTGTTTGTAATTCCAAAATTACAGCATTTCACTAAATGAATATGAAAGTATACACGCTACTGACACCGAAAAACCAAGTTTAAAATTTTTTCTCTGTCTGTCTGTCTGTCTGTTTGTTCCGGGTAATCTCTGAAACGGCTGGATGAATTTTAACGGGACTTTCACTGGTAGGTAGCTAATGTTTCAAGGAGTAACTTAGGTTAATTTTATTTATCAAAAATATAAGGGTTCCGCGACAATAAGGATGAAACTACATCTACGCGGGTGAATCCGCGGGGCACAGCTAGTACTTACTATACATACTTCCTGTAACTCCGGGACCCATCGGCCATTAGCAGTTATAAGACCAGACATAATATGATATTGCTGATGTTACTCAATAACCTTATCAACATGTTATATCCTTCATTGAGTTATCTGATCATTTCAGCTCTCCCTACTTTTCCTATACGTATTTTTTTGACTTCGCTTACTTCCATAGTATAGGCATGTATAGATGTATAAATAGATTGTGTCTATACTATAGACATATATTTATATCTATTTATTTATATTATACATACTAGAGATAAACGTTTGTAACGAATAGGCTCAAAAAGTACTGGACCGATTTAAAAAAATCTTTCTCCATTTGGTAGCTACATTATCACTGGTTAATATAGGCTATATCATATCCCCGTACTCCCACGAGAACGGGAACTACGCGGATGAAACCGCTAGTCGGTCTTTTTAGGCAGAACAAAGGAACCAAATTTTCTTCAAACATGATTGGTGCCCGTGACATTTTATAGCAAGCGTTTTAGTTGGGGCTATAAACTCCGGGAATTTGGTCCATTTGAGATTCGCTGATTGCTTTACTACTGGGGAGATGAGATCTATGCAGTAATGTGCGCCAAGGGCCAAGGTATGTACTTCATGGTAAATGAGACCAAGAGTGGATCAAACGAGGGGATCAGACCGGAATCACTCGAGATGCCTTATAACATCCTTCTGAATTAAATATAGCCGTGCCCCGCGGTTTAACTCGCGTAGCTTTAGTTTCAGACAGACAGACAGGCAGACAGCCATACAGACAGACAGACAGACAGACAGACAGACAGACAGACCGACAGACAGGCAGAGAAATTTTTAAAAAATTAGCCTATGTTACTCCTTGTTACATCAGCTATCTGGTGGTGAAAGTCTTGTTCAAATTGGTCCAGCTGTTACAAAGATTAGCCAGAGCAAACAGATAGTATGAAATTTTTCTTTAAATTGGTTGCACTGTATATACTTCCATATGCATTTAGTTAAAAGTTGCTTATTTGGAAATACAAACAAACATTATATTTTTTTATATGTATAGAATATGATAAAGGCCATATTTTTAGACAGCCGCGTTGGTCTAGTAGTCGCAAACTCTACCGCGGACCACGAGAGTCCTAGTTTCGATCCCGCGGCGGGAAAGTGTTATTGAGTTTTTCCTTTAGTAATTTCCCAGTAGCAACCCTTTTGATTCTGGATTAGTGCACGGTTTATGGCAATTGGCTCGACTATTACATGAGACGAAATGTGGGTGTAATCTAAGTACACCTTTGCCTACTCAATGGGGAAAACAGCAAGAGAATATGCGGTACGTACATGTCATAATCTATACAGATAAATAAAATTTAAGTGTCTGTTTGTAATTCCAAAATGACAGCTTTTCACTAAATGTATATGAAAGTATACACATTTCTCTGTCTGTCTGTTTGTTCCGGGTAATTTCTGAAACGGCTGGATGGATTTTAACGGGACTTTCACTGGTAGGTGGCTGATGTTTCAAGGAGAAACTTAGGCTACTTTTATTTATCAAAAATATTAGGGTTCCGCGACAATAAGGATGAAACTAAATCTACGCTATATAAGTACACTTATAATTGACGTAAGAGACACGTGTGTCATTGATACCTTTATTTTTTTCATAGACGTGCACTCGTCTTATAAGTGGCTTGATTAGTCTCTCAGTCGATGGCGATAATGAATTGTATTTACCAGACCACTTACAATAATCGAGACTTATTATAAAGCTATAATAAGTGTCCTTGCGCTTAAGGTTGTCACGTATACAAAGACGGACATGGGCTTTTTTATTACGAGTCCCGGCAAAATAAACGGTGTCCGGCTTGTGCATATGCTCACGTCTGTATTCCCCGAAGGGGTAGGCAGAGGTATTGTAATAACAACATTCAACAATAAAGAGTCACAAACATTCATATATTTTAAAATTTTCGCGTTTATGATATTAATAGAATGTATTGGACTTGGATTTGACTGAATCGGTATTCCAAAACGATTTAATAATTGACGTATTGTTGACTAAGAAATTAAAACATTATAATTACGAGCAGGGGATCAGATCAGGGGATCCGAACGGAATAGCATGAATAGTTTTTAGCTGGTGCGACTACCAACAATATTATATTTTTAAATTATGTTTTATTCTCTACTGTTTAATTTGTAAAGAAAATACTTATGATACGATACAAGCATCAATTATATGTAATGATTTTCTACGCGAAGTTAACTAAAATCGTTTTTTTTTCGTTACATCATTTTTCAAAATGCTTAAAATTTACTTTACCTAACGTTAAACCTGTTCCGACCAAAATTATGATCAATGGTGAAAAACTGGATATTGTGGAGTCAGTAGTTTTTCTAGGTGTAACACTTGATAACAAACTTCAATGGGGCTCACATATATCTAGTCTATCGGGGAAACTCAGCTCGGCAGCATATGCCGTCAGGAAAGTAAAGCAGTTCACTGACGTAGACACGGCACGATTAGTTTATTTTAGTTACTTTCATAGTGTTATGTCGTATGCTATCTTGCTTTGGGGCAAAGCTGCCGATATAGAAGCCATATTTATATTACAGAAAAGGGCTGTAAAATCAATCTATAACTTAGGATCTAGGGCATCTTTGAAGGAAAAATTTAAAGAAATAGGAATTTTAACAGTGGCTTCGCAGTATATTTTTGCAAACTTACTACTTGTACATAAAAATATAAATTCTTTTCAAAAGAAGAGTGATGTACATAATGTCAACACAAGACATAAAAATAAATTAGTAGTACCTACACACCGCTTACAGAAAGTCCAGGGATCATTTTTAGGGCAAAGTATACGCTTTTATAATAAATTACCTACATGTATTGTAAATTTGCCCTTTGATAAATTTAAAGAAACTGTAAAATCTGTATTACTTAAAAAGGGTTATTATACAGTTAGTGATTATATGTGTGATAAGGAAACTTGGAATAATGTATTACCAGACAAATATTGTAAGTAGTCTCATGGACACTGTACTTATGCTACAATTCTTTTTAATATTTCTTTTGATCTTTGTTTTGACTGGCTTGAGTTGTCATGCTCACTAAAATGCCTTTGCTTGCGGCGGCGTCAGGGTGACGGGTCGCTCACTTCCCTCTATAATGGTTGAGGAGGGCGATGGCTGGCATTCTCGTCATACTTGTGAACAGGTGCTGCTTGTGGGGGCTGGTCATCTCAAGCTACGCATTTAGATATAAATAGAACTACTAGACTTTTCTTTATGTTAATTTTTATCGACATTTGTACATTGGAACTGTGTCCATGGACTTACATTTCTCAAATGATTTATTTTGTTTTTTTTTTAAATTGTATAATATTTTTGAAAAGAGTAATTACTGAGTTTCTTGCCAGGTTCTTCTCAGTAAAAGCAACCTTCCGAACCTGGCGGTAGCATGTATAATCCTGTAAATTGTGTCATTCTGACGATTTGAAAGTGCTTTGTATAAAGTCTAATCGAATAAAGATATTTTTGACTTTGACTTTGACTTTTCTGTCAACTTTTTCATCATACGTTTGTAGCGAGTGCCAACCCTGTCTCCGAGTGGGTGACGTGCTTGCACTAAGTATCTGTATCATAATAAGGGCATTGATTACTGAGCTGATTGGCTGATTGGCTGATTGGCGATGCAACCAACACCAGACAATGCGTCTACAATGCACTGCATGTATGTATTAAGGGGAACACTGCACGTGACAATTAACATTATTTTATCCATCGCCATGAAAGGTTCCTTATAAGGTAGACATATAGCTACATTTCACTCTACGTAGATGATATATAAAAATATTAAATTTATGTCAGATTTCGTAATTTCATAATAATAATATTTGATGGCAATTATTTATTAATTTGTCATCAAATTCATGAGGAAAATCGCACAATGGCCTTTGTCATAGCAAAATATATAAATATTAAATAAATTCTATGCTTAGTTTTTTGAATCAAATATTACGTGTACCAATATTTTAGCCGTGGTGGCCTTGGGGTTAGCAGTCGCCTGCTACGCAAGAGACGCAAGTTCCACTCCCAGCGGGGCCTGTAACAATGAGTTTTTTCTAAAAACTTATGTGCAGTGTTTGCACACCACAATTTATACGGCGAAGGAAAAAAAACCTGCATATGTCTGAGAAGTAATTTAAAGACGTCTATGCCGGAGTCGGTGATAGACTCACCATCTGTCACGTTGACACTCAATCATCTTCGGTGAAAAAGTAGGTGTTGTAATTATAACACCTCTGCATATGTCCAATATTTTAAAAACACAGAATATCGCATGTTTGAAGTTTTTAATGATTTCGCCATACAATTAATTTTCGGCCGAATTCGAACCACATAAAGATTATGGAAAATTTATTTACTGCAACATACAAGTTGGATTTATTATGTTGTATAATATAATACTTAATTTTGTGCAGATATTAAATATTATATTTTGGTGTCATTTGAATAATAATTAAATAAATAAGGATTTGTGGCTTAATTATTATCTGCGCTGCCTCGAAGATGATAATATGATTAATATGTCGTCACAGATTATAAAAATATTCCATAATGGATAGAATAAACAACTTTGCATACCTACTAAATTAATATATACTACCTTGTATCCAAGCTTCTTATAAGCATCATATAATATTATACATGCAAAAGTAACTCTGTCTGTCTGTAAAGGGTTGAGAGGATGATTGAGAAATATTTTTTTAGTACTCCCACGGGAACGGGATATGTCAAGGAGTAACTTAGGCTACTTTTATTTATTAAAAATATTAGGGTTCCGCGACAATACGGATGAAACTAAATCTACGTGGGTGAAACCGCGTGTCGTCCGCTAGTAACCTATAAATATTGACATACTAAAGTGAAATCATCCCCTTAACCGGTAGTTGACGAGCTGCTAAACATATAATGAATACTTCTAAGTAAGTATTTATCGTTCGACTTCCTGAGCCGGATTGGAACCCGCACTTCCTATTATAGGTTACGATTTAGGAAGCACTAAGGTTGCCTGGTGCGTGCCTCTGCTGAGGAAGTTGATGTATGCTTTAGTTTTGGGTTTTGATCGACAGATGGCGGTGGGTGCATACTATTTAAATACTAATAATGTATACAGATAAATAAAATGTAAGTGTGTGTTTTTAATTCTAAATTAATAGCTTTTCACTAAATGCATATGATAGTACATACGGTAGGCACCAAAAAAATTGTCTGACTGTTTGTTTCGGCTTATCTCCGAAACAGCTGGACCGATTTTGACGGGACTTTCACTGGCAGATAGCTAATTTAACAAGGAGGATAGCTAATTAGCTAATATAAGCTACATTCATTAAAAACAAACTATAGGGTTCCGCGGGTCACCCATAAAATGAACTCGGGGAAAACCGCGGGGCAAAGCTAGTCATTATAATATATTTGAGTACTGTTCATAGTTTTCAAGAAAAATCTAAATAATACTAGCTTAGTTCAATTATATTGAACATAACTTCATTTATTTTCGTCTTTAAATACCGTTTTAAAAGTTATTATAACAATACTTTTATTGTATGAATGAATGAGATTACATTATACTTGGTTGATAAACACAAAAACTGAAAAACAAGACGAAGGTCGCAATGACATCATCCACGCAAATATATCTGCTTACAACACTGAATATTATATGTTAAAAATACTTATTTGGAAAACATAAGTGTTTAACATTATTCATCAATTATTAAAATCAAATTAAATTATGAAATTATAAAATCAAGTGTTTTTTGTTTTTTATTTACTTAAATCAATAATTATCTTTTTACTATATTAGCGTACGTCACGCGATTTCACCCGCGTAGTTCCCGTTCCCGTGGGAATACGGGGATGAAATATAGCCTATATTATTCAGTGATAATGTAGCAATCTAATAATGAAAGAATTTTTTAAATCATTTCAGTACTTTTTGAGTTAATTCGTTACAAGCATAATAACAAATCTTTAGTCTATATAATATGCGTATAGATATAAATATCTCGGAAACTAATACGAGTACATTAACTACATCTCGCACTATGTTACTTAGCACAATTTTTCCCGTTTTTGCAACATTTTCCATAGCTGCTTCGCTCTTATTGGTCGCAGTGTGATTTTATAAACCTTTCTCGATGAATAAACACAAAATAAATTTTAATCAGGAGTTCCTGAGAGCATAACCAAACAAACAAACAATATCTTCAGCTTATATTAGAAAGACTAGACTCATGAACACGGAATCCAAGCACACAAGTCGGACTAAATATGTTATTTAACAGAAATATGTTTCAATAATTATACAGCTGCAGGTTTTTAATATATATTGGGTATTGGATGATTCACACGAAAATAAGTGGCACTAGTCAATAGCTTCGTTAGTATATACACATTATAATGCTCACGTCTGTATTCCCCAAAGGGGTCGTCAGAGGTATACAGACTACAGCATACAGTTATATATATAAAGTTCCTATAAAACAAATACCACACGAGTGCAAGATAAAGCGGACATACAAATGAACTTATGGACTCTTGGTAATATTGACAAAATAAAACAAAAATATAAGACATATATACTCACGCCCGTATTCCCCGAAGGGGTAGGCAGAGGTGTTGTAATAACAACACCCACTTTTCACCGAAGATGATTAAGTGCCAACGTGATAGATGGTGAGCCTATCGCCATCTCAGGCAACATATGTCTTTAAATTACTTCTCAGACATATGCAGGTTTCCTCACGTTGTTTTCGCATGTGTTGTCACTGTACATAAGTTTTTTAGTAAAACTCATTGGTTCAGGCTCCGCTGGGATTCGAACTTGCACCGCTTGCGTAGCAGGCGACTGCTCAAACCACACGGTCACCACGTCTCCTATTAGAATTAAAATATAAGAATTATTTTATATAAGTAATTAACAAGTTTTTTGATGGCTCATCGCCGCAGGAACAATTCCCACCGCTATTGGCTAATAATAAAATCCATTGTACCTTTGTTTGTCCGTCCGTTTGTCGCAAGCAGTGTCTCCTTACTTTCGTGGCATTGTTTGGGTGTAACGTCACCGTTTATTACCATTTGACACTAATTGCGGGTTCCATTCAAATACAGTTTTATGACAACACGCCCGGTTTGCTTGGGAATATTGAAATGCTATGCCGACCGCTACTTTATACTCGATCGATAATTTAATGTTAATATGTTACTCAGTAGTAATAAAATAAAATGTATTTGAGTATATTTATTACATAACTAGCTGTGCCCCGCGGTTCACCCGCGTGAATTTAGTTTCATGCTTTATTTCGCGGAGCCATAATATTTTTTTATAAATAAAAGTAACTTAGATTACACCTTGAATCATTAGTTACCTGCCAGTGAAAGTCCCATTAAAATCAGTCAACCCGTTTCGAAGATAATTCCGAAATAAGCAGACAGACAGAGAAAACTCTGAAAATATGATTTATATTAAATTTCTATATATACACTCATGTGTATACAGTGTAAAGCTGTTAATTTAGAATTACAAACAGACACTTCAATTATATTTATCTGTATATATTAATAATAATACTAACTACAATTTCTATCCCACACTAGCCGAATCAGAAATATAAATATTATTACAGCGATAATGATAAGAAAAAAACTATAGAGAGACTCATTAATATAAATGCATAATATGTTTGTTTGTAACAGCCGACCACATTGATACGCAGGCTATTTATATTTAAATAACATTAGATAACAGTGTAATTAAGAGCTGCAATAATGATACGTCGGTTATAGATGATAGTAGGACCATCTATATATACATATAAATAAATTCGAAGTATCTGTACTTACATAAAAAACCATTTTTTTGTTATTTATTTCCGTCCGTCTATTTGTTGCGGCAAATATCAGAAACGACTACACCGATTTTGACGGGACGTTCACTGGCATATAGTGGATGCTTCAAGGAGTAACTAGAGCTAATATTATTTAAAAAAAATGCTCTTACGGACTAAAGTCTACGCGGGTGGAACCGCGGGGAACAGCTAGTATAACATAGTAAACCAGCTGATCATATATACAGGGTGTCGGAGAAAAAGGAACAGTTGTCTTCTAGAAGTTGTAGGGTTTTATGAATATGTTACTATATTGAAGTTGTAAAATATCTAGCTCCAACGATAACGTAATTATAGGCTATGGCCGAAGAGCTCGCGGCCTTAAGTGATTGAATGAACGCGCGGCCGCGTTTACCTACATTACGTACGTGGTAATTAAACTTTTTAAATTAAGAGGAAGGTTAATGGTTTCGAAAAATGGTTAATCGAGGATTATTTCAGGATTTATTAGTGGGAGAAATAATAATAATAACGTAGTTAGATTTCACGTGAATAACTCTACGTTACAGCTGATTTTTATGCGAAAATAAGGTCTTGATACGTATAGTCAACTTTGAACGCCAATTACTCGAAAACGGAAGAAGATATTTTTATGATAATAATTTTATTTGCTTCCTAAAATTATACCCTCTCATATATTTCAACAGCTGTCCTGCTTTCCCCGACACCCTGTATATGTAGCAGCGTTTCTCCACTCGCTCATAGATGGCGCTACTCGCTAACAAATGCGAAGTTATAACATATATATATATATATACCATACTAACATTTATAAATTGTTTCTTTTATAAATCTTGTATTATACTTATGCCGAAATACTGAACAACAACTTATAACTAGGTCAAATATATTACCTACCTGTTTATAGTTTAAGAGACATTGGTATTAGCGTAAAATATAATAAAAATAAACAAATGTACTTACGCTGGAGTAAGCAGACGTGTTGTAAGAACAAAAGCGAGACTATCGCCATCTCAGGCACTGCACATACGTCTTTGATTACTTCTCAGACATTTGCAGGTTATTTTTGATTCACTTGCGAAGTTTTTCTCCTATTATTTATCATATTATACTGGCTCCTGTCCGCGGCCGAACTAGAAATTCCATTATTTATATTGGTTAAAGACTTTTTCATCCCACCATCTCGGAAAGAGTATTTTTAATCTTCAATATCTGAGTGGAAAAGCCGTTTTTATTCTCTAGAGGATAAAGTAAATTGAATTTAGAACATCGTGTGCACTAAGTTTGTGAATTAAAAAGATTATTCTGTAATACTTACCTGTCATAATGTAGTAATGAATACCTAAACTGAAATAAAAGTGTACCTATCTTGTGATTGTAAACGTTTTTTTTTTGCATTTAGTCATTTCCTCGCTGAGGTGGAATGAAAAGTTACGTGTTGCACTCGAGTGCAAAGATTTTTCACCTCGTGCTCTTTTGATTCCCTCGCTAACGCTCAGGATTCTAATTTTGAATCCTTCGCTTGCTCGGTCATCAAAATTGAACACGCGGTTAAAAAGCAACTTTGCACTCTTGTATAACAAATAACTATTTCAATCAATCAATTTGTTTCTTCCATAAAACATACAAACTTAATCTCTTAATATATTAAACTGGCGATAAAACCGAAATCCCTCACAAACCAATATAATAATGAATTCATTAGATTGTGTTATGTTGGCCGAGCTCTGAGACTATAACCAAATAATTTATCAAACGAATGGTAATCACGAGTGGTTAGATTGTGGTAGGCATGTTAGCACCGGTTATAACCGGCTGGAACCGGCTCTATGTACGATATCATGATGTATATTCTACATTATAAAGGTATACCTTAGTTATACTTACTTACTAGCTGTGCTCCGCGGTTTCATCCGCGTAGATTTCATAGGTAATTTCGCAGAACGATATTTTATGTTAAATAAAAGTAGCAACTTGTCCTTGTAACATCAAAAATATGCTAGTGAAAGTCCCGTTAAAATCGGTCAATTTGTTTCAGAGAAAAGCTGGAAAATACATATTTTTAAGTGTCGTATATACTTACATATCTATTTAGTGAAAAGCTGTAAATTTGTAATTACAAACAGTTACTTCAATTTCATTTATCGGTATATAGATAGATGTATTGCAAGTGCACAATATATAAATGTTTCGATAGAGGCATATTTTTTTAATGCGCTGAACACATTTTTTGTCTTAAATAATAGTAGCATTAGTTATCCCTCTTCACATTAGCTATTTGTTAATGAAATTGCCGTCAAAAGCAGTCTAGCTTTTACACGTAACAAACAGATAGATAACGAAATATTTATAATTTTTTTTTTTTTTTTAAATGACAGGTATATTTTTAAGAGAGATGTAAAGTATGTATATAATGTTATTTCGCATTGATCATGATAACATAACATGGCCGATAAGATATTATTCATCGAAATAACGACCAAGTTCGCGTGAAGCCAATCAAGCCGTGTGTTTCATCATCCAACAATTTTCCGGTATATGTTTTGTTTTCGCACATCGTTGGAAACGTCCACATGATTCGAGGCACGGCGGGTGTTGCATCAGAATTCTTACGCATGTATTGCTTTGTTTGGGTCTTAGAAGGGGTCGAATTAAACCCTGTGACCAAACTCAGTGCTCTGGCCTTCGAGTAGATACTTTGGATCAAATAAAATGACTGAATACCAAAGAGATGAAAGTTTTTTATTGTGCAGCGAGTCTTAGCATATACGTATACCGGAGAGAATCTCTATAGCGCGATTCACATCATTATTAGCCCCATCTATCGGTATTGTAAATCATTACTGAGTGCCCGGTTAAATAGACTCAGATCTATTACATGGGACTGAAAAATAAATGGTGGAATGTTAGTGTTCTACAAATACTAGCGGATGTCACGCGGTTTCGCCCGCGGAGTTCCCGTTCCTGTGAGAGTACGGGGATAAAATATAGCCTATGTTACTAGCTTATGATGTACCTATCCAATGCTGAGTCATACTTACATTCATATACATATTCTCGTCATACTTGTGAACAGGTGCTGCTTGTGGGGGCTGGTCATCTCAAGCTACGCATTTAGATATAAGAGAACTACTAGACTTTTCTTTATGTTAATTTTTATCGACATTTGTGGACATTGGAACTGTGTCCATGGGCTTACATATCTCAAGTGATTTTTTTTTTATATTCTATAAAATTTTTAAAAAGAGTAATTACTGAGTTTCTTGACAGGTTCTTCTCAGTAAAAGCAACCTTCCGAACCTGGCGGTAGCATGTATAATCCTGTAAATTGTGTCATTCTGACGATTTGAAAGTGCTTTGTATAAAGTCTAATCGAATAAAGATATTTTTGACTGTGACTTTAACAGAATTTTCAAGATCGGTCAAGTAGTTTATGCGCACAAACAAACAATCAAATCTTTCCTCTATATAATATTAGTGTAGATGTACCTAGATTGTCAAACCCAACATCCACCCATGTTACTTATATATGTTACCGACCTAATTGACAATGAAATAATGTTTTGTCTTAGGAGATTTTACACTGTAATGTTAGGTTCATTATCAGATAAGGGTCGGTGAAGACAATGTTATTGCCTGTTCTGTGTATTATAATATGATCAATCACCCTTGTTTTGATTGGCCGTGCTTGGCTCATGTGTCATGTACCTTTGTGATGTAATTATAACATCTTATCTTAGATTAGTTCATCAAATCACACACTATCATTTTTTAAACATCAAGGCTGTCAAACAAACGTACCGTTTGCCTGATCATAGACTCATCATGGGTTTAAGCAAAGCGTATTAAGAACTTCTGAGCTTTGTACTGTACTGAGCTGGTACCGTTAAATTCGTCAATGCTAAGTTCATAGCATGTGCATTTTTTGGTCTTCTGTCTACGGTTTTAGACAATTGCCTCTAAGTATATAAATCTCAGGAATCGGCAATTTTTCATCACTGCAACGTGGTAATTCAGCTGTTTTGCAAGCACAGCGCTCAGTTTGAACAACAACCGAGTTCAGTAAATAAATAAAGGAAACACGATGACAAACAAACCGAAATTTTTACACCTCTGATCATGTGCAGTTTTGGAAACATTTAGGAAAGGTTGGGCTAATTTGTTTATTTTCATATTAAAGCTTTTTTCGCAAGTCCAAAAAGGTTCGTACACGAACGTAAATGGTTTGGTGTTATTGTATACCTTGTTTGACAAACAGTTAAATAAGCATTTTATGATGCTGTTATAGTGCTTTAAGAGTTTCTTATCGTTTGTTTCGATAATATCCTGATCGCTAAATGTGTCTTATATAACTTAGTGATATTGAAACGTGTATAAATTAGTACCTAACATCAGGGTAGAATGATGTTGGACAAAAGTAAAAACTAGCCATGCATTTTCTCTATATTCCTCTATCGAAATATTATTAAAATCGATAAATTCGATTTGTAGTTATTTTTTTAATAGCTTGCTTTGCCACCCTTATCACTTAGGGTGTAAGAAAAATAGTTTAAGCCCTATTCTCAGACCTATATAAACAAAGAATTCCATAAAATTCGGTTAAGTCGTTTCGAGTTTCGTTACAAATACTGTGAAATGAGGATTTTACATGTTAGATTATTTATTTGCCGACATATACGAAGTATTATATTCAAGTAAATAGTGTTATGTACAAGATAACATATGGAAATTTGACTGTGCAATTATTTAACGTGCTAACAAAAATTGTTCTAGTAATATTAACCACTACTGGACGTCGCGCGGTTTCACCCGCGTAGTTCCCGTTCCCTTGGGAGTACGGAGATAAAATATAGTTTATAATAATCAGTGATAATGTGGCATTCAATTGGTGATAAATTATTTTAAATCGGTCCAGTACGTTTTGAGCCAATTCGTTACAAACATAATCTCATCCTCCTCTCCATAATCAATCTCTCCTCTTTTATAGTATTGTATAGATTGCGTCTTGATGAAACCTATTAACAATCAAGTATTACATGAATAAATGATAAACTTGACTTCTGCATACTTTGACAGCAAATACAGCAAGAATATTCGAGTATTACCACTGCGTGTGCTAATAATAGAATCACATGTGTTTATGTGGCTTCCGTTTGCGAGAACACACGTTTGCCACCAAATGTGGAGCCAGCTGATCCTGATTTATTTATTATTCCCAGTTTTTTATGTGTTCCTGCTAACATCTTTGAGGGAATTGTAAGTAACTTGTAGTTAGTATGGCATATCGGATTAAGGGGTTATATTTAAGACTTAACTATGCGGTATTATCGTGGAGAATTAAGAATATAAAAATGTGCTATTGCTTTGTTTTTCCATATAAATAATAGCCCAAGGTACTCATTGTAACATTTGCAATCTACCAGAGAAAGTACAGTTAAAATTTATCCAGCCGTTTCTGAGATTACCCGGAACAAACAGACAGACAGAGAAAATAGTTAAAAAATATTTTTATGCGTCTGTATCATATATATTTTCATAATATACATTTAGTGAAGAACAGTTATTTTGGAATTACAAACAGACACTTCAGTTTTATGTATCTGTATACTTCCATTATGCACTTAGCGAAAAGCTAGAACATCATACATCATTCTTATATCAACCATGAATGCATATTGCTTCATCCGCCAATCGCGCCGTCATCATTATATATTAGTTACCAAGCTACTTAACTAGACCCAACTATTAATTTCCTTAGACCTAGATATCAAATTTCCTGTTGTAACAAAACAATAACCATCGTCACTGGGGGTGTGTCACACATCATACGATATCGTGAACATTAACATAAAATGCAGATACTCGTATATAATGATACTCAAGCCGACCTCTCGGCGTGACTCAGAACTTTGCTACCGAACTGTTTACTGCATACACATAATGTAATTAATACCAAGGACTGTTGTTCTCACATTGACATTTGACATTTCGATTTATTTAAAATTTAAATTGGTGACTAAACCACTGAAAGAAATCGACTGACAATTTTTTGTACATTCAAATGAGCCCCGACAATTTGAGGGAGATACCCGGATTGTATGAAAGGGTTTAAAATCCATTCAATTCTTTCCATGTTTAGTATATACTTCGGGATCACTTATAGCTCCTGGCTATGACATGGTAAGCAAACATTTTGGTATTATTTATTAATCATAATTTTTGTACATATGCTGATACTATTTTTGCTTTTATGAATAACTAGCTGACCCGTGGAAATTCCTATCACCTACCAGTCGATTTAAAAAATTTTTACAGAATAGAAGTGTTGTTTTTAGACTTTATCAGGCAATTTTAAAAATTTTTTACCCGTTAGATCCTTCAAGAGATAGACTTAGATAATACAAGAAGTATTCTAAAAAAAGAATTAGCAAAATCAGTTAATCTGCTCTCGATATTTGCGCTTAGCAACACACAGCGATTTTTATACTATAGATTAATATAAATTTCATTTTAACGAATAATTATTTATTATTTAATAAAACGTACACGATGGCAGCTGAGTTTCTTGCCGGTTCTTCTCAGAAGGCTAGTTTCCGAACCGGTCAGTTTTTCGACGTTCATAAGTGCTTAAGGGCCAGTATATGTCTCCATAGTTTGCATTGTAGGCGTGTTCAATATATATATTACTTTGGTCAACAATATACTAGCTTATTAACTTACAAACTGTGCTTCATTTGATTATATATCGCCCAAGGCGTAATATTGCTCTTGTTCTAGTGTGCCCTACGGTCCTATACACCTTTCTAGAAGTTTTATCTTCTTTCCTGAAAATTAACAAGAGTGTTGATGTAAGGAAAAAATGGTAAGTACCTATGGACTTAAAAACATATGATATACCAACAAGGTAAGACCTATTAGGGCTATAACTCATAACACGAATTTGGTGTTTGTTAGCCACTTCTTGTAAACAGCATGTGACTGTAACGATGTTTTCAGTATTTCACGATAACATGTTACGTCATTGTGTGAACAGTGGGACGATCTATTAAAGTGCACGCGGTTACTATGTGGATAATATACCTATAGAGTGTTTTTTTAACAAAAAAAGATTTTAAGAAAAAAGTATTATTTTTATGTCCATTTGTATATCCGTATGTCAGTCTGACACTTTTTCTAAAACGTATGATACTTATAACTCATAACTTTATGATACTAAGTAGAAGGTCCTAGGGTATTAACGCCTCCCATTGCGATCAAATCCAATTCCCTGATCATGATCAGAAAATGACCAAATCAAACCATAATTCACTATACCACACCACTATAAGTCGAAAATTAATATCATTTCCCTGGCCTTAATCCCATGTATTTGGGGTCGGCACTTGATTCAACCCGATGTGGCTGATCACCTGATTTTTATACGAAGCGACTGCCATCTGACCTTCGCAACCCCTTTTTCGAGGAAAATCGGCAATCTGGGTTAAACCAGTTGTCAGACTCTCTTAAGCCTCTGACTGACCTGTAACGATTGCCAAAGATGTTAAATTGGCAACCGGGACCGACAGCTTAACGTGCTCTCCGAGGCACGGAGGGAACTCGGGCGGTCACCCATCCAACTACTGGCTAGGCGTATGGTTGCTTAACTTCGCTGATCGAATCATATGCGCAATAGCAACTGTGCCACGAGCTCCTCCTCAAGTCGAAAATTAATAATAATAATTTATTAAGTTTGCGCCCTGGTAAAGCACTTATTAGGTAGTAGGTTCAGAATCTAGCCTTCTGAGAAGAAACGGCAAGAAAATCGATATACCGTTACACATTTATGATCCACCGGTGGATCAATTTTATTTTATAATTATTGTATATGCCGCTCTGGGGCCCAACCATGAGTTCTTATTGTAATGATAATTTCGTTGTGCGACAGTGACAGATGTATGCACGTCACATACATCTGTCTCATAAATGAGTGAAACTATCATGGCAATAAGAGCTCATGGTAAGGGCCCTGATCCACCCCGCCATGCTGTGATAGCCTAATCATCCATTAGAGAGAATCAGCCAGGCATATTGTACATTTTATCAACACAATAAAAATATTTTATGTAGGTATAGGTACAGCGAATTAGATGCAATTAATTTTACATTAGGTCTAAGTATTCATATACACAATAGTGACAGATTGTATCATCATAATAACTTTTCGTCATGTCATTCCTCTGAGCCTTGAAGTAAAACTCCGTCAGGAATATTCCAGTTATATTTAAATGATAAAAAAAAATGTAAGTCGTTAATAGTTAGACAGGTATTCGGATACATGTTTTGCAGGAAACAACCGCGTATCATTTAATCTTAACTCTGAGAAAAATGCAACTAACTGCAAATTACTGAGAAGTGCAGCGAGTAGGGTTGCCAGATCTATATAATTTGTGTTCCGGAAACCTACACATATTTTGTTGATATATTTTGGTCTCATAACCAAGTAATAACAGAAATACTACCTGTAATATGTACCTGTACCTAAGTGATGATTTCATGACTTTTTACATAGTTAAATATAGTTTATTTCAACTCATTTCCTACTGCTATTTAGGAATACACTTTAAAATCCCCCAACTTTCTGGACAATTAGTAACAATTCTAGCTCTATCCAAAATCCTTTGGCTGAATAATCCGTATGTATGACAGCCCTAAGCCAGAGACATAATTGTTCTAACGCACATGATTCAGTGCGCCGGAGTCGCTCATGGTTCGATCAAAGCGGCCGTCAAGTAACACCATGAATACTTAATTGAATTTACCACTCAGGACCACCTTCCTATCTTCATGCTGCGCTATTAAAGCTATAAGATATTATTACTGCCGGTCGAAAGCGCGACGTAGGAACACGGGGTTTAGGTTCGATATCCGGATTGGAAAACTGTTATTGAATTATTCCAACCGTGATTTCCCAGTAGCAGCCCGGAGTCTGGACTAGTGACCAATGGATGGCAATAGGCTCGCAAAACTGTCTGTCGGTGAACAAGTACACATTTGGCTACATAGATTTAACGGCTTGATAGACAAATGGTCAAAAAACGGAATACTTAGCTCAGACGTACTATTGAGTTGAAGTCCTATCAAACTCGGATTCAATCGAAGGACTTGATTCGTTCAACAATATTTCGATTGTTCTTCTTATGTAAATCAGGGGGGGCTTGTGGCACTGTTGTAATTGCGCATATGATGCGATCACTAAAGTTAAGCAACCATACGCCTAGCCATATACGAGTTCCCTCCGTGCCTCGGAGAGCACGTTAAGCCGTCGGTCCCGGTTGCCAATTTAACATCTCTGGCAATCGTTACAGGTCAGTCAGAGGCCTAAGAAAGTCTGACAACTGGTTTAACCCAGATTGCCGATTTTTCTCGAAAAAGGGGTTACGAAGGTCAGATGGCAGTGGCTTCGTATAAAAATCAGGTGATCAGCCACATCGGGTTGAATCAAGTGCTGACCCCAAATACATGGGATAAGGCCAGGGAGATGATGTAAATCAGGTCACAGTAGCCTTGCAAATTTGATTAAGGTACATGTGATACCGTTTCACACATATCAATTATTTTTACATAGTGGCATATATGTCTGTCCATGTCTCGTTTAGATATGATAGCATGTGCTGTACACGATCCTAATAATGCTATTATATTACAAGGCAACCATGACGGAGTGACTTTTTGTAGCGCACGCGTCACTGAACAAAGATCTATATCTGATGTGATGTGATACATTGATACCGACTCTTAGCTCCTCAGTGTACTTATTAAAAACTATCAATATTTTTAAAAAAATCATCATCTCCCCGGCCTTATACCATACATTGTTGGAGTCGGGACATGATTCGAAGCGACTGCCACCTAATCGGAACCCCTATTACTAGGGAAATCGGTGATCTTGGTTGAACCAGTTGTAAGACTCTCTTAGGCCTCCGACTGACCTGTAACGATTGCCTCGCAGACGTATAGAAAGTATAAAGTCGGTCATCACAGACAAACCGTACGATACAGCATCTGCTTACAAAACTATTTTATATAAGGACATCCAAAACTATCGAAATAAGAATTTCTGCAGAATACTTGTTTTGTCGACGTACCACAAAGTGTTTATGCAAACTTTAAACTCTGCAGTTTTAAAAATATCCATGCATACACGTGTTACCATGTGGACTCAGAGCTAGGGTTGTGCAGAGCAAGTTATGATTCCTTTGCACCCACTAAAATTATCCAAGAAAATTATGTCCGAAGAGATCTTTGGTGGGCAAGGTTTTGTTATAAAAAGCTAGATATCTGAGTAGGAATATGGAAAAACCTCTCACAGCACAAATAAGGGAAAAATTACAAAAAGCCTAATTTTTTTTACATCAGTTAGTACGGTTTCGACTCACACTTGGTCGGTTTTTTTATATTAAGAGTAAATATGGATTTTTTTTTAAAATTAAATTTAAAGTTTTGGCTTTATTTTCACTCTATTATCGTTAACAAAAGATTTTGCGAAAAGGGTGTGTTCCTGTAGACTAGTTTCTTCTAGTTTAGGTACTACAAACCAAATAATATATCTCGCGACAACCCTACGAGAACACGTAAGCGCCGCTACAGAAAAGTGCAAAATATTTACCCACCGAGTTATCATAGGGTTAACAACACAATTTGACAATAGTGCTAGTTGCTAGCTGGCGATCACTTCAATGCCTTCAGCCGCGTTATTCCCTAAGGTTTTTCAGCGTCTCACTCGTCTTCGACTGCCGGTTTTAGAGATACGAAATTGAACCTTATCCTCCTATGTATTATGTATCAATTTCCTATGATTGATACCAACGCTCGGCGTCGAGTTCGACGCTGAGAAACCTTTGTGAATAACGCGGCAAGAGAATGATTGATAGGATATTAAAAACACGTGCTTATACGATGTTTTCTAAATAATTTGACGTCACTTGTGTACAGTTACATCGACAATATATTATAGTACATACTAGCTTACACCCGCAGTTTCTGCTTGGTAGAAAGATTTCTCATACTTTTAAACCCCATTTCACCTTCTTAGGGTCGAGTTTTGAAAAACTATTCCTAAGTGTATCCTTACACCTTACCAAGACATCATTCTATGACATCAAATATTGTAAATTGTTTCTGGAGTGATCCTAAATTACATTCCTTACTCAACCTATTTTTTATATTTATTCTTAGCTCAACCCAAACGTAATTATGAACTCATTCAAAGGCAAAAAAATATTAGTAACTAACTGTGCCCTGCGTTTTCACCCGCGTAGATTTAGTTTCATCCTTATTGTCGCGGAACCCTAATATTTAAAAAAAAATAAGTAGCCTAAGATACTCCTTGATATATAAGCTACCAGCCAGTGAAAGTCCCGTTAAAATTGGTCCAGCCGTTTCGGAGATTACCCGTAACAAACAGACAGACAGACAGACAGAGAAAAATTTTAAAACTTGGTTTTTAGTGTCAGTAGCGTGAATACTTTCATATGCATTTAGTGAAAAGCTGTTATTTTGGTATTACAAACAGACACTTCAATTTTATTTGTCTGTATGTATAGATTTAGTTACAAAGTTAATTTGAAAATTAGGTAAACAAATTTAATCTAAACATTCATGGGATTAGGCGTCATAGGATGAATAAGGCATATCTAAAATTTCATGTGGTTTTAGGCTGTGCGTTAATTCAGTCAGAATTTTATATGTGTATATCATACTATTCAAATTAGACCATAGGATTGATAAATGTGATTAATCTATCGATCAGCATTGTCCAGCTGACTCGAATCGTGTTTGAACTACATTATAATTGTTATGAACGTCAGCTCTTTTGAGTCACGTTTTATAATATTCTATGTCAGCTTTATGTCTGACATCTGGAGAAATTAATGACTCACCATTAGCATCATCGCCCAAATAAACCCTAGAGAGGTATGGCATATCGGAGTTTCCCGGAAATTCGGAGCTATCGAGTGGAGATTGTCCCTAACTCTCACAGAAGAAAACTAAATATCGTTACCTTAAATTAGTATTGTATTCCTCCATCCAATAGCAAGGGTCTAAGAATTTCGCTATAGTATCCCCTATACCTGGTCGGGGCGCGAGCCTAACGAGCCGCGGGCCTGAGAAGGTGGCAGCGCGATGTGGCTCGCGCTTATAAAAATAAATAGGCCCACACTAGTCTCTGACTAGACATCTCTCAAAAGAAATCGTATCACGTTAAAACTTGGTATCTTCTGAACCTTGTCGATTTGACAAGGGGATTTTCAAAGAACTATAGAACATTGCAAAGTGCCAATATGAATACTTATCGGAGATTTTAATTCAGTAACATTGATGCAATTCGATGGAGACGCGACAAATGATTATGCGAATTAACTAAGCTATGTGCAAGTTTAAAAATAACGTTAATTACCGAAGATTTAAGGTTCAAATTGGGGTAGCACGGAGCACCAGGTACGTCGACACCGGTACCTATAATCCAATAACAGCCATACAAAGCGATGCAGGTGCAGGAAGCCTCGTACAAAGTTATCAGACGAGCATATAATTGGTTTAGTGCTTACTTTACTTGTATTACAGGCTTGGAACGCTATAATGCACCTTACGTAAGAATCTTACAAAAATGAAAATGATTTATTCAGTTTAGGCCCTGGTAAGGCACTTATGAACGTCGAAGAATTTACCACCGGTTTGGAAACAAGCCTTAGATTTTAAAACACTCCGACGTCTGGTTGATCTCTTAATAATGTTTTTACAGCTAACAATCAAGACGACTATTAATTTGCCTGACTCGTTGGTCATGGGGTCCTGAGTTCGAACTCTGGTTAATGTGTTATTGAGTTTTTCTATCTGTAATTTCCCGGTAGCAGCCCAGAGTCTGGATTAGTGTCTGCCTAATATTACATGGGACTTCATATAGCTGGTGTGTAGTAGTGCAGTATTATTAGGTGCCTCTGTTCACCGTTTCGGGGATTAAAGGCGTGAGTATTTATATTTGTACTAGCTGTGCCCCGCGGTTTCACCCGCGTAGATTAAGTTTCATCCTTATTGTCGCGGAATCCTAATATTTTTAATAAATAAAAGTAGCCTAAGTTACTCCTTGAAACATAAGCTACCTGCCATTGGAAGTCAAGTTAAAATCGGTCCAGCCGTTTCAAAGATACCCCACTCGGGTTTTAGTGTCAGTAGCGTGTATACTTTCATATGCATTTAAATTTTATTCATCTGTATAGATGTATAGACGTATTCCGAAGTCAAGCAGGACCAAATTTCGTCCAACCATTCTTACTTCGATAACTAATTCGCAGTTAGTCCCGCACACAAGAGAAGATTTAATTCTTTCTCTATTCAGAATTAATTTTGAAGTACTTTGATGTTGTGCACTTAGGTTCAACGGTGTCTCATTCATTGAACTTATTTTAAACTTCAAAGTAATGTTTGCCTGGTGAACTGTGATCGCAATTAGAGGCTTTGATTAATCCCTAAGATATTTCTCTGCGAATAATTAATTGATTCGATACGCTTTGGTACTCATAATGTTTCTAAGAACGCAATGTATTTGATTAATTACAATTAAATTGTGCAGTCCTTACCGTGCGCTCTTATTGCTAGACTCAGTGTATGAGACGGATGTATTTGACGTGTATACATCTGTCACTGTCAGATAGTTGATCCATCAAGGTTGTGATGTTACAATTCATTGTGTGGGGTCAACCATGTCGCTTCACGGTTTGGGCCGGGCCCCGAAGTGATAATTAACCTCATGCTGTACGCAATAGTGTTACAAAATTGTTGCAGTTGCCATGCGATAAATAAAAGCATCTGCATTTTAACTAAGTACGTTGGCAAAGTGACTCCATTATTTATGAGTAAGGTAATATGCGAGTGTCACTTTTGTGTTGGTCACGTTCATAGGCTGCAGTGGCTGCTGGACGGACGAATGGATTGTATGCGTATGCATCACTGTAGTATTTTTTCAAAAGTAGTTTCTTTTTATATGTTTTCTGAGTGATTTATAAGTACGTCTTAATGTTTTTCAGACCTGAATTATGCAGATTTCATGAGGGTTAAGTTAAGCAAATCATAGACCGCTTACTTACATCAGAAATTAGGTCTCTAGCATTGCAGGCGACCACTCAAACCATTTGACTGCTGGCCGATAGTTTTGTCAATCAAATCAGATATTTACACTTACCTACGACTTTATTTTAAGTCTGTGATTACATATATTTTAATATTCATAAGGTTTATGAGGTCTATTTCAAGAAGAGATTTAAGCAATACTTATACTATATCTTGACTAAGTGAAACCTTTACAAGTAACATTAACGCTAGGTGCTATCGTTACAGTGCATTATGATCGAAAAGAGAAAAATACTTTTTAACACTCGTATTGTCAATTGTATACAGGGAGGTAATGGCTTAGGTGCTTATATCCTAGCTTTCTTATGACATAGAGCGCAACAAAGCAATATTTTTTAGTAACTGTATTCTGTTGTCTTCCCCTCTATGATGTTCTTAATGAAAGCATCGAGTCGTGATACGTGTCAAAGGATTAGTTACATACAGCTGAAGGAACAAGCCAGCGTCATGTCGTATAGGGAAGTCAAAGTGTTAGCGGACAATAGACAGGGCTGGCGATTGCCTCACAGAAGTCTGTTCGGTCCTGTTAATCTCCGGCTGGACAAATTTTAACGGGACATTCACTGCCAGGTAGCTAATGATACAAGGCGTAACGTCTGTGTTCCGCGGGCAACTCGCGAAAGTCTGCGTGGGGTACAGCTAGTCTATACAGATAAATAAAATTGAAGTGTCTGTTTTTTAATTCCAAAATTACAGATTTCACCGACACCGATTTTGAAAATTCTGTTTCAGTAAATATAACAATTCTGAAACCGGTTTTTAAAATTATACTCCTAGTAATCCGTAGTGAAAGCGAGTTGTAGTACTGTCAGTGTAATGGTGGGTGTACTGTGTCTGTTGCCATGCGAGCACCCATTGTTATTGGATTCGCTCCGGCCCCAACAGAGACATTGTTCGCAAATGGTTTTTACTGGTGTTCGTTGCGCTGTAATCTAACGCTACAACTGCTTTTTAGCTGCTTTGTTTGATTCATTTATCATTTGTGCACTAATCTTTATAGCTTTGATGGGGTTTATGTTTTCGTGTAAACTATTATACTTAATCCATACATACATTATGTGACTTTCTTATTCCAAATCAACTTTTCACTAAATGCATATGAAAACGGCACTTTTCTTTTTTTGAATTTTCCTCTGTCCGTCTGTATGTCTGTCGGTTTGTTCCGGCTAATCTCCGAAACGGTTGGACCGATTTTAACAGGACTGTCACTGGCAGATAGCTAATGCTACAAGGAGTAACTTAGGTAACTATATTTGATTAAAAAAACATCAGGGTTCCTTAAGTCACTCATAAAAATAAGTAGACGCGGGTGAAACCAGCTAACACAACACACTCGCTAGGCACACCTAGTTAATATTATAATTGGGGAAAGTTTTGTCAGTTGTCAGATGAATGGAGGATTGACAGATTTGAAAACATAATGCTTGTGAGATCTTACTGACGTACCTCTACGTCGGCTAAGCAGCTGAAGGATTTTTTTTTGCATTTTGGAATGCTGAATTCATGCTGCTGAGTAACAACTCTTCACTTAATTGAAAGGCAAAAAACCGAAAAGTTACAAAAAATTACGAATATCTGTAAGTATCATATTTTCTACAAAGCCTTATAGCCTTCAGTGCCTGGGAAATTAATACTGAGCACCAAATTTAACAAAGCCTGCGAAAATCTATGAAAAATATTCGCGTAAAATTAACTTATAAGCTATTAAACTTACCAGAAAACGTTGGTTGGAAATTAGACTTTAAGGTGTTGTATTAGGGGTGATATTTTACTCGGATGATTACGGCCTTCAGGTATTTTAATAAGACCTTTCAGCCCTCGCCGTCCAAATTAATATATGCGATCGTTAATACGTAACAGTTGCAAGTAGCAATAACTGCAAACCGTGTCGGATCTCTTATATTGTGGACCCCTCTTGGCAGGATTCCTCCTTTTATACTTTGTAGTATACGGTAAAATGTTGCTATCAGACTTATGTTTATAAACCTATACATACAGATAGATAAAATTGAAGTGTCTGTTTGTAATTCCAAAATAACAGCTTTTCACTATATGCATATGAAAGTATACACGATACTGACACTGAAAAACCAAGTTTTAAGTTTTTTCTCTGTTTACTCTGCAGTTACTCCTTGAAACATCAGCTACCTACCAGTGAAAGTCCCGTTAAAATCCGTACAGCCGTTTCAGAGATTACCCGGAACAAACAGCCAGACAGACAGAGAATATTTACTGTCCATGGGCTTATAGTTGCTTGAACAATTTATTTTGTATTTTTAAAACTGTATAATATTCTTTAAAAGAGTAATTACTGAGTTTCTTGCCAGGTTCTTCTCAGTAAAATCAACCTTCCGAACCTGGCGGTAGCATGTATAATCCTGTGTAATTGTGTCATTCTGACGATTTGAAAGTACTTTGTATGAAGTCTAATCGAATAAAGATATATTTGATTTTGATTTTTTGATTTTTAAAACTTGGTTTTTTAGTGTCAGTATCGTGTATACTTTCATACGCATTTAGTGAAAAGCTGTTATTTTGGAATTGCAAACAGACACTTCAATTTTATTTATCTGTATAGATGTAGATGTATAGATTTAAACGAGTGACATCGGTCTTAGGGAACTCGTACATGTTTTAGGTACCAAAACCCAGTGAGCTAGTAAAAACGGTTGTGTAAGGGACTTCGTGCCATCAAACGAACACAAAGAACCCTTTGAATTCATCACAAAACTCACAAAATACGCTTATACTGGATTCCCTTATTATACAGGGTGGGTCGTAAAACGGGTCCCACCTATTTTGCACTCGTAAAAGTGCCTCGTAAATTTCGCGTCACAAATGCGTCTCATTGTTGGTCGGAAGCAGATAGCTGGGGTACCATGGCCGTACCCCACGGAACCCCACGGTACCCCTCAGTAATCTCACTGCTCGATAAGTTCCTCTCGTCATGTATATTTACTTTAGGGATGTGTTGTTTTATGTCGATACTTGGGTAAAGGAGTCTCTGAAAAGATTTGAAATGCTGGTTACAATTTCAGGAATTTGTATTGATCCTATGTCTAATTTTAAGGTTGCGTAAAGTTACATGATATATCTTTAAGTATCAAGGCAATTAGATGAACGGTACGGCAGCTCATAATATGAACGAACGAACAACGCTAACTTTAACACGGTCTTAGTGTGCTGATGCCTGTAGCCTTTCTTGATAAATGGGCTATCTAACACTGAGAGATTTTTTCAAATCGGACTATTAGTTCTGAGATTATCACGGCCAAGCAAACAAACAAACTCTTCAGCTTCATCTATATCTATACATACAGATTAATAAAATTGAAGTTTTTTTTTGTAATTCCAAAATAACAGCTTTTCACTAAATGTATATGAAAGTATACACGCTTCTGACACCGAAAAACCAAAGTTTTAAAATTTTTCTCTGTCTGTCTGTCCGTCTGTCTGTCTATCTGTTTGTTCCGGGTAATCTCTGAAACGGCTGGACCAATTTTAACGGGACTTTCACTGGCAGGTAGGTGATATATCAAGGAGTAACTTAGGATATTTTTATTTATTAAAAATATTTGGGTTCCTCCACATGAAGCATGGAACTAAATCTACGCGGGTGAAACCGCAAACTCAACTACAATTTGTTCTACATTTCAACTATTCACTGTGAAAACAAAAGAGCTAAAATAACAAAGGAATATCGACATAAACCCATCCAAAGGGCCGCCCTACGTGCGTATTTGGCATAATCTTGGTTCCCTCGCATCCCATATTGTTTTCAAGTTATGACAGTTTTGGACAATGGCCCGGAAAACCTTGGAACTAATCTAACTTATATTCACTCGGAATAACACGCCAATGATTTTATGTTTTAGGGACACTCTGTGGAAATACCTAATACTTATGGAGAAGGAACTTTTTACGGTTTTTGTTTTTTTTTTATATTATAAAGAGAAAAGATTTGTTTGTTTGTATTGAATAGGCTCCGACACTACTAGACCGATCTTGAAAATTCTTTCAGCAATGAATAGCGACATCCCCAGCGAGTAACATAGGCTATATTTTATTCCTGTACTCCCACGGGAACAGGAACTATGCGGGTGAAACCGCGTCAGGTCCGCTAGTATTTGAATAAATAGCTGCGTCCCGCAGTTTTACCTGCTTACGATGAATAATAAACACTTATTCTTAATAAAAGTAGTCAAAATAACTCCTTGAAATATCAGATATTAGCTAATGAAAGTCCCGTTAAAATTGTTTTAGCTGTTTCAGAGATTACCCGGAACAAACAGACAGACAGAGAAAATTTTCATATTTGTTTTTTTTTATATCAGCTCTATCTGTACTTTCGTATGTATTTAGTGAAAACCTGTTTATTTAGAATTACAAACATACACTTCAATTTTATTTATCTGTATAGATGTAAACTAAGTATTTTTTACAACTGCGAATAATTTTAAACATATTCTATACTTAAGAATAAATTTGAAGTTTCTGTTTGAATTTCCAAAAAACAGCTTTTTACTAACATATAAATGCATATATGAAAATATATACGATACTTAAATAAAAAGGAATTTTTAATTCTTTACTCTGTCTGTCTGTATGTTTGCTTCGGTTAATCTCTGAAACGGCTGAACCGATTGTAACGGGACTTTCACTGACTAATAGCTGATGTTATATATAACTCTTTTTAATTAGAGTGAAAAGCCACTCATGTAATTAAGTCTACGTGGGTGAATCCGCGGGGCACATCTAGTAAGTAACTAAATACCTACTACTGAAATCATTGTAATTACTACACAAATTGAGAGGTTATGTGTCAATATTACTTTACTAAGCATAAGTTACGAATTTCTATAATATTACATTACTTTTATAATATTGTGTTTCTCCGAAGGTGGGCGTTGACAGACGCAACACAGTTTTAAACTTCTGCGACTGTCACCGTTCCTCTGTATACTGTACTTAAAGTTAAAAAAAAAAAAAGTTATTAAATTAATTCCCCGATGTTCTTTCGATAAGTCTAATAAATTGCGCTTCCAACACAATGACTCGAAGCAGGCATAAATCAGGAGGATGGTTACAAACAAACAGTAACAATTTAATTAATTTAATCATACCCAGTCCTGCCGCAACACACCGCTTAGAGGGTGGGGCACCCTACTCGACTTTACCTCTTTGTGAATGAGAACTGGTCACCAGTTTACCAAGACCTCTCATAATGTTCCAGTATAAAGACTCTTTCAAGCGCCGTAAAGTCCTCGTTACACTGGCCTTTTGCTGCTTAAATCTTATATCAGATGAGCTCTGACGTAAACCATTTAGATGAATTGAAGGGGTCTCCAATACTGGTCAATAATTTGTAGGCATTTCTTTGTGTACGGGCGTCGTTATGTTTTCAGTTGACTTTCAGTTGCTCCCCTGAGAGGTTTCATATTTTATTGCTATGACGAACACTGCTTGGGTTATTACTTCATGAAGAATATAAAATATCTTAGCTTAATAGGCCTGCTGTATTACCAAACTAGCGGACGTCACGTGGTTTCACCCGCGTAGTTCCCGTTCCCGTGGGAGTACGGAGATAAAGTATAGCTTATTTTACTCGCTGATGATGTAGCTATTCATTACTGAAAGAATTTTCAAGATCAGTCTAGTAGTTTCGGAGCCTATTCAATGCAAACTAACAAAAAAACAATCAAGTCTTTACTCTTTATAATATAGGGTAGACTAAGTAAAGCTATAGCCTATAGGTACCAGCCAAATATCAAAATACGAAATATAATGCTGTTTCTTTCAATACATAATCACACAAAGGGTAGTTATGTAAAATATGAATGACGAAATCGAATCCCGTGGAGAAATTATTTTAATTCTACTTGTCGTAGAATCCACTATCCAGAACATCCTGTAGACGTAATTCTTACACAATCAACTTAAACAGTAAGTAAAATATATTTGCAAGGTTTCCTAGTAGCCTGTACACACACTACAATATAGTTCGCACACAGAGAGACGTATCGAACGCGGAATGCCGAGCGCATTGAAGCGAGCGAGCGTCCCGAACACGACCCGAGCGAAGCCGAACGTGGCCGAACCGACCCATCCCCGCGCAGTACCGCTTAGCGCACGACAGCGAACGAATGCCGAATTCGCGCTCCGAATTTACTGTAACTAATTAAACTTCATACGTGATTGTGAAATTCAAGTCATTATGGAGGTGGAGTGGACGAATGAAATGGCCATTCGATTAATACAGGAATACAAAGACAAGCCGGAGCTATGGAACCCGGCACACGACATGTATCGGGTGCAGACGGCCAAGTACGAGGCATGGTCGACGTTATCGCGAGTGTTCGACTGTGACATAGCGGATTTGAGGAAGAAATTGAACTCTATATTCGCGTCACATCGCCGAGAGAAGGCCAAGGTGCGCGCCGGTGGCCGCAGCACCTGGTTCCTATATAACTACATGAAGTTCCTCCCCACACATCTTGATAACAGCAATCATGTTGAAGTTATGGTAAATAAAACAATAAAAATCAAGCCCTAATTTAAATATATAATCCCTTACTTGTCTAACGAGAAATTGCCCTAAAAATGCCCATTATTATAATATTGTACTATGTATATACAATATGCTCACGGCGTCCAAGAAGGGTCCCCGAAGGAGTAAGCAGAGGTTTGGTAACTACAACACCCACATTTCACCGAATATGTGACAGACGGGAAGTCAATCGTCGTCTTTGTATTACTTCTGAGACATATGCAGGTTTCCGCACGATATTTTCCTTCAGCCTAGAAAGCACTTAGAAATGTCAGCACTAAAGTTTTTAGAAACACATTGGTACAAGCCGTTGGGATTCGAACTTGCGTCATTTGCATAGCAGGCGACTGCTCAAACCTCACGGCCACTACGACGAATTCATATTCGATTTCGTTCCGTGTGTTGCTAAGATTTAGCTTCGTTTAAATTAATTGGTCATAAAAGGCCCATATATTTTGCGCTTAGAAAAAAAAAATGTATGACATTTCTTAATTGAGTATTGTTTTGACAGCTGTTTGACACTCAAAGGGTTTTTAAAGAGGTTTGGTTACAGACTACAGATTATGTTATTCTACACCTAATATAATAATCCTTTAGATAACAGTAGGTCGTAATCATATCGTATAGATAACATTTGTAGGTTCTTTGGGTGATAATACACTTAGAAATTACGTATCTATTAGGCGATTAGGTATGTAGGCATGATACCTAAATCACAGAGACCCAACCCATATCGAAATTAATGTAATGTCATCCAC
This sequence comes from Watsonalla cultraria, assembly GCA_964035505.1. NCBI lineage: Eukaryota > Metazoa > Arthropoda > Insecta > Lepidoptera > Drepanidae > Watsonalla > Watsonalla cultraria. The sequence goes on along the minus strand of OZ037727.1, from coordinate 10,432,372 downwards.
ACTAAAACACGGTAATATTTAGTGTAGACTTCATAAATGGGAAATTAAGTATATTTAAGGAGAGCCATGGTAGCCTTGGGGTTTGAGCAGTCGCCTGCTACGCAAGCGATGCAAGTTCGAATCCTGGCTAAAAAACAAAACTTAAGTATAGTGATTTTAACACCACGTAAAGTACGTCTGAGAAGAAATCAAAGACTTAAGTATGTATTGTGCCTGAGACTCAATAATCTTCAGTGAAAAGTGGGTATTTTTATTACAACACCTCTGCCTACCCCTTCGGGGAATACAGGCGTGAGCATATGTATGTATGTAAGTATATTTTTAGTAGAAGCAGATGTATTGTATTGGTTTTTGTATGGCGCAAAAAAAACATGCGCAGTAAACCCACTATTTTCATCGCTCAAGACTGGTGACTGCACTTGTATAAGTATTAGAAAAGGGTTAACAAACATTTGGAACTGTGTCCATGGGCTTACATTTCTTAAGTGATTTATTTTGTATTTTTAAAATTGTTTAATTATTTGAAAAAAGTAATTACTGAGTTTCTTGCCAGGCTGTTCTCAGTAAAAGCAACCTTCTGAACCTGACGGTATATGTACAATACTGTACAATTATGTCATTCTGATGATTTGAAAGCACTTTGTAAAAAGTCTAATCGAATAAAGATATTTTTGACACAGGCCTCGGTAACCGTTTCCTATCGTCGATGGAAAATCATCAGGAAATGTCTGTAGGCTTGTTTTCCACAAACAAGTGGCAGAACATAACACAATAATAGTTTATGTAACACAATAACGTTTCCATCAACAACTGATTGGCGCGACCTTGGCAATGATTGTGACTCATTGTTATTGTAACCTTCGTTACACTGCCCTACATACCTATTATATATTATCCTATATACCTAGTACACACCTAGAGGTTTTAATACCTATTTCTTATAATAAAAGTTAGTTTTTAACGACTGTCTCGTTAAAATGATATAATGGATCACGAAATTCTGGGTTCAATCCCCGGGTTGGGCAAAGCTTTAGGAGGAATTTTCGAGTCCAGATTTTGAATAAGTATGAGAAGTATTAAAACATCGCTCCGTGTTGTTATGATGGAACGCTTACCGAAGGATGAAACTAAATTCATTTTGGCAGAAGTAGAAAATATAATTAATGGCAGGCCCCTAACTCATGTATCTGTTGAAGCTGGCAGTTCGGAATCTTTAACCCCAAATCATTATTCGGTTAAAGGTAAAAAACTAACCCCATATTATGTGAGACTTAAGCATAGCTTAAGCGTGGGTGTACTATAATTACACCTCTACCTACAGTACCTTTCAGACAATATAAGCGTGAGCATATGTATGTATGTACTCACAATCAAGTTTTGGCGGACAGCCGTCCCGCCCCGCATAAGCACGAAGAATTCAGATACAATATAGAGCAGGGAGCTCATCGCCACATCTTGAAAGGTGGTCAACCAAATGGTCACGTAATGCTCGTTTCCAAAGAAGGTATACCTAACCAGGTTGTAGAACGAACTCCCTAACGTGGTTTTCCCACAAGAATACAGCATTCTTCAAGAAAGATGTGAAGAGATATTTACAGTGTCGGCAACGAGTGATGCCCCTGGTATTGCAAACGACCATAGGCTACGGTTACCAGTTACCATCAGGTGGGCCGTATGCTTCTTTGCTACCTTATTATTATTAAAAGAAAAATAGGTACATAGTTAGAAACGTTGTTGAATTTGTTCTTAATCATTACTCTCTTAGTTATTGCTCTTTGGTCCAGCCAAATGTTGGAACCCGCATTTTACGTAACAGGCGCCTACTTAAACTACACGGCCACTTAGTCAATGTAAGGGGGTCTACCATGATCGGTTTAAGCAGAGCGTATTAAGAACCAAGCTTTGACGTTTCATTTTGGTACCGTAAAATTAAATGTCAATGCTAAGAAGTTATATACGCGATGCTTAAACAATCATAGTTAGCCTCCAGGGATCGAAATACCTTATCATTTAATATTAAGCGCAATAAACACACCGAATAATTAATAAGTTATTTGTATTGTGTATTCGATAGCATGAGCTCATGGCGGTGGGATTATAACAATATTATTTAGGTATAATTAAATATATAGGTCACACAATAGGATTATGTTGGTTTGGTTAAATTGCGGTTACTGCGCAGTTTCTGGTGTTTGCATAAATTAAATTAGTTGCTGAAATAAAACATTTACTTAAATATTATGTTTCGATAACAATTTGTTTAGGTAAACATTGTGTTTCAAAATTTAATATTCTTATTAAATTATCGAGTACTGGTGGCCACTTACCAGCAAATGAGCCATGAGCTTTTATTGCCACGATAGTTTGACTCGTATTATGAGATATTCATAAGTGCCTTACAAGGGCCTAAACTGAATAAATCATTTTCATTTGGCAGACATGAAGATTTGTCAGGTACAGGTGAAACATTGCTGGGGAACCTTCACACCACTGCATCTTTTGAATAATAATTCGTCTGTTTCTGCGACAACATTTTAAGTACATAGTAGGTTTTGTAAGATCTCTTCATCTCTTTCGGAGACAATTACTAATAGTGAATAAAATTACCCCAGATTGGATGCAAGTTCCAACAGTGCTCATAAATGGATGACGATGATGTATCACCAACAATCACTTGTAGCATTTGCCGCACAATGCCATGTTGAAACACTTACCACGTCATAGTTGTGGTTACTTTAATTGTTTTAAAGGTCACTCCTTCTAGGAATCATTTAATTAATTAAGACACTATATTTGTTAATATTATGGGTCTGATGTGTACCCACGGCTAGACAAAATCTTCCTTTGTGTGTTCAATTAGCTGTAACTACATTACAATATTTTTGTATTATTATATATTAATTAAATATACAAGATGCCTAATTTCTTGTTCGTTTCAGAAGGATAGTCTCCAAACTCGTGGTAGTTTTATCGAATTTCATAAATACCAAAATACCAGGGTGTAAACCGAATTCCAAACTCATTTTCCCTTTGATGAAGTGATAGTTAACAAACCCATTTTTGTTTGACAGACCCAGCCAGAAGAAAGTAGCAACGGAGAACAATCTGAAGACTCCTCCTCCGGCGATGACCATAGAGAAGAAACAATAGTCGTGAAACAAGAGCCACAAGTCAAGAAGTTCAAATCACGAAAGTTGATGTACGTACAGAACACAGAGAATACAAGAACTAGACCGCAACCGAGGAGGCGAATTGTAAAAGAGGCTACTGTAACAAGTCAACTAGACACGAGACTTCTAGAAACATTAAAAATACTAAGAAGATCAGATTTGTCGAGGAAGAAAGACGAGTGTGACAGTTTTGGCGAATACATCGCGGTTTCATTAAGAAAACATGATCAACGAACGCAGTCTATGATCAAACAAGCGATTAATAACATACTTTTTGAACAGGAGATGAAGAAATACAATAATACTGGGCAGTATGTCGTTCTGTCTAGTATAGATGAGAATCCTCTTTTAGTTCATGATGATGACAAATAAATACATCATCTTCATCCTAAAATTGGGGTTGCTAGAATAAAGGCCATGTTCCCCTAAATATACAATCTTAGAGGCATTCTAGTCTCAAACATAATTGATGTAAATTCTAGGCAAAAAAAAAATTATACTGTTCAATACTTGGTTGACCTACGAATTAAAGTCAAGGATTTCGCTCGACATATAATGACTGAATCACAAAGTAATGAAGAGCTATAACACATAGACATTATCTTACAACGTCGTCTAGTAGCAAAATAAGCAAAGCTAGTACCAGTACTAGACATCGGATATAATAGGTACTTATTAAATTTTTTTTTTTGTAAATATAAACATCAAAGACAGACACGAAAGGTGAGAATCGACCAGCGACACCTGGTGTTACCAATTAGACATTACCCTACGCGATAACGAAACATCGCCTAAGATAATCCTTGGTTTAAAACTAGTTCCATCTCAGTTTGTGACATGTATTTCAAAAGCGATGGTACATAGTTTAAGCCTTAATTTGGTCTAGTCTTGGTTTAAACCATGCTTTGAAATAAAGAGGTCGGTGCCCTGACCAACGGTCAGTGTTTTAGCATTTGAAATAAATATTCATGAATTTAAAAAAAGTGTCCATATTTGTAATATATTATCCTTACTCCACTAACAATGGATATTTTTTGATGTAAGTACTGATATGATAAGATAAAACATTCAACTTTAAAATAGTGTTGAAAATACATGGAATTTGTGTCAAATAAAGACAGGTTATCAATTTTTTAGTATTATTTCTTTTAAAAAATCTCGGTCCTCAAATTTTTTTTCCATAACGTTTCATTAAGTTCTTATGTAGTGTTATCGCCCTAAAATTTTAAAGAATTCTACAGTAATATTCCTCATCACCTATAATTACCATAATATTAGCCCACTTATAGTGTAATGGTATCGAATGAAAGATGTGAACTCGATCGATAAATTAATAGCCAGTACAAGGAAAACTGTCGGATTAATCAGACACTGTTTCCATTGAAAACACAATTATCGTAAAAAATTGCATTAACTTACAAATAACCGGTATATTTTTTCTGCAATATTTTTACATCCATCAACATCTAGAGCGAGCTACGTGCCCGAGCACACGATCGTCAGCCAACCTCTACTAGCAAATTACTCTAATTGCTGCCATTATCTACATTTACAATTCGATCCACGTCAATAACTCGATATACATTATCAGCTTTAGCTATATCTTCTACTAAATCTTCAATGGAAATGTAAACTGGTTATCGGGTGTTTTCTACTTCATTACCCAGTTTGTCTATGTCCTATCTAGAGTCTTCTATTTTGACATTGATTTCATATTTAACATCCATTGCTTCGTTAGCTTGTTTGTGTTGAGCTAAATTATGTAGTTAAGCAGCAATGTATTCGCTTATAGTAGATTTTGTCGTGGTTCCTCGCTGTGCATCAGCTAAATCACGCCACTCTACGTCATTTGACGCGTGCAGTTTTTACTGCATCGTGCTCCGATTGAATGGTATTAAATTACTATAATTCTTTTGAAAACAATAATGTTTTTATAATGTCATGTATTTTGACACTTCGTGCAATATTTAATTCTATTTCGGTATCAATGTCACTTTGTTTGTCGTAAGTGATGACTTTGTTGATTATTTATTTTATCATCGTAAACAAGTTATCAGTCGGTTGATGTTACTTAATATTTCGCTTTTTTAATAACACAACGTTAATTTATTAATTTATTTTTAAATTCCTTTGTACAGTCTCCCTCGTTTTATTTCTGGACAATATCATAAATACTGTTTATTTGCATTCTTGGCGTTCAATTGTATTTGGTTTATGATCTCGTGCAGGGATTATTATAAATATCTCATCTTTATACCAACCTCGTTTTACATTGCGTTCTTTAAGGATTCATTATTAAACTTAGTAATTCTGAAACAATTTTCTTTTCTTATAATCCCCCAAACAATGGAACAACATTATTATGCATATTATTTTGGCTATCAATCAATTATACTTACACATTATTATTTAAAACATTTCTAAGAATCACGAATTGCCAATATTAATCTGAAATGTAGGTTCAAGGTGCTTTCTGATCTGAGGCACCAATTAGTGCACATAAAATATTACTTTAATTAGCAAGCACTAATTGCGCAACTGTTTTTGAAAAAGTATCAGCTAATATAACACACGGACAGTGCCAAGACTTTCTCTTGACTTCTAGACAGTATTTCATCATATGTAATCATGATATTATCATTGAACGCAGTGCTTTGCATGTAAGATACACTTTTTGTTCGGACTAGTTTGAGGAAAATCCGCTTATCCACTTATGTTTAATAGAAACAAGTCCGGAAAATATATAACAATTTATGTAACGTTGTATTTAGATGATTACTGGCAAATTGGACCTTACGTGAAGTTATTACTGGCGAGATTGCTAGTTATATTTCCTATTGGATTGTTAAATGTAATATAGGCATCATAATCATTATTACTGTTTGATGATTAATACTGTCTCGTTGGTCTAGTGGTAACACGGAGTTCTTGGTTTGATCTTCGGGAAAAGTATTGTTGGGCTTTTCCATCTGTAGTTTCCCAGTAGCAGCCCGGAGTCTGGATTAGTACCCGGTTATTGGCGACAGGTGCGCCCCCTATTAAATAGAACTTAAACATAACTGGCGAAGTAGGGAAATGTAGATATACCTTTGCCTACCCCTGGGAATACATGTATGTATAAATAAAAAAACTGTAGTTTTGCAGAATACGAATTTCTGAATATGAAGACATGAAATATGAAAATGAACAACTGCTTTCTTAGCTTTAGAAACTAATGTTATTCCTGTAACAAACCTTGGAAAATCAATTAGTGAAAGTATAATTCAACCTAAACGAATGGAAATAGTGTTTATTTAACCTAAGACCTAGATCCATCACTCTGTTGGCGTAAATACGAGGATTTCGACGTCCACTGGCTTAGATTCTGGGGCACGACGGGATTGTAAACATTATTGAGGAATTTAAATTGGATTTGGGAAAACAGGAATACAAGGTTAGCATAGCGAAGCTAGGTTATCACCAGTTTTTTGGCAGATATTTTGTATTCCGTAATTTAACATTCGATGTGTTTATCCGATCTTAAAAGTGATTTTTCTTTGATCTTATAATCAGTTGTGTTGGCATGGCAGTATTGTAGAAATATGGGTCATCCATTTTAAAATAATAAGATTCAAAGGTTTCAAAGGGGTAGGCAGAACTATCAGTTCTCTTGTAGAGAGCAACTCTTCACCGACAGATTAAGTGCTAAAGTGACAGACGCCGAGTCCATCGCCGTCTCAGGCACTATATACAAACGTCATCCCTGAATTTCTTCTTAGTTAAATGCAATATCAAACAATCCACAGCTGTCAGTTTTAAATCGAATTGTTTTGAAGCACACTGATTTAATTAATCACGCTTCATTGATCACGGCGTATTAAAATTCCTCCCGTTTACACTGTAAATGCATAGTTTGTAGCGCTCCAATACATACGAGGCAGACACATTGTCGCCGTACTAAAAATAATGTGTTACGTAAGTGAAGTCTACAATATTAGTGAGTCTTATTACAAGTGGGTAAGGTTCAGTTGGCGTCGATAAGCCGCGACCTCGAGCTATCAGCGACGTCATGTGTTATTGTTGCGTTATCAGCAGGATGTGTTACTGTAACTTACTTAACTTGCCTAATCTTCACTTATCAATACTTATGCCAATTATATTTGGCGAAATGCTTCCTTAAATATTTCACTTCTGGTTCTCTGTAGGCTACCTACTTACCGCGAATCTTAAGAAGTAGATCAGATGCGTGAATGTGGATGGAGCGAAAGAACTGTGTAAGGATCGTAGCATGTGGCGAATGGTGGTCTCTGCCTACCCCTATGGGATACAGACGTAGTCAATTGTATGCGTTTATTATACTTTGCTGTTTATGTGTCCAGCCCTTATCCCATGTTATTTGTGGTCGGCGCAATGTGTTCTTCTCTTCCATTTCTCTCTATCAGCCGTCATATCTGTATTCACTCCCATTCTAGTCATATCATCTTTCACACAATCCATCCATCGTTTCTTAGGACTTCCTCTCCTCTAGTAACCATCCACATTTATCTTCTTCTCTTTGATATTTCTAATCTACGAAATGCCCTCACTAAGTTTACGCTAAAATCTATATCTATACAGATAAATAAAATTGAAGTGTCTGTTTGTAATTCCAAAATTACAGCTTTTCACTAAATGCATATGAAAGTATACACGCTACTGACACTAAAAAACCAAGTTAAATTTTTTTTCTCTGTCTGTCTGTCTGTTTGTTCCGGGTAATCTCTGAATCGGTTGGACGGATTTTAACGGGACATTCACTGGTAGGTAACTGATGTTTCAAGGAGTAACTTAGGCTGCTTTAATTTATTAAAAATATTAGGGTTCCGCGACAATAAGGATGAAACTAAATCTACGCGGGTGAAGCGCGAGGCACAGCTAGTCTTATTATAATGTCACTTACGTGTCGAAATTGAGGTTTTTAAAGTTGTCAAAAGGACTCTTTTTCTCACGAATAATGGTTTTAAATACAATTTATTTAACACTACGTAGATCAAGACGTTTGTCACCCTAACTCGAAATATCTGTAACATATAGATTGTTTGCTAAACCTCATAATTTCTCGTAGCGATTGAATAATTTATTCTCTAGAATAGCCGATGGTACGGCTGCAGTATGTTCTGTGTCCCTTTGTCTTCTAATTGTTACTGACAGCAATAGGAAAACAACACGCTAGGAATGAGAGAGATCTTAAGACAAGTATCTTTTGATGTTTACATCATTGTTGTTTGTTCGTGTTACTTTTCTTGTCATAATTACAAAATACAAGAGTTTGTCTCGACGCGATTTTGCGGCAAAAATATCTATACATACAGATAAATAAAATTGAAGTGTCTGTTTGTAATTCCAAAATAACAGTTTTTCACTATATGCATAATATGAAAGTATACACGGTACTGACATAGAAAAACCATTTATTTTTATTTTTCTCTGTCTGTCTGTCTGTATGTCTGTTTGTTCCGGGTAATCTCCGAAACGGCTGGACGGATTTTAACGGGACTTTCACTAACGGATAGCTAATGTTACAAGGAGTAACTTAAGCTAATTAGATTTTTTTTTACATTAGGGATCCACCCTAAAAACGGGACCTTCTGTCATGTTGGGACTTAATCATATTCGGTGAAATGTGGGTGTTGGAAATTACAACACCTCTGCCTACCCTTTATACAATACAGGCGTGAGCATATGTATGTATGTAGGGATCCGCGGGCAACCATGAAATTAAAACCTACGCGGGTGAAACCGCGGAGCACAGCTAGTTATATATACTATAGGTTATAAGATATTTGTCTATGTTGATCAGAGGGACTTGTTCTTTGATCACAAGAACTATTTGATCACAAATAACGGGTTATTATAAATTATAATCTTTCTTTTGAATGTGGTCGTCATGGTTTTGAAATTTGATAAGGGGCCCAACCACGAGCTCTTATTGCAATGTTAATTCAGTTGTGCGACAGTGACAGGTGTATGCACGTCACATACATCTGTCTCATAAATGAGTGAAACTATCATGGCAATTAGAGCTCATGGTAAGGCCCAAGATGTCACATTCGTTACGCGTTACTAAGAAGCAAGATCAACATAAATATCCTCATACCATCTCAGAAGGGTCCTCGAAGGGGTAAGCAGAGGTCTTGTAACAACAACACACACAGTTCACCGAATATGATTAAGTGCCAACGTGACGACAGATGGTGAATCCGTCGCCGTCTCAGGCACTATACTAACGTCTTTGAATTACTTCTCAGACATATGCATTCCTCACGATGCTTTCCTTCACCGTAAAGCACGTGGTGTGAAAAAACTGCACATAATTTTTAGCACATTAGCACAGGCCCCGCTAGGATTCGAACTTACGTCGCTTGCGTAGCAGGTGACTGCACTGCTAGTATCTCTCTGTGTATGTAATTGTAAGTAAGTACTAAGTCCCGATTGGTACCGCAACCGAGAATCCCCATGGAGATGAGATGGTCCCAGACCTCCGCATAAAAAAAACATATTCCTCTTTTTTGAAGTAGGTTAAAAAGCATAAAATCGCCAAAGATAAATACAAGAGAGCATTACCTACTTATTTACTTTTGTTTGATGAAATCATGTTTAAAAATAAACCCGCTGATAATAATATCTTTTCAAGGCATCGAGCGGCGTGGTGTAGACGCACGTACACAGGAGGTTTTTTGACAATATATGTCCAGCTACTAAGGGTTGTGAAGGGAGGATTGCTTTGGGAATGACAACCTTATTCTTCTACGGTAACCACTTACCATCTGAGTGCCTAGTGCGAGTTTTCTTAAAATCGCCATCACAAGTCACCGCGTCGACGTAAACACAGATTTGTATGGGCTCACAATAGTGTCATCTTTAGGCCGACAGAGGCGCTGCTCCGATCCCATACAAAACTGCGTTAACTTTGACGCGGTGACTTGTGACGGCGGCAGTGAAAAACTCGCACTAGGCCCTCAGGCGGGCTCTAAGCATGTTTGCTGTATGGTATAAGGAAGTACCAGGGGCCTTACCATATGCTCTTACTGCCATCATTATTCCACTGTGTGACAGTGACAGACTTATACACGTCATATACATCAGTCTCATAATAAGAGCAAAACTATTATGGCAATAAGAGGTCATGGTAGGGCCACAGGTATGTTGTCCTTTTTTTTTATTAATAAAGGGATACTGGTGTAATGATGCCCAAATTACACCCAAATGAGGTGCGTCTGACAAGAAATTGTTTCACACCTCATTTTCACGGCACGAACTGCATATAAAATATGGCTATTAACCTTTTAAAAAGATTGCTTTCTCTTAATCGTATTTTTGTGAATAATAACCCGATGAGAATATTTTACAAGCTCACATAATTTACGATTATAACATGATTCACAAAGGCAGATATAAAAATTAATTATTTAAACATATCAGTCCAATTAAGGATTTCATTTCAAATGACCGAAAACCTCATACCCCGGGGGTGTTATGAACATTAAAAAAAAGTATTTGGAAGTGGCGTTCTGGACCATTAAACAGATATAAAAAATTACATAAATCTTATTTATTAATGGTGAACGAATGCCAGGTAGTCGCATGTTTGTGTAGTGCAGGGATCAAACAGTAGCATAACAATCGAAGGACGTATAGAAGTATCAAATGTCTATTGCCTTTCAAAATATTCTTATTACTAAGTAAGCAAATAAGTTACTTATCTGAGACTTTTAAAAGCAAACAAAATAAATAACCACCGAATTTTGAAATCTAAAAACGAGCCCCCTTATTACAAAACATGGTTTAAACCAATACTAGGCCAAACTCGGACTAAAACTATGTCAATATTTTTATTTAATGCTAATTCAGTACGAATCCAAATATTAAAACAACGATTAGGTACTATATTTGTATTTATTTTATTCCGACTTAATCTATAACAGTTTGTGCTACTGCTCACAAATAGTAACTGTGTAATCACCCCACATGGTCCGTTCACCCTTGGGCATTGTCTCTTTCACTCACAAGCCAGTGCAGTGGCATGTCTTCTCTCTCGCACATCACTGACTATCGTCACGTACGCAACTTGGCAACTGAAAATTGCCTGACAATCTAACAATTACATAATTATGTAAGTAATAGTATATTAAAGAAAAAAAAAATTAGTTCTTTATAGATGACAGTTATAATTAGAATGTCAAAATAATCAAATAAAGGCAACGTACAAAAAACACTTTAGTTGCCATCACAATAAAGTTCTCTTTGCATTGTCATAGATAAAACGAAAATAAATGCAACTCCCGCGCATCACGAAGTTTAAAAATAGATTCGAATTTCAATTCGAATGTCAAAAGTATTAACTTATAATAATATTTTTTTTATTTAGTACTGGTGTGTGATTGGCTCACACAATCTTCATTTGCCCGGTTGGCAGTCGAGGCAATAAGGTCTACGATCTTTGGCTGCAGCATCATGGCTTTCTGCTGCGGCAGAGACCTCAGCATCGAAGCCACGTAGCTTCCGAAGCTCTCAAACTGATCGTTATGTCTGGACACTAACAGGTGCAATTGTGAAGAAAGGTCTTTTATAGTATGATAGAGGAGTTTATCTTCAAATTCCGTCTCTGCTTTTTGTGGTGGCTTCTTCTTTGAAGGTCTAGGCTTTGAGGGGGCTTGCTTCCGTTTAGAAGGTCGGAGCTCTGGAGGTATCTCCTCGGCTTCGCTGCAAGAGTCAGCGGATGATATACGCTCAGGTTCAACGCTCTCAGGGGTAGTCATTTGGATCCATTCTTCTACATCTTCAATTCTAGGTCCCTTCTTTAGAAAGTTCTCTTCCTCTTCTGTCTGTGGAAAAGTAAAATCGAACAAGTTAATTTTTTTTGGAATTTTAAAGCACGTTTTAAAGCAAACTTCTACATTCAAATTTTTTGTCATACATTATTGTTTTTATTATTTAACTGTAGCACGTTTGAGTACGCGCTCTGATTGGCGGAGAGCACAGTGCGGACCAATCACAGCGGTGTACGCTGCAAGCATTTCGAACGAACACATTTGAAATTGAAAAAAGTCGTTAAGTACGTAACTAAAAATACACTTGCATTAAGGAGATAAGTACTTACGATTGGCTCGGAAATTTTGCCCCCGGTCAAAATGGCCGCCGTGGTAGCATTTTCGCGCGCCTTCTGCAGATGCGGTCGCAGGAACGAATCCATTTTGGAGAACCAAAACACACGAGGAATGTGCAATCTACGCGTTTCACTAGGATTGCTCACACTATGCGCTATTTTCTTCAACTCCTGACAATACGAATTGCGCAAGTTTTTGAACTTGATCATCACGTGTTTCGCTTCAAAGCGCGGGATGTTCAGCGCTTTAGCGATACGCTGCGCGGCTTCGGCGCGCTTTGTTTTTTGAGTGTATTCCTCTTTGTACGTGTTCCAGAGACAATCTTCCTTGGAGTACAGGTCGATGAGTTTGATGGTGTTTTCCTCGCTGATGCGGAGGATGTGATCCATGTCTCGTTTAGTCATAGTCGATGCGAACGGTGACGGCGGCGTGGCGGCGCGGGGTCGACTGAGGCGAGTGAGGCGTGGCGGGGCGGGCTCAGCGCCGCACGCGCACCTTGCCACCGGCCGTACTCACGCCGCTCACGCGTATACTCTGCCTAGTATTGTGATACGCGCCGTTGCCTGTCTGCGCGTGAACAGCTTGCTAAGCGTACGGCTATGTGAGTTAATGCTTAGACTGAGGATCTAAGTTTGAGCGCCGATAGATGGCGCGGTTTACGTCGACGTTTTAACTTGCGAACGACAATAATAACTTTGGTATATGTACTTGTAAGTAAAGTGATTTCATAGAATAATAATCACAGATATTGATTACTATGTATATATCTGTAGAATTATACATAATAGGTGCTTGGTGAGACAATAATGCTAATAATAAAATAATAAATAGTTTTCATTTACCAATCAACTAAACCTTTAAATAACTAGTATTATTATTTTGCATGAGGTTTCAAAACCTGAATATCTTTTTATTCTTCTTCTTCAAGTGCCTCTCCAATTACTGAAGGTTGGCAACCAGCTCTGAATATTTTCTGCCATCCCTTGCGAGGTGGAACAACTCTGTAGCGCTCTTGATGCCGGTCCATTCTCGAATGTTCCTCAGCCAGGACTTCCTTCTGCGGCCAACTCCTCGTCTGCCGGCTATTTTTCCCATCATGATGAGTTGGAGCAGCTCGCATCTCTCGTGACGAAAGACGTGTCCTAGATAAGCAACCTTTCTCTGCTTGATGATCTGCATAAGTCTGCGTTCCTGACCAACTCTCCGTAAGATTTCCACATTAGTTATTTTTTGAGTCCAGCTTACAGAAAGGACACGTCGGTAGGTCCACATCTCAAATGCCCAACACATAATAATAAAACGTAATATAGTCAATAATAAATAATCATTTGGTTGGTACCACAAACACAGGAAACATTGACAACATAATAACACATTCAAGTAATACATACAGTAATATATAAACAGATAAATTACTTTAAAGTGTTTATTTTGTCTGAAGGTACTTACATAGAAAAACTATTTTTAAATTTTTTCTCAGTCTGTCTATCTGTCTATCTGTACCTATTGTAGCGGGACTTTCACTGGCAGATGGTTGATGTTACAAGGATTAACTGACGCTACTTTTGTGTAAAAAAATGGGTACACCGCTAAATAAAACTCCATTAAATTAGGCTACATGGGTGAAACAGCACACGTAGTCTATACTAATTATGTTTGTAGCGAATTGCCTCAAAAAGTACTGGACCGATTTTAAAAATACTTTCACCATTTTAATGCTACATTATCACTGATTAATATAGGCTATATTTTATCCCCGTACTCCCAAGAGAACGGGAACTACGCGGGTGAAACAACGTGACGTCCGCTAGTCTACACGAATATTATAAAGAGGAAAGATTTGTTTGTTTGTTTGCATTGAATAGGCTCCGAAACTACTTGACCGATCTTGAAAATACTTTCAGCAATGGATAGCTACATCATCAGCGAGTAACATAGGCTATATTTTATCCCCATCCTCCCACGGGAACGGGAACTACGCGGGTGAAACCGCGTGACGACCACCAGTCATATACAGATAAATATAATATGAAGCTGAGGTCAAGTTTTCTACCTTTAATTAGTTTTAAGTTCTGTTCCTTGTAAATATAATTAAATATGAAATGCATGCGGTAATAACATGAAAAAGCACTCTATCTGTCCGTTGGTTCCAGCTAATCTCTGAAACGGTTGAACCAATTTTTACGGGACTTTCACTGGCAGATAGCTGATGGGGTAACGTTTGTGAAATCTTACTGCAAGTGAACCTGTCGGCGCAAGCTAGTTAATAATAAAGTAATCATTAGTCGGTTAGTAACACAAATAAAGAAATAATTGATAGCATTATACATAAGTAATACATTATTAGGTAAATACGTAATATTGTATTATGAAGGTATCACAGGAAGTCCCTTATGCGAAAATCTAATTCCAAATTATCATTTAGATTGGTTATCATGAAACATGTAAGTGCTTTCAGATCGCCTGAAACCGCCGGATGTCACGTATTACACCCGGAAAATGAATCACTTATAGAAAAAAAAATCTAGATATTATATTAGACTACCTGTGTCCCGCGGTTTTACCCGAGTAGATTAATTTCATAGGTGACCCGAGGTACCCTAATGATGATTTTTAAATAAAAGTAGTCTATGTCACTCCTTGTAACATTAGCTAGTGAAAATCGGTCAGTCAGAGCCGTGGTGCCCTTGAGGTTTGAGCAGTCGCCTGCTACGCAAGCGGCGCAAGTTCGAATCCCAGTGGGGCCTGGGGCCCAACCATGAGCTCTTATTGCAATGATAATTCAGTTGTGCGACAGTAACAGATGTATGCACGTCACATACATCTGTCTCATAAATGAGTGAAACTATCATGGCAATAAGAGCTCGTGGTAAGGCCCCTGTACCAATGAGTTTTTCTAAAAACTTATGTGCAGCGATTTCGCATCACGTGCTTATCGGTGAAGGATAACATCATAGTGCCTGAGACGGCGATGGACTAACTCTGTCACGTTGGCACTTAATTATATTCGGTGAAATGTGGGTGTTGTTGTTACAACACCTCTGCTTACCCCTTCGGGGACCCTTCTGGGATGGCATGAGCATATTTATTTATACAAACAGACACTTTATTTATCTGTATAGATAATCCGTATCCAGATTCAAACACGACGTTTTCCTTACCATGAGATTAGGTACATAATATGCTAAAACACGGTATTATCAAAAATTTTTAAAATCTCATATGTTAATCGGTAACCACAGCGAGAACGGGAGAACCTATTTTATGTTAACACAATAGAAGTCGTTTTACTTTGACAGGAAATGACAGGAGCTGAGGTAAGGCATCTAAAATAAGTAATTACGAAATGTTCAGCCGTAGCAAAGTGTAACAATGCTATCGTGAGATATGTTATCAGCAGCATGCATATATCATGAGCCTGGCAGACAATCCGGCATCTCTCTCTGCCAACTGGCACTCAACACAACCGCCGAACATAAATACAACTGTAGGACGGCTTCCATCATTCAAATCAAAAAATTATTTAAGATTTTTTTTCTAATTTCGAGGCCCTTGTACCGCAGGAATAAGGGAAATAAAAAAGTCGACGCATGAGGTCAGTTGGAAGAGCAACTGCGCGGTTTACAGAGGTCGTGGGTTCGCATCCCGGCTCGTGTTCGTATTTTTCAAATAATTTTGTTCATATAATTCAAATTTCTTAATAAAACCCGTCCTGCAAGTTTTTACTTTGACGATATCGCCTGCGTATTAAGTATTGCTTCCCTTTGTGTGGGAACGTTAAAAAGCGCCCCAAGCGGCGAGTGTTGGAAATTTTAGGTCTCCATACAAAAAAATGCACAAACGCTAGGTCAAGCGACGACGTTCAAACGAATGCTGAAATTCATTTTAGCATAAATCGCGTGCGTAAACATAAAAAATTGTAAAAAAAAAATTAAGAATGTTCAAGCAAGCTAAATGCTACTGGCGAGTGGCAGTGTCGCTTGCATTGCATTGCATATAGCTAACCACCACTCTGCTACATTTGCAAGAGTATATACGGGGGCTGGCTTTCTGTGTTATAATTTTATGCTAGAGCTGTGACGTCACCTGTCACTCCATCGTGTCACATACCTGAGTGATATATTGTTAACTTCTCAGTAATATCTGCTTGTTCAGTTTTTGTTTGAACAGAGGAACAGGAAAATTATTTTCATGTGGTAACCTTGATTTTATAAATTAATGTTTCTTAAAATGTACGTGTACGTCTTCTGCGAAGGATCGTGTAGGGGTAAGCAAAGGTAGGTGTAGCGACACCCGGATTTCGTGATATCGCCTTTAACGATATAGGTGCCCGTCCATCAGCTATCTATTCTACCTAGCTTCTTTTTACTTGCGCGGGAGGGTTATTTTGCACTCGGACCCACTTAACTCCACGGTGTTCCTCCACTTGTGTTTTTACGGTGGATATGGGGGTGGATATGCTGGTAAAAGCGGGACTCTATTATCTTTTAATGTTGGCACAGTTGTTCCATTCTTTATAAGGTGGGCAATGCCTGAGTGATACTCTGGTGTTGGTCACGTTCATAATCTGCAGGGGCCGCTTACCATCAGGTGGACTGTAAGCTCGTTTGCCACATTTGTTGTATAATAAAAATTTTACATTAGGTAAAGATAATAATTATTTTATTTAGTTATTCATAAGCATCACCCTAACCTTTCGCTTATATTGTTCAAGTAATTGCTCACCTCTCAAACACTGGGTTTTCCATAAGGAATCTTGGTTTTAAATAACATCCGTATTGTAAACGCTAATAAAAGAAAATCTTAGTAAATAAGAGTCGTGATGACTGGGTGGTTTGAGTTTTCACCTCATCTAATATCTGCACCACTGAGTTTTTTGCAGCGATGGCACAACACTAGCTTTACCTAGCTTTACTCGAATACGTCGTGAGAGAATAGGCATATGTCTGAGAAGAAGTTCATAGACGTGCATAGTGCTTGAGGCGAACTGGCCCACGAAAGGTAAGTGGCTATTGCAGCCTATGGTCGCTTGTGATACCAGACATATTTACCCTGCAAGAATCTCTTCACACCCTTCTTGGAGCACCCCATCCTGTACTCGCTTGGCAAAACCACGTCAAATAGCTCATTCCACAGCTTGACCGTTAATAAGGAAGCTTTAGAACCTGTACTTACCTACGTACATTATGCTTAAGACTATATTTTTTTAAAGGGTTGGAAAAGTGTTCTTATAGAACACCCACATTTCACCAGTTACATTAAGTCGCATGTATTAATTAATCCAGACTCCGTGCTGTTACTGGGATATTACAGATAGAAAACCCCAATAATACTTTGTCTGACCCAGAGATCTTACTCGGGAGCTCGTGTACTGCAGAAGTTTTTCTAACCACTAGATAATCGTGGTGTGGATCGGGAGTGCATGACGTGAAGCAGGTTACAACAGCTAAGCGTTATCAGCACTTATCATCGTACGAGTTGCAACCGATAAGTTATGGGAAATTGTAGGTACGTTTCGTTCAACCAGCCTTATCGGTCCAATCATTCTTTACTCATCTATGTCAGGTCTTAAACATGCGTATTCTGTATTGCACGTTCGTTTTACAACAAAGAAGAAAATATTCACGTTTAAAGATGGTAAGTGGCTTCTAGAACAGTAATAGCTGATGGTTCCTTTTGGCTTGTACTTTAAATTGTCGACTTCAATGGCGTATTTGCTGTGGCTTGAAATGTGTTGATCCGCCATCTTCGGAATTCAACCACAGCTCGCCTTTGAAAAACTATCAACACATTTTGAGCAACGCTAAAATGCAATGCAATGCGTGCTCGTGCATCTTGCAAATGGCAGATGTTCGTTAGATAAATTATAGCAATAATTTAGTACTTAGCTCGTAACGAAGTATTACATTTAGAAGCACACAGGAAGAATATATAGATGGGAGTGACTGTGGTCCTCAAAACTTCAGTATTTTTTCTTAGATCATTGCTAGCTATTCTCAGAAAAATTATCGAAGGTATTATGTAAGTAGATTTGATTTCATAATACTAGCATAAAATTAAGTAAAGAACCATGAGTCATTAATGAAATGATAGCATTTTGATGAGCGATAAGAAAGGTGATGACTGATGATACATGACTCATGCAACATACTGAAATATCATGATAAATCTCATCACATTTTCGTGAAAGGGTTGGTGTAAGAATACCCACTTTACACCGAAAATCATTAGGAATAACTGAATGTAGCCTGTCTTCGCATATTTTTTATATTGAATGTAATATGTATAGAATTATTTATCCTATACAGTACAAATTATGATAAAGACGTATGTATGTTACATTTAATCTGCATGACGTATGACCGTTGCTATATGACTCGGAATGGAATGACGTGTGATGACGTCCTTCGTGAACGTGCCAGACCTGTCGGTGCCTGTTCATTATGACCAATACTGCTTTAGTATTGTGCAAGTGATTTTATTGCGTGAATCATTAGTTCTACTTCCTTTAAAGGAACTGGAACACATGTTTAATTGAATTGCCTGTTCTTTCAGGATAATGGATATTCAATGTAAGGAAACTACTTAGGTTTACTCCTTCCTTTATTATGACAGCGTCAGGCCAAGTTTACTTATTAACTCCTTGTCCGTTATGTGCGCCTGGTACTTCGTGTACCATATCATCATCTCCCTGGCCTTATCCCATACATTGTTGGGGTCGGCACTTGCTTCAACCCGATGTGGCTCCATGTCAGTCGCAATCAACTTATTAACTCCTTGTCCGTTATGTGCGCCTGGTACTTCGTGTACCATATCATCATCTCCCTGGCCTTATCCCACCATTGTTGGGGTCGGCACTTGATCTAACCCGATGTGGCTCCATGTTAGTCGCAATCAACTTATTAGGTAACTCTTTGTCCGTGATGTGCGCCTGGTACTTCGTGTACCATATCATCATCTCCCATACATTGTTGAATTCAACCCGATGCTGATCACCAGATTTTGCGCAAACCACTTCTTTCTGACCTTTACAGCCGTTTTTACTAATAAAATAGGCAATATGGGTAACGAGTTGTACGAAAAATATCTTAAAACTATCTGAAGCTTTTGGCAGAACTGTAAAAAGTGCCCGACGTAAAATTTTGGGTAAAATACAAATTCCCTGGGATATTTTTGATTGAAAACGGGGAAAGGGAAAACAACACAGAGTTCTTTAATAAACGTAACATATTATGACGACAATAAAAAAGCCCTTAAACTTTACCTTGCCTTGAAACAATATAAGTTCATTAGACAACCTTTTAAAGTGAGATATCAGCCCTTATTAACATGAGTTTAGGGTTCATAAAGAGCAGTCATAAAGCATGTTAATTAAATAGCGGGAGGGTTCAGTATGTCATATACAGGGGGCTGGGGAATGTGTGACGTAATAACACGTTGACGGCACCTGGTAGGAAATCCGCGGATCATGCGTGTGATTGTGATAGCCTTTGTAGACGAGCGTTTCGTAAGTTTTAAGGCAGAGATGTTCATTTATATTCACTTTCACTGAAGATGATCAGTTGATAACGTGGTAGAAACACAGTCCATCGCTGTGCAAACTTCTTTGAATTTCTTCTCAGACATAATTATGCAGGCTTCCAATCAATAGTTACTTCACTCGTGGCACAGCAGCACATAACTACACAAGAGGTTTTAAAAACTCTAATTGTTATGGTGCCTCAATTCACGTAACATAAATATCGTTGAAACGATTAAAGTTATTCCTCTCCCCATGTGGTATTCACGTGATTCAAAATCGTAGTTCGATAGGACTTCAACTTAATAAGCCGTTCTTGCGACGACGACTGAGCTATTCCGCTTATTCTATGATATTCGAATACACTACCAACGACTAATTCGATACTATATCGTTACGGTTTTCTACAGAACAGTTTTCAAACTACACATTTAGATATAAGTAGAACTATTAGAATTTTCCTTTCTTATATATTTTATGGAACTGTGTCCATCGGCTTACATTTCATATGTGATTTATTTTGTACTAGCTGTGTTCATTGCATGGATGACCCGCAGAATCCTAAATTTTTTTTAAAATAAAAGTTGCCTAAGTTACTCCTTGAAACATCAGCTACTTGTCAATGAAAGTCCCGTTAAAATCGGCCCAGCCGTTTCGGAGATTACTCGGAACAAACAGACAGACAGAGAAAAATTTTAAAACTTGGTTTTTAGTGTCAGTAGCGTGTATACTTTCATATGCATTTAGTGAAAACCTGTTATTTTGGAATTACAAACAGACACTTCAAATTTATTTAACTGTATAGATGTATAGATATAGATTTTAAAAATTGTATTATAGTTTTGAAAAGAGTAATTACCTACTGAGTTTCTTGCCAGGTTCTTCTCAGTAAAAGCAACCTTCCGAACCTGGCGGCAGTATGTATAATCCTGTATAATTATGTCATTCTGACAATTTGAAAATGTCTAGTCGAATTAAGATATTTTCGAGTTGAGTTGAGTTGAATTGAACGGTGGGACTGGAACTTTGAGCAGCCGCTACCCGACCAACTCGACTCAGTGGTGTGAATAAAAATTACCTATTTCCACATGAATAAATTCCCGCTCGTCTGCCCGGCCCATCGCCCGGGTGGAGTGATGTAACACCGCCGCATGCCGAGTCATACCCGGATTATATGAACGCATTTCTCCTGAGCGACAATGAGGGCGAGCATTCCTTCAGAGTACAGACATAACTATTTTATGACCGTGGTTGGTGCTCACTGAATTTAATTAGCCGCCGGATAAGCTAGTCTTTCATTTAAACTTTGATTAATCATAGAACTATTAATCATCAGTGTAAGCAAATCGTATTAAGATTCTTCTCAGCAAAAGCAATCTTCCGAACCTAGCGGTAGCATGTATAATCCTGTGTAATCGTATCATTCTGACGATTTGAAATTACTTTGTCAAAAGTCTAATCAAATTACGATGCATATAAATAAAAAAACTTCTGAGCTTTGAGGTTTCATTTTGATTACGTAAAATAAACGTTAAGGCTAAGAAGTTTTTAATACGCGCTGCTTAAACGATCATAGTTGGGTCCCTAACTTTAAGAGGGCTAATGAGTTAATAGTCAAAAATTGCATCGAAGCAAGTGCATGCTACTTAGATGAGACTATCTGTGCCTCGCGGGTTCACCGCACGGGATTAACAATAAAAGCTTATTGATATTTTTTTATAAAACTAAGTACTTGTTTATATTCTAATTCTTATCCTTATTTCATCAGCTAGCAGTTAAAATCTTCGCCGTTTCAGAATGATACGGAACAAACAGACATACAAAAAAAACTTAAAAATTGTTTTATTTTTTTTATTTTACCAACTAACGTAGATACTTTATTATGTACTTTTAGAGCCTATTTTTAGTGAAAATGTATATATAAATAGATTAAGACATAGTATTTCATCTCGTACTTTCTATTTCAGGGTGACCAGTGTACAGACGAAACACTGCATAAAAACTAGAAGAGCAGGACTGAGCCGCTTTCTCTGTGCTGCTAGCCTAGTGCATGCTCATATTATTGCATGAATGGCACTAAACAACATTATTATATTTGAGAATGACTTTTAGATATAAATTACGTGATTGATTCAATCAAAATATCTAGATTCAAACGTTAAGGGTCACTTGATTTTTGTTTAGTAAGTTAACGCATAAAATTGCAGTGTCTGTTTGTATATGCTGTACTTAAATGAAAATAAAATATTTCCCTTTCTGTCTGACTCTTTGTCTGTCTGTTTGTTTTATTTAAAGACAGTTGAAGTTTATTTAAAAAATAATACTGTAGGTATTTGTTCAGTTTGGGCCTGGTAAGGCACTTATTAACGTCGAAAAATCACCACGATTCTGAAACTAGTCTTACTTATCTTAAAATACTTCTGAACTCATTGCCATATCTATCACTCTCCTCTTGTCTGAGACCAAGCTTACCTAAACGACCTGCAGATTTTTCACCAGCAGAGTTCACGGTTAGGAACAGTCACCATAGCAACGGCAAGTTTACATGTAATATCCGTCCGTCCGTCGCAACTGGCCATAGTTTACCAAACAATTCTAAGAACGGCTTCATTTGCCAACCACTCACTGTTATCGACATTAGCTTACCAGCAATATGCATTGAATATCAAGTGGACTTATAGACTTGTAGCAGCGTTTCTCCACTCGCTCATAGATGGCGCTACTCGCTAACAAATGCGAAGTTTAGATACAAATACACTAGAACCTAAATCGCGCCAGAAGAGTTTTCAAGCGCATTGCAGTATATATACAAGTTTCAAACTAGAACAGTCGGAGCCGCGGCTCCCCAGGCATGACACCCGCCTGGCTGGAAGATCTTCCCTTTGCTGGGGATGAGCATGATCACTCGCTCTCCCCACAGTGGTACCTATACCTACCCCTACAGACTTATAAGTATTTTTAAGTCTCCCAAATTACATGTTTTCAGTCGAGACATATAGATTACTAGCGGTTTCCCCTGAGTAGTCTTAATTCCATGGGTGACTCTAGGACCAACCGCGTTGTTCACTAACGTTTCTCATCGTCGCACTTTTCGTCGAGTGTCGATTTTAAAGATACGAAATTGAACCTTATCCTCTGTGTATTATGTATCAATTTCCTATGATTGAAACCAACGCTCGTCCGTGAGTTCGACACTGAGATATATGCTCTCCGAAGGGGTAGGCAGAGGTGTTGTAATAACAACACCCACATTTCACCGAAAATGATTAAGTGACAGATGGTGAGTCTATCGCCGCCTCAGGCACTATACATAGTCTTTGAATTACTTCTCAGACATATGCAGGTTTCCTCACGATGTTTTCCTTCATCGTAAAGCATGTGGTGTGACTGTACATAAGTTTTTAAGAAAAACTCATTGGTACTGGCCCTGATGGGATTCGAACATGCGTCCCTTAAATGCGTGTGTTGATTTAGAAGTCAGTCAGTCAGTACTTGGTAACAGCATGCTAGAACTAATAATTAATGTGAATTCATCTGCTAAACTTTGCTAAGCCGGGTTCTTTATTCTGGAACATTTGTAATCCTGTATAATCATTTTGAAGTAGTTTTCAAATGATCTAATCACAGAAAGACATTTCAGTTTTTGATTTAATCAAATGATATGTGTAAACTGTGCCATGAACACAAACAAAAAGATTCACTTTCTACAAAAATACCACAATTACAGACAGAATTGCTTTTGTTTCACAGCCCCTGAATCACTCACACACTCGTCATATACTCGTCATATACGCACACGTGTATTTTAGTATGATGAAATTATAAATCCGTTGAATAAGTCGTATGACTCACAGACACTAAGTTCGTTGGCCGTTAACATTTTATTCAGATATTTTTTATGTATATTGAATTGATCGGAAAATGACGTAATAACGAACTTTTTTAAAATCATACGTCTTAACATTTTATTACTTAACTAGCTGTGCCCCGCGGTTTCACCCGCGTAGATTTAGTTTCATCCTTATTGTCGCAGAATCCTAATATTTTTAATAAACAAAAGTAGGCTAAGTTACTCCTTGAAACATCAGCAACCTACCAGTGAAAGTCCCGTTAAAATCCGTTCAGCCGTTTCAGAGAATACCCGGAACAAACAGACAGACAGACAGACAGACAGACAGACAGACAGAGAAAAAATTTAAAACTTGGTTTTTTAGTGTCAGTAGCGTGTATACTTCCATACGCATTTAGTGAAAAGCTGTTATTTTGGAATTACAAACAGACACTTCAATTTTATTTATCTGTATAGATTCGTGTTAAATGATCGATCGTTTTCGTGATTTTATTAATATATATATACCCATTAATATAATATCAGTAATAATTTAAGTTTAATTTTACTTTTGCCTTAGCTTAATAATAAACTTGCGCTTGCATCTTCGCTTGCGTGACAATAAGATTTTTTTAGTAATAAACAATCATATTAATCCTCTTTATTTTATTCATATTATAATATTACATAAACTAGCTATGTTCGGCAAACGCCATATATGTTTTGGGGTGTCACCCTTATCATTTAGGGGTTAGAAAAATAGATGTTGGCTGATTATTAGACCTACCCGATATTAACACAAAATTTCATAGAAATCGGTCCAGTCGTTTCGGAGGGTTATGGTAACTTCATTTTATTTCATACTAGCTTTAACACGTGACTTCGCTCACTTTGAAATACATTTTTTTTAAATAAAAATAACATGTCCATGTTTCTTCTAACACCTCAAAGAATATGTGCAAAAAGTTTCATGATAATCGGTTAAGTAGTTTTCGCGTGAAAGCGTAACAAACATACATATATTAACATTATAGGTACAGATAAATAAAATTTAAGTGTCTGTTTCATCATCATCTCCCTGGCCTTATCCCATACATTGTTGGGGTCGGCACTTGATTCAACCCGATGTGGCTGATCACCTGATTTTTATACGATGCGACTGCAATCTGACCTTCGCAACCCCTTTAACGAGGAAAATGCATATGAAATTATACACGCTTCTGACACTGAAAACCAAGTTTTAGAATTTTTCTCTGTCTGTCTGACTGTTTGTTCCGGGTAATCTCTGAAACGGCTGGACCGATTTGAACGGGACTTTCACGCTGATGTTTCAAGGAGTAACTTAGACTACTTCTATTAGTTAATATTAGGGTTCCGCAACATGAAGCATGAAACTTAATCTACGCGGGTAAAACCGCGGGGCACAGCGAGTTTATAATATTAGTAGGACATGAGATTCGTTTAATAACTCATTTTTATTTGTTATTTAATTGTACCTTGCGGGTCAAACCACAATACTCAGTTAGTAGATACATATTTCCCTTTTCAAGAGCGAGGATAGAACTTGCAAATTGACGCAATACAGGCAAGTATTTCACCAGGGATCATCCTTTAACATAGTCTTTACGATAAATAAAGTTCTGTTAAGCACGTAAAGTTATGCTTACGTATTTTACTTACGTCAGATGTCGCGACGTCACACGCAGTGCTGCCAGCTCTGTAAGTAGGTCTAAAAAGACCACTTTGGAAGAATCATGTGATCCGAATACGATTCATCACCGAAATGACAAAATGGTCACTCAGGTGCAATTCATATTTATGACTAGCTGTGCCCTGCGGTTTCACCCACGTAGATTTAGTTTCATCCTTATTGTCGCGGAACCCTAATATTTTTAATGAATAAAAGTAGCCTATGTTACTCCTTGAAACATCAGCTACCTACCAGTGAAAGTCCCGTTAAAATCCGTCCAGCTGTTTCGGAGATTACCCGGAACAAACATACAGACAGACAGACAGACAGAGAGACTGAGAAAAATTTTAAAACTTGTTTCTTTAGTGTCAGTATCGTGTATACTTTCATATGCATTTAGTGAAAAGCTGGTATTTTGGAATTACAAACAGACACTTCATTAAAAACAGACAATTCAATTTTATTTATCTGAAGTATAGATAAGGTATGAAAAGTTACTAGATCTACGTACTTTCATCAAAGTGCTGTTTGTTTAGGTTTCATATTGGTCGCAAAAACTCTTGTTGATTGGGTTCCTTTTAGAAATAACAAGAAAAACGAAGTCGCAGTTAGTATTTCTTCTTCTTGCTAGGCGAACTGAGTGTGCGTTTGTTATGAAACAGGACGTTAATCAATATTATTGCGCACAGTTTTGGAAATTTGTTAAGAAATACGTAGATTCTGGACTGAAGTAGCTTCGCAGGAACGGGCTAAAATACGTAGATCTTCTTAAAAATAAGGAGTGTTGGCAACACTGGTCACAGTCTGGGGCCTTACCATAAGCTCTTATTGCCATGATAGTTTCACTCATTTATGAGACAGATGTATGTGACGTGCATACATCTGTCACTGTCGCACAACTGAATTATCATTGCAATAAGAGCTCATGGTTGGGCCCCTGTAATTAATTGTAATATGATTGTGTTGAGGTCTCAGGCACGTGGACTAGACGAGACGTTAGGTGAATCACGTACACACCTTGTCCACGTGTAAAACAATACTATTTTAATTAGTATGCTAATTACTAAATGATTATTTATGACCTATATCGTATTGTATACAATTTAAATAAAGAAAACTTTTTACCTGTTTTGACTTAGGTACATTTTAGTTAAATTTATTTGAAACTATCTGTGTCCCGCGGTTTTACTCGCGTAGGATTGATAATAACAACTTTCTCTAAAAAGTAGCCTTAGTTACTCCTTGCAATGTCAGTCATCAACCAGTGAAAGTCCAGTTAAAATCAGTCTAGCCGTTTAAGAGAGTATCTTACATACATACATATGCTCACGCTTGTATTCCCCGAAGGGGTAGGCAGAGGTGTTGTAATTTTCAACACCCACATTTCACCGAATATGATTAAGTGCCAACGTGACAGAGGTTGAGTCCATCGCCGTCTCAGGCACTATACATACGTCTTTGAATTATTTCTCAGACATATGCAGGTTTCCTCACGATGTTTTCCTTCACCGTAAAGCACGTGGTGTGAAATCACTGTACATAAGTTTTTAAGAAAAACTCATAGGCTTGCGTAGCAGGCGACTGCTCTAACCCCGAGGCCAGCACGGCTAAGAGAGTATCAAGAACAAATAAAGAGAAAAAAATTATGTGTTTTTTTTTATGTCTGTAGGTACCGTGTGTGTACTTTCACACACAAAGCGTTTAAATTAGAATTATAAGTAGACACTTTATCTGAATAGAATTTATCTGTTAAGATTGTATTATAGTTATGCCGGTTTTGGACGATTAGTTTTTGAGATTTGGCTGTGAGATTACATTTTCCCCAAACTGGGGATCGAAGCCAATACCTCTAAGAAGTGTAATATTAATAACTTAACTATCAATGGTGATTAGGCTGGCCTCATTAACGATACGGATGGTAGCATCGTTATTATAATATTAATGGCGGTAACCATTAAACAAAGTGATAATTTGTGCGACTACGTGACTACACCCGTGTTCTCGATATTGGGATTCGTTTTCGTATTATATTGCTTTGTTTCGGTTCTTTGTTCTAAACGGTGATTAATTTTGATGAAAATTTACTTAATTTTTATTTGCTTTGATAACTTATAAATGCGAAAACTGAATAAGTATGTGTGTAGTTTGTTTTTCCGCAATTACGTTCAATTAATGTTTTTTTAAGTAATTTTTTTGTCCTTGAAGTCAAAGTTTTATAATTCGCATTTGTAATGTTTTGCCGCTAAAATCGGTCAAGTCGTTTCGGAGATTAGCCGGAACAAACAGATAGACAGAAAAGTTAGCTATTGATTTTTTTTAAGTCAGTACCTTACTTTCTCTCAATGCATTTAGTGAAAAGCTGCAAATTTAGAATTACAAACAGACACCTTAATTTTATTGATGGATTAAAAAGTACTTGTCCGTAATCTACAATTTTCAAATTTGTGTTTACATCTATGCTTATATTATAAAGCTGAAGAGTTTGTTTGTTTGAACGCTCTAATCTCAGGAACTACTGGTCCGATTTCAAAAATTCTTTCAGTGTTGGATAGTCCATTTATCGAGGAAGGCTATAGGCTATATTTTATTCTCATAAAAATTTGGGGTCCGTAAGAAAATTGCGAATTTGTAACCCAAGGTGTATAATCTAAAACCTATTAAAAACGTGCGCTGCAAAAACTAGTGATAATAGAACAAAATGATGTACTACGGAATTGTAGGTCTTATTAAGATCTACAAAAATACCTGGGGGTGCATACATCTAACTATCATAGTTTAGTCACAATAACCGCTTTTATGTTCATAAAAAATATTAAATCGTCTGAAGAAAGAAACTACGTTAAATGTGTATCTTAATATTAATCCTTATGCAAATTAAGCATTATGCTATCAAGGATATCTATGTAGAAGTAAAATACCGTTTGTTTTATTCCAATAGGACATTGAGTTTAGAAATTATCACGAGTATAAAAACGCAAAGAATTGGTACCTTATAATGAGTTAGTTGCCAAAGAGTAATCTCTGAAACGGTTAGACCGATTTTAATGGGACTTTCACTGGCAGATAGCTAATGTTACAGGGAGTACCATGGGCTTTTTATTTATAAAGAATATTTAGGGTTCCGCGGTAATCAAATGAAATCTACGCGGGTGAAACCGCAGGGCACAGCTAGTAGAAAAATAAACGCAGACTAAGCCGCGGGTAAAAGTTAATGCAGAAATAAACCAACTATAAAGCAAGTTAACTCTCATTAAAATAATCGCAACAAATTTTCCAATTTCATCATGACGGCTTAGTAACGGCGATAATAATCAATGACTCAGACAGAATATAACGTTGGCACAAGGGCGGCTTCGTACATTGACGGCAGATACATACATATACCTAAAAGAAAATCTATACAGATAAATAAAATTTAAGTGTTCGTTTGTAATTCCAAAATTATAGCTTTTCACTAAATGCATATGAAAGTATACACGCTACTGACACTAAAAAACCAAGTTTAAAATTTTCTGTCTGTCTGTTTGTTCCGGGTAACCTCTGAAACGGCTGGACGGATTTTAACGGGACTTTCACTGGTAGGTAGCTGATGTTTCAAGGAGTAACTTAGGCTACTTTTATTTATCAAAAATATTAGGGTTCCGCGACAATAAGGATAAAACAAAATCTACGCGGGTGAAACCGTGGGGCACACCTAGTATATAGATATAAATAATACAAATATATTTCTTTTGACGGTAAAATGTCGGCAGGAAATGCAAGCCATACCTTGCCTATTATGTCATCATAAATTTAAGACTCTGACTCTTGTCGGTGTAGCCGATGCACTTTCTTACATTCGCCTCCATCCAGTGCCATCGTCTTGACCTCCCATACGTCTAGACATCCTTATCCTCTTGTCCCATTATGTACGAGATTCAATCATGTTTTAAATCCCATTTCTAGTTCACAGGATTAACGGAAAACCATGATTTTAATGAAAAAAAATTAAATAAGATTACGAAGTATCAGAACTTTCTGGGCCCCCGTTTAGAAAGTTTGTCCACCACTGATTTAGGATAATGGGTTAATTAACCTGATTTAAAATCATCAACTAAAATTAACATAAACTTAAATATCGAAAAAAATTTAATGCTTTGCGAGATTATTTTTGAACGATATAGAGAGCTGTCTTTGTATTATAATTTATGTCAGTGGTTGCGGTTAGAATCCCGACGTGTGCGACGTGACTATTTGCACTTAGCAACTACTTGCGTCACTTTTGGTTAGAATGAGATTTTTCATATTATGAGACACAGACAGCCTGTTTCACATCTAGATCTGAGTGTGTTGTGATGAAATACTTTTAATGCTTACATTTTTATGAACGTACTAGCTGAGCCCCGCGGTTACACCCGCGTACATTTAGTTTCATCCTTATTATCGCGGAACCCTAACATTTTTTATAAATAAAAGTAGCCTAAGTTACTCCTTGAAACTTCAGCTACCTGCCAGTGAAAGTCCCGTTAAAATCGGACCAGCCGTTTCAGAGATTACCCGGAACAAATAGACAGACAGACAGACAGATAGAGAAAAAAAATTAAAAACTTGGTGTTTTATTGTCAGTAGCGTGTATATTTTCAAATGCAATTAGTGAAAAGCTGTAATTTTGGAATTACAAACAGACACTGCAATTTTATTTATCTGTATAGATAGCCTGTGTTATTGTGATTAGCTTCATTAAAATCCATTCTGTAGTTTTTACGTGAAAGAGTATCAAACATACATGCATAAATAGGTTATTCATAATAGTACATTCTTGCCAACTTTCGCGTTTATAATTATTGGTAGGACTAGTAAGATTTCGTAAAAGGTCTTGCGAGGAGATTAATTTTTTTTTGGTTTGGATTACATACCTAAAGCCTTCTTACATAAAATTTCAAAATATTTAAATAAGGTCTTAAATTGGGCTTAAGTCGTAAATTTTACAAAAAGAACAAACATAATAAAATATTCGGACACAGTGAAACTATGTCCAATATATTTTATATATCATATATCATATCATAGCCATTTTTTAATTATGGCACTATTTTTGATTCTTCTCCCGACCCAAATTCCACCATGTGTACACGTGACGGACACGCCACAAAACCTCTTTGCGGCTTCCAAATAGACAGACAGATAAAACACTATAAGATAAGTTAACTAATAATCTTTGACATAATATTTTACACACATGACCGTCAACACTAAACTTTTGGCACAAACTTTTACAATTATTGGTTTTCCAAGAAAATGTACGCTAAATTGAACAGTGGTCGCATCGCGGTGAGTATTGTAACGTCATGCTGGGTTAGAACACAACGTCGCCAGTTTGGGCAGGAGCCAGAATAAAGAGATCACTTTGATCTGCAGCCAGAGATACTATAACTGCTTAAAGAGAATGTCAGCATGAGATCACTCTTTCGAAAGTACTGCCCGATTGGGGGACCTCCACCTTAGAGAAGCCAGGAATTATGTCATCTATACATCAGTATCTGTCTTTATACAGATAAATAAAATTAAAGTGTCTGTTTACATACATACATATGCTCACGCTTGTATTCCCCGAAGGGGTAGGCAGAGGTGTTGTAACAGAGAGTCTATCGCCGTCTCAGACACTTTACATAAGTCTCTGAATTACTATGCAGGTTTCCTCACGATGTTTTCCTTCACCGTAAAACACGTCGTGTGATATGTGGACATAAGTTTTTAGAAAAACTCATTAGTACAAAGCCCGCCGGGTATCGAACTTGCGTCCCTTGCGTAGCAGGCGACTGCTCAAATCCTCACTCTTACGGTGTAGTTGGGTACCTTATTAGTCATAAAAATATAATATGTTTATTGTCGGTTGTCAGTTTGTTCTGATTAATCCTTGAAATAGATGTACCGGACCGTATTTTGGCGGACCTTCCACAAATAGATAGCTGATATTATATAGAGTAGCTTAGGCAACTTTTTACGTCTCAAACTTGGGTATACGAGGATGTATATGACTGTATATGAACATAGTATGATCAAAATGTAAATCACTATACGTGTATATCGAGTTGGTTTTCAAATGATATTCGAACCGCCATACAAACGATGCGCGCCCACGCAACTTAGGTATTAGCGTTAAGTTACTATGTAATCTGCTGGGGTTGATGACCTTCACTTAAGTTATGTAAGTTGTATGAAGTTGGAAATTGATGCTACTTGTATGTGCGGGTTTGGTGCTAGTGCTATATTATTAAGTTGTATACTTTGAAAATACTTTTCTGAGATATTAACTTAGAAATTTAAATAGTTTGCTAATAAAAGAGTGTTCCATCAAAAAACAGAACTAATTTGAGTTCTTACTAACTTACATTAGTATGTAACCACCAGTCATTACCTAGAATTGAATTTTTACTTGTTCGGAAAAATTGGTGGTTACTCATCAATTAGTATGTAACCACCAGCCGCTATCTACGATCGAATTTAACTTTTTCCGTACGGGCTTTAAGATTATTTGTCTGTCCGTCTATTAGTTCCGGCTAATCTCTCAAACGGCTGGACGGATTTTAACAAGCCTTTCACTGACAGATAGCTTATGTTACAATGAGTAATTTAGGCTAAGTAGCATACTAAAAGTTTATATAAAAAGGGGGCACTGCGAAGTAAAGCCAACCATGAAATCAAGCCTAGTTTATTAATAAAACCAGCTGTGTCCCGCGGTTTCACCCGCGTAGATTGAGTTTCTTTATTATTGTCGCGGAACTCTAATATTTTTAATAAATGAAAGTAGCCTAAGTTACTCCTTGAAACATCAGCTACCTACCAGTGAAAGTCCCGTTAGAATCCGTCCAGCCGTTTCAGAGATTACCCGGAACAAACAGACAGACAGACAGAGAAAAAATTTAAAACTTGTTTTAAGTGTCAGTATCGTGTATACTTTCGTATGCATTTAGTGAAAAGCTGTAATTTTGGAATTACAAACAGACACTTCAATTTTATTTATCTGTATAGATGTATAGATTGTACTTAGTACGAACTTGAGGTTTGCCTTGTTACTCAAGGAGGTCCGGAAACCTTTCCCATCCCACGCACACGAGTACCTACATACCTCAGAGCATCTCATTAGATACAATACTGTAAGGAGGTATTGCCCCAGGTGACACCTATCATTACTTACCTATTGTACACTTCCATATGTTATAAAGAGGAAAGGTTTGTAGCGAATTGACTCAAAATAATTAACCGATTATAATAACAATTTTTCACCATTTTAATGGTACATGAGAGATACGAGCTGCTTCAACTCATCATGATGGGAAAAATAGCCGGCAGACGAGGAGTTGGCCGCAGAAGGAAGTCCTGGCTGAGAAACATTCGTGAATGGACCGGCATCAAGAGCGCTGCAGAGTTATTCCACCTCGCAAGGGATGGCAGAAAATATTCAGAGCTGGTTGCCAACCTTCAGTAATTGGAGAGGCACCTGAAGAAGAAGAATGGTACATTATCACTGATTATTATAGGCTATATTTTATCCCCGTACTACCACGGGAACGGGAACCACGGAAACCGCGTGACGTCTGCTATTAGGTTATAAAAGGCTATTAGTTTAAATCATCAGTGTTTTTAGGGTTCCTTACCCAAGAGAAGACTCGGGACCCTATTACTAAGACTTTGATGTCCGTCTGTCCATCGGTCACCAGGCTGTATCTATCAACCTGAAGTAGTTTGACATTGGAAATTTTCACAGTTGAAGTATTTCTGTTACCTCTATAACAACAAAATACTAAAAAAACAGAATAAAATTATCGATTGATTGTGGCTCCTATATCCAAAGGTGACTTTTTTGCGCGAGCATATACATCCAAAACCTAAATGTGCACTGATGCGAACACCGAACCCGCGACCTAGCGTAGCATCAGGTATTCTAGCCACTATGCTAACGGCGCTGCTAATAATAATTGACAAAACCCACCAAAACAATGTCAACTGAAATAATCCCCGCTCGCATCGTTTGACAAAATTAGCTTAAAAGGTTTATGTGCTTAGTGAACATAGAAACCCCGTCGGTGACCTTCGCAGCAATAGCAGCAATAGCAGGGAGTCAGCAACACATACTTAGTTAATTATACTTAATGCGCCGGTGGGCTAGGCTGGCCACACACTGGCGCTTTGTCGTTCAACTACATCATAGAATACATAACTGAAGCTATATAATTGAAGTGTCTGTTTCTAATTGTCAAAAAAAATGCATATAACGCAAACTTTTTCTCAGTCTGTTTGTTCCGGCTTATCTCCGAAACGGGCTCGACCGATTTAAAGGGACTTTCACTAGCAGATAGCTAATGTTACAAGGAGTAACTTCGTCTACTTTTATTTAAAACTAGCGGACGTCACGCGGTTTTACCCACGTAGTTCCCGTTCCCGTGGGAGTACGGGGATAAAATATGGCCTTTGCTATTCGCTGATGATGTAGCTATCCATTGCTGAAAGAATTTTCATGTTCGATCAAGTAGTTTCAGAGCCTATTCAATGCAAACAAACAAACAAAAAAACAATCAAATATTTTCTTTTTATAATATTAGTCTAAACAATAAACATTACGGTTCTGCGAGCCACCCCTGAAATTAAGTTTCCGCGGGTCATCTGCGAACGCCCTTAGAAAATTACCGAAGGATTACCGCAACCTTCCTAGCCGGCAATCCGCGAGCTATTTACATCACACAATATAATACTCTTACACAATGTGTGGAGTGTCTGTACTGAGTGAATACTCACCGAACGAAAGTAGAAGGGGTGGCTGAGAGTGTTGGATTCAAATCCACACCACAAGATAGCGTTATGTCATATCAAACATGGTAGCATTGCGCTCATTTTCTTTATACTTAAGTAAAATGATCCACTCAGATCCAGCTCCCTAGCTCATCCCCAGCAACGCCCCAAGCCGAGGTCCGAGCCCCGCACCGGGTCGCCCTTAGCTGTGTTGCTTAGTATTTAAGTTTAAGCACGGCAGGCTTTTGAGTATCTCCTCCCGACGCCGTCCAAGGCACGTTCTCCTTGACCCTGACGACGATATCACATTGCTTCAGCAAGCAATGTCTCAAAAGCACACACCAAACCGACCATTGTTCCGTCCTCGCCGGCGAGGCTCGTCGCGAACTCTACGTCATCGTCCCTCCCGTCCCCTGCTAGGGCCGGCGCGCGCCGAGCCACTAGCCTTAAACACAACCCTAAATAATTCATTTTAAGTAAACTAATTTTAAGTTCTTATGAGAAATAAATTCTTTAAACCTAAATAATACAACTCAGATCCAGCTCCCTAGCTCAAGCAACGCCCTAAGCCGAGGTCCGGGCGCCGCACCCTTAGCTTAGTATTTAAGTTTAAGCTCGGCTGGAGGCCCTTGGGTCTCGCCCTTTTGTCCGGTTAAGCAGTGGAGGTAACTCAGCCCTACCAACAGGAGGTCAAATCCAAAAAAAAAAATATTTTTTTAAGTTTCGAGTGACTACACAATTTTCTTTACACTTCGTTTTATTTTGGGAGGACCTTCTGTCAGACCAAAACAGAGAGGTACTGAGCTGAAATTCCTATATTTTCACCGTCTGTCACACTGGCAAAAGTGGGTGTTTTGACACCTTTGTCTACCCCTTCAGGGACCCTCTTCGTAATCTCTCTGTAAAATTTAAAATGTCTTTACTCATAGTTTGAAGCGGAAAGATTTATATGTAAGTATATTTGTAACGAATTGGCTCAAAAAGTACTGGACAGATTTAAAAAAAAAATTCATCATTTGAATGCTACATTATCACTGACTAATATAGGCTACATTTTATCCCCGTAGTCCTTCGGGAACGGGAACTACGCGGCAGAAACCACGTGACGTCCGCTAGTGAAAATAAAAGCAAACGTAATTTTTTTTCAAAAAGCAGGTCTAGATTCTTTAGTCCCAGTAAAGCTTATGTTTGTACTATGTCACTACTAAAGTAACTATGATGAATTAACCTTTTGCCAGACGGCTAGGCTTCTGGTTATGAAATAGTCTGAGATAGTCTAACGATCTGAAAAGTAGTATTTTGGCGAAAGTGGCAATTTGTGGCGAAACACATTAGTTACTTACCATCACGTAATAAACGCATTATACGCAAATTGTCACCACACTCAGACACTTGTCAGTTACGTCACCATAAAGTGCTTAATGGAGTTTCCAGATTAATTTAGTTTTTTATCTAATATACTGGTTATTTACATAACGCATTTGTTTTATAAGTACTTACTTACTTACTTAATACTGCAAGTTTTTAACATGATTGTTTGCATGAACGCGGTAATCTCAGGAACCTCTGGTCCGAATTGAAAAAAGATATTTCATACATACATACATATGCTCACGCCTGTATTCCCTGAGGGGGTAGGCAGAGGTGTTGTAATCACAACACCCACTTTTCACCGAATATGATTAAGTGCCAAGTCCATCGCCGTCTCAGGCACTATACATAAGTCTTTGAATTACTTCTCAGACATATGCAGGTTTCCTCACGATGTTCTCCTTCACCGTAAAGCACGTGGTGTGAAATCACTGCACATAAGTTTTTTTTTTAAAAACTCATTTGTGCAGGCCCCGCTGGGATTCGAACTTGCGTCGCTTGCGTCGAAGGCGACTGCTCAAACCCCAATGTTATATGGCCCATTTATCGTAGAAGGCTATATATTATCACGCTAAGACTATTATACTATTCAAAGGCAGCGACTTGGTCATATTTAAAATACAAAACATGCTGATCATACCAAATATCTACACGAATATTATCAAGAGGAAAGATTTGATTGTTTGTTTGCATTGAATAGGCTCCGAAACTACTTGACCGAAGTTGAAAATTCTTTCAGCAATGTATAGTTACATCATCAGCGAGTAACATAGGCTATATTTTATCCCCGTACTCCCACGGGAACGGGAACTACGCAGGTGAAACCGCGTGACGTCCGCTAGTCTTAAATTCAATCGTATACGGACTTGTCGTAAAGTTGCTAAAATGTAAATGTATGCAAATATCACCTGCTATACGAGTTATCGTTGTAAATATTATTGTAAACGTTACGTAATTGCAGTTGAAATCAACCAAATTTTAATTTTATTTAAGACTAGCTGTGCCCTTCGGTTTCACCCACGTAGATTTAGTTTCATCCTTATTGTCGCGGAACCCTAATATTTCTGATAAATAAAAGTAGCCTTAGTTACTCCTTGAAACATCAGCAACCTACCAGTGTAAGTTCCGTTAAAATCCGTCCAGCCGTTTCAGAGATTATCCGGAACAAACAGACAGACAGAGAAAAATTTTAAAACTTGGTTTTTTAGTGTCTGTAGCGTGTATACTTTCATATGCATTTAGTGAAAAGCTGTTATTTTGGAATTACAAACAGACACTTCAATTTTATTAATCTGTATAGATATAGATGTATAGACTATCCAAGAACTACGAGAACGAACGAAATAGGTTGTTAATAATATTTAGTTAATGTAATAAATCCCTAAATAGAAATACTTCAAGTTAATAAGTATTCATAAAATAACTTGTTTTCCATTCTCATTTGCATAATATCACAAACAGAACGTTTTATTTTTAGAAAGAAACTGTTAAACAAGATTTTTATACCAAAAAATAAGAGTTCATCCAGTCATAAACAAGATACCGCAGCTTATTATACGTTTTATATGCATGGCTGCTAGCATTTATATTATTAAAAAATATAAGCGAGAAACATTTTTTATCCGTGTCTATGGGCGTCATCTCATATAATATTTTAAACTTACACGATTCCTAAATAAATATGGATCTTAAAGTTATCTATACATACAGATAAATAAAATTGTAGTGTCTGTTTGTAATTCCAAAATAACAGCTTTTCTCTAAATGCATATGAAAGTATACACGCTAAAAAAAACAAGTTTTAAAAAATTTCTCTGTCCGTCTGTCTGTCTGTTCGTTCCGGGTAATCTCTGAAACGGCTGGACGGATTTTAACGGGACTTTCACTGGTAGGTAGCTGATGTTTGAAGGAACAACTAAGGCTACTTTTATTTATTAAAAATCTTAGGGTTCCGCGACAATAAGAAACTAAATCTATGCAGGTGAAACCGCGGGGCACAGCTAGTATAAAACTATAGTTATTATAGCCGTTCCCCGCGATTTCACCCGCGTATTAGACTTTATTTCTTGGAATATTATTTTTTTAATAAATAAACGTAGCCTAAGTGAAAATATAATGTTTTATTCGGTTTAGGCCCTGGTAAGGCACTTATGAATGTCGAAGAATTTACCACCGGTTCGGAAACTAGCCTTCTGAGAAGAACCGGCAAGAAACTCAGCTTGTACTCAGCTGATATTACGGCTTACGAGCCATAACAAACAGATCTACAGACAGAGCAAAACATAGATTTTGTAAGTACGGTATTTATTTTGATATGGATTGAGAGAAAAACTGCTAATTTGGAATAACAAACAGACATTTCAATTTTATTTATCTGTTTAAATATAGATATTACAATACTACAATCACACGTACCGTGAATGAAGTAAACATCTGTCTGTAGGGAGCTGTTGAAGGGGACTCGCTCGTCACTCGAAATGTGCTTGGTGGATTATTATTATTTTGGCAAAACTTTATGAAACCCGAGAGAAGTATGGCGTAAAGGGATAGGAAGTTCAAGTTCAGAGCTGTCTGATTGGGCTCTGTTTACCGAGGTGCCGGCACGAGCTTTGAGCGCTCAGTGACAGATAGGCAGTTAAGATTTTCATAGATGATGTTTTTCTATTTCCACTACTTAATATTAAAAAATAGATTAAAAGATGCCATTTTTTCCGTTTATATAGAAAATGGTAGGGAACCTTTTGTGCGCGTGTTTGACTCGCATTTGGCCATTTTTTAATACTTGTTGTACCTACCTACTTTAGAATAATTTATAGCCAAAACAATTACTTCCTGAACAATAAATAACGAAAAATTTGTGTTTAGCTTCTGTGATTACAAATCAATAATCGTTAGTTTGAATAATTATTGTGTTATGAAAATATTATTGTTAACTAGCTGTGCCCCGCGGTTTCACCCGAGTAGATTTAGTTTCATCCTTATTGTCGCGGAACCCTAATATTTTTGATTAATAAAAGTAGCCTAAGTTACTCCTTGAAACATCAGCTACCTACCAGTGAAAGTCCTGTTAAAATCCATCCAGCCGTTACAGAGATTACCCGGAACAAACAGAAAGAC
This sequence comes from Watsonalla cultraria, assembly GCA_964035505.1. NCBI lineage: Eukaryota > Metazoa > Arthropoda > Insecta > Lepidoptera > Drepanidae > Watsonalla > Watsonalla cultraria. Next base: position 10,393,782 of record OZ037727.1, on the reverse strand, counting down.
TGACAGACAGACAGACAGACAGACCGACAGAGAAAAAATTTAAAACTTGGTTCGTGGTTTGAACGCCATAGACACTATAAAACAAAATTTTAATTTTTTTCTGTCTGTATGTCTGTGTGTTTGTTCCGGGTAATCTCTGAAACGGCTGGACGGATTTTAACGGGACTTTCACTGGTAGGTAGCTGATGTTTCAAGGAGTGACGTAGGCTACTTTTATTTATTAAAAATATTTATTTGAAGTAAGTGAAACCGCGGGGCACAGTTAAGTTAAAATATGAGTCATGACCATTAGTCGTATATTCGTCGAGGTTTTAACGATGCTATGTAAATATAACTTAGCAATTAGCATACAAAACTAGTAGATTCTTTTTTATACCTACCGCCCATACTAATGCTACCGTGAACGTGTAAAGTATGTAAATTTCTACACTGATATTGTAAAAAGGTTAAGTTGTAGGCTTTTAGAGTAGACAGACAAAGCCGCAGGCAGAAGCTAGTTGCTTTCAATATACATTATTGGATATGAAGTGATTTGCTGAAAGGTAAACCCCCTTACAAAACAGCAACTACAGTAACAAGTTGATTGTTTTTTTTGCATTAATTAGGCTCCGAAACTACTTGACCGATCTTGAAAATTGTTTCAGCAATGGATAGCTACATCATCAGCGAGTAACATAGGCTATATGTTATCCCCGTACTCCCACGGGAACGGGAACTATGCGGGTGATACCGCGTGACGTCCGCTAGTCTATACATCTATATCTATACATACATACAGATAAATAAAATTGAAGTGTACACGCTATTGACACTGAAAAACCAAGTTTAAAATTTTTTTCTCTGTCTGTCTGTCTGTCCGTATGTCTGTCTGTCTGTTTGTTCCGGGTAATCTCTAAAACGGCTGGACGGATTTTAACGGGACTTTCACTGTTAGGTAGCTGATGTTTCTAGGAGTAGCTTAGGCTACTTTTATTTATCAAAAATATTAGGGTTCGACAATAAGGAAGAAACTAAATCTACGCGGGTGAAACCGCAGGGCACAGCTAGTTATAAACAAATTTATTTGATTTGATATACTAAGATAGTATTTGGTTTAAAAGTTGCTCCATTTCTTTCTGTAACATGGATTTAAAAAGGACATAGTAAATCTATGTCAGAGTTTAGTTTAGTCTTCGTTTAAACCATGTTTTGTAATACTGGGATAAAGGCTTAACACTTAGATCATTTAAGTCGCATGTAGCTTCACATATGAAGGTAATTTTAAGAAGAAAACAAACAGTCGAATTAATAACCTCCCCCTATTTTCGAAGTCGGTTAAAAAGGGAAGACAATGTGTTGAAAAGCAATCAAAAGCCTTTCATATTTCCGTAACAAAGAGGCCTTGTGTACCTGGGGCCTTACCATGAGCTCTTATTGCCATGATAGTTTCACTCATTTATGAGACAGATGTATGTGACGGGTATACATCTGTCACTGTCGCACAACTGAATTATCATTGCAATAAGAGCTCATGGTTGGGCCCCTGCTCGTACACTGTCATTGTATGTTTAATGAATCACCGTTTTATATTCTAGGTCATTGCTTGACAATACAGCATTGAATTATATACTTCTTCATACATTTTGTTGTAAATTTTAAGTAATTTTTTTAAAATGACATACAATGAGTGTTCCGAATGTCCCTTATGTTTAACTAGCTGTGCCCCGCGGTTTTACCCGCGTAGATTTAGTTTCATCCTTATTGTCGCGGAAATCTTATATTTTTGATAAATAAAAGTAGCCTAAGTTACTCCTTGAAACATCAGCTACCTACCAGTGAAAGTCCCGTTAAAATCCGTCCATCCGTTTCAGAGATTACCCGGAACAAACAGGCAGACAGACAGATAGAGAAAAAATTAAAAAATTGGTTTTTTAGTGTCAGTAGCGTGTATACTTTCATAAGCATTTAGTGAAAAGCTGTTATTTCGGAATTACAAACAGACACTTCAATTTTATTTATCTGTATGTATAGATTTTGTTTTTTGAATTTTGTAATTACATACATACATATGCTCGTGCATGTATTCTCCGAAAGGTAGGCAGAGGTGTTGTAATAACAACCACTTTTCACCCAAGATGATTAAGTGCCAACGTGACAGATGGTAAGTCTATCGCCGTCTCAGGTACTATACATACGTCTTTGAATTACTCCGCAAACATATGCAGGTTTCCTCACGATGTTTATCTTCACCGTAAAGCACGTGGTGTGAAATCACTGTTCATAAGTTTTTAGAAAAACTCATTGGTACAGGCCCCGCTGGGATTCGAACTTGGATAATTTTTTGTAATTATTCATCAAATGGATATTTGAGTTGGAAATACCTAGTCCTTTGAGGAGACTTTGTACTGGTAAAATATTGTTTTATGACTTTGTAATAGCGTTAATTACTCAATAAAATAATGAAAGTTGAAAAATGAAACCATAATACTTCCTAGCATATATCTGGGACCACGATCTCTTATTGCCATGATAGTTTAACTCTTATTATAAGACAGAGGTATATTATGTGTATAAGTCTGTCACTGTCACACAGTGGAACTATGGCAATAAGAGCTCATGGTTGGTTGGGCCCCTGTACTATGATTTAGGACGATTCTATTAACAATTGAAGTGTTTAAAAATCTATACATATAAACATGAATTGCTGTTCGTTTGTCACGCTTAAATTTGAGAATTGCTGAACCGATTTGGGCACTTTTAAAGTGAAGATTTAAACAGTGAGTAAGAGAAGAAATAGGTCATCTAGTCTATACATCTATACATCTATACAGATAAATAAAATTGGAGTGTCTGTTTGTAATTCCATAATAACAGTTTTTCACTAAATGCATATGAAAGTATACACGCTACTGACACAAAAAAACCTAGATTTAAAAAAATTCTCTGTCTGTCTGTCTGTTTGTTCCGGGTAATCTCTGAAACCGCTGCACCGATTTTAACGGGACTTTCACTGGCAGGTAGCTGATATATCAAGGAGTTACTTAGGCTACTTTTATTTATCAAAAATATTAGGGTTCCGCGACAATAAGGATGAAACTAAATCTACGCGGGTGAAATCGCGGGGCACAGCTAGTTAGCAATAAAATACTTTTATTCTCTTTAATATGTTAAATGATTTAAGATCATATGTCATCGGCCACCTAGTAGGTACACAGGCTTCTATTATTAATAGTTTATTAACTGCCCCCGGTAATGGCGCTCGGCTACCTTTAGCGCCATAAATCACACCAAATGGCCCAAAATATTAGTAATTTCCATTCTACGCACCATAAAACCCCTAATGTAAATTGGGGTAGCTATTGTTTTTGTTTCCCGAAACAAAAGGTAATCAGTTTTGGAACAGGAAATGTAGGTTGGGTTGCTAATAAGACCTTGGAAAACAATATTTGGGGAAATTACTTATGTCACCAAAATTATAGCGAAACAGATAGTTTTAAAACGAAAGATGACAAACTACAATGAGAACCAAACAACTCAGAAACGGTTGGACTGATTTGTATTAAATGTTGTGCGCTTATCGTGTTCCTCAGATAATCGGCCATGTATTTCTCATCTATACAGATAAATAAAATTGAAGTGTCTTTTTGTAATTCCAAAATAACAGCTTTTCACTGAATGCATATGAAAGTATACACGCTATTGACACTGAAAACCAAGTTTAAATTTTTTTCTCAGTCTGTCTGTCTGTTTGTTCTCTGAAACGGCTGGACTGATTTTAATGGGATTTTCACTGGCAGGTAGCTGATGTTTCAAGGAGTAACTTGACTACTTTTATTTACTAAAAATATTAGGGTTCCGCGACAATAAGGATGAAACTAAATCTACGCGGGTGAAACCGCGGGACACAGCTAGTACTCCTATATAAGGGTGTGAAAAAAATATATGACATGCAACGTGTATAACAATAAGAGCATGTTAGTTTACTTATAAAAAATATTTGATTTAAAGTGAATCAAATTATAAATTATATTATTTTTCACATTGAGAATCGATTATTAGAACCACTTCAGCTTCTTATTTAAGTATATTGGTTTAGATATATTAATACATTGTGCCACGCTGAAACGTAGCGAAAATCGTCGACAGATTCTTGACATATTCATATACTGCTGTGCCCCGCGGTTTCACCGGCGTAGATTTAGTTTCATGATTTTTTTAACGGAACCCTAATATATTTTCCAAATAACAGTAGCCTAAGTTACTTCTTGAAACACCAGCTGTTTGCCAGTGAAAGTCCCGTTAAAATCGGTCCAGCCCTTTCAGAGATTACCCGGAACAAACAGACAGACAGACGGACAGACAGAGAAAAACTTGGTTTTTCAGTGTCAGTAGCGTGTATACTTTCATATGCATTTAGTGAAAAGCTGTTATTTTAGAATTACTGACACTTTAATTTTATGTATCTGTATAGATGTATAGATATTGGTTTAGATATATCAATACATTGTGCCACGCTGAAACGTAACGAAAATCGTCGACAGATTCTTGACAGATTCATAATATAGGTCAAAACACAAGAATAAAATTATAATAATATTTTTAGGGTTGAAAGCGGAATGTAATGTGGGACGTGGTCCGAATACGGAATGCGTTCAAACATTTCCAATGTTTTAGAAACGTAGTTATTTCAAGTAGTATTAGAAGTTATATTGAACGATTCGAAGTCTCTAACACACGACAAACAGGTCGTAAGCCATTGTTTAATGCTCGTGGTCTGAATACATGAATTGTTTTGCTTCTCGACCATTAACATAATATTGGCGTCGGCTGTTTGCGCTGGTGTACGAGTTGGTCAATAAATAGAACTGCGAGTAATCAATAAGTACTCACTTAAGCTTACGAGAGTCGTAAAACAAGTGCAGAGAATATTAAGAACTTTGACATTTCATTTTGGTACCGTAAAATTAAACGTCAAAGCTAAGAAGTTCTAAGCAATGATTGATCATACGTGGCTCCCTAGTCGTTATGTCATGTTACTGTTTACAGATTTTGAATGTTTTAATCTCGACTAATTGCATCGCTTATAAGCGTATCAGGAAATCTGTTGATACTTCGAAGGCAAATGTTATTTAGGAAAACATCGCGAGGAAACCTGGATATGTCTGAGAGGTAATGAGATGACGATGGACTCACCCTGTCGCGTTGGCACTTAATCATATTCGGTGAAAAGTGGCTGTTATTACAACACCTCAGCTTACACTTTTGGGGACCCTTCTGGGATGGCGTGAGCATAATATTTTATTTGATACTAGCTTAGATTTAGTTTCATCCTTATTGTCGCGGAACCCTATTTTTTTTAATGAACAAAAGTATCATATGTTACTCCTTGATACATCAGCTACCTGCCAGTGAAAGTCCCGTTAAAATCGGTCCAGCCGTTTCAGAGATTACCCGGAACAAACAGACAGACAGAGAAAATTTTTAAAGCTTGGTTTTTTAGTGTCAGTACCGTGTATACTTTCATATGCATTTAGTGAAAAGTTGTAATTTTGAAGTTACAAACAGACACTTCAATTTTATTTATCTGTTTGTATAGATGTATAGATTTATAGATACCATTAAGTTGGCAAACAAATATGCATCTCACTTCATAGTAGATACTTACCGCAGCTTATAGTCTCCTGCAATACCAGTGGCATTATGCGCGATACCGACCTTGTAAATATGTCTTCACACCCTTCTTAAGAAAATCAGTCGTTATCACCAGTATTTCATAGCTCTTTCAGTGCACAAACCTATGTAGTTTCAGTATTTATCTCATCATTCTTCAACCTGCCTTATCCATAAACCATGACATCATCATCAGCAGTCACCATCTCCGATACTTCAACACCTTTCTAAATATTTACTGATCAGGCACTCCGATTGCCTAGTGTGAGTTTTCTTAAAATCGCCGTCACAAGTCACCGCGTCAAAGTTAACGCAGATTTGTATAGGATCCTATACAAATCTGCGTTAACTTTGACGCGGTGACTTGTGACGGCGGCAGTGAAAAACTCGCACTAGGCACTCTGTGAGCCTAGACAAAGTAACATCTTCACGCTTACGCTAATAGAAACGATACAAAATGTATTAAAATTACATAAATCAGTCACGTGACATATGTCGTTTCTATTAGCGAAGCGTGAGGATAATGTTACTTTGTCTACAGGCCTTGGCGTAACTATTACTATAAAAGTGTATAGGTGATATAAAGTATATGACTACTATTATGCACCCGTTTGAGTACCTATCAGTATGGTCTTGTCCCTTGCTTCAGAGTTTCTTGTCAGTTCTACTGAGAAGACTAGTTAGCGAACCTGATTTTAACTGGATAAGTGGAACAATCCGTGTCTTCCTTGAAATATTTTTTTCTAAGCCCAGCTTTATCATAAAAAAATGTTCTCAGAATGTAATTAAGTATAGAAAATCTGACAGAGATAATGGAACATGAATAATTCATGTAAATTGTGTATTATTCATGTAAAGTTATCCATGTATCCGTAAATGTAAATCAAATTCGATGAAGTCTTACAGGTCAAATGTCAATGCTTATCGCAAAACCAGGTTTTGCAGCGTTTTATCAGAGTACATGTACAATCGCAATATATTATTACTTATCTAAATACTATGTCAGTTTATTTAAAAGATACATGACCCACTGATAACTATTCAGAGATGACCCACTTCATGTAGTCTACACTAATATACTAATATAAAGAGGAAAGATTTAATTATTTTATGTTTGTTTGTTTGCATTGAATAGGCTCCGAAACTACTTCCCCGATCTTGAAAATTCTATATTAGGCTATATTTTATCCCCGTACTTCCACGGGAACGGGAACTACGCGGGTGAAACTGCGTGACGTCCGCTAGTTTATTATTAAAACGAGCTTAATCAAGGCATTATCTGTGTAGGGGTTCCAGTAAATAAAAGACGCTAATAAAATATAGAATGGTTTATTAAGTATCATTAATTGCTTCTTATACAATCATATCAACGTTAATAGCATTATTTATAACAATACAAATATGTGACAGCTGTACATAAGAGTCAAACCATCTAAAGTACATAGGCAGTCATTATTGAACAATAGACCGACACGTGTCCCAACTCGATGTAAACAAAGCGTTGTTAAAATTACTAATGAGCGTTTGCCTAAACTTAGCACAATGTTTGAGCTCATTCGGAATACAAATGACCAACAATACCACAAATATTGGCCGTACAAACCGGCCGAGTTGAGACGCACGCGACTATACCACACAAATTATACAATTACTGGTTTTGTAATTATCAGCATTATGCTTCGTGAATACATTATCTCAAGTAAAACGCAGTTACATAACATCGTTACCTTAAAACTTAACGACAAGGGCTTAGCATTGTTCAGAGATACCAATCAATAATGATACCAAACGAATGAAACAAAGGAATTCTGTGGAATAGACCACTTGGCTGGAATATTAAACACATTGATACTAGAGATAGATAATTCTCTCTTTTGGTTTATTCCAAAGATTTCAACTGAAAAAGATGCCCATACAATGTGTAAATTTTTCATACATACATGTTAATGAATGTTGGGTGGACAAAGATTACACGATCATAAAAGCTGGCTTGATAATGGAACATTTAAATAACAGTATAACATGCCTTTGTTTGCACAAAACTTGAACAAACACGAGATTGTAAAGCTAATGCATTATAGAATTGGCTAATTAATATTGCATACTGACTAATTAAGTTCACTTTATATTCTTTTTAATTTATCGCTATGATATATGCAGGTTTCCTCACGATGTATTCACATATGAGATTGCAAATCTCATCGCTAGCATAGCAGGCAAGTATTTGAACCACAATGTCTCTACGGGTTTTTTTAAATTCTGGACTCGCGACTAGTGATGGTTTAATTATGTCTGTTTCATTAACAATATTATTATGTTCATAAAAATCATACGAACATACATCTTGCATTTTTATAAGACTTAGGTTAGGTTATTGTATAACAATGCTTATTGTTATAGCATTCAATTTTAGTAAATTAGTTACATCCTTAGTATCATCAATGTCTCTAACAAGCTTAAATAAATTAGCAACTTTTTTTACAAAAAAAATTGTGATATTTCCAATATAGTCATCGTAATTTACAAGCACACATTAAATTTAGAGCCGTAACGAATGAAACGCTTTGAATAATATAACTATTGACCAATGCTTGGTCGGGAACATCGGAACAGGTTGGGACATCCTAGAACAGGTTGGGACAAGTCGGGATGTGGATGCGATCGAATGCACGTAGGTTGCTAGCCCCCGGGGTATTGTTAACTATTCTATTGAACGTAATCGTGTGGTTTTTAAGGATCCCTTTGTTAACCGGCCATTTATTATCGACGGGTTTATGTTACGCTTTTAAATTAAAAATCCTTGCTGTTATAATCTACTTAGTTTTTTCGTAGGTTTAGAGAATCAATAGGATTATTCACGGAGCTAGTCCAACATCTATCTATCATTGGTTCTAGATATAATCTAGGCTGTGAGAGTTAATATTATGTAAGCTAGTCTCATTCTTCTTGGGAATATAAAGAAATTTGAACGTTTAGCCAATTTCTAAATAAAATGTATTTGTAATGAAAAGGAAGATTCTGAAATTGGTGTTACGGAAGCGATAAATTCCAGTTTAGTTGAAATAACTCCGTTCTTAACAACGCTCGAAGCAGTTTAAAGAAAACAACAAGACTATAATATTCAAGGTCTCCAGTTGGAGCGTTTTATCGCCGTACTAGTCCATATAAACATCCGGGGAACCATTACATCTAGGCATAGTAGTTGCAATAAAATTGATTAACGACTTTGGTCCTGAAAATAGAACTAATGCGGTTTCGCAACACACAATTTCTCCGACATGACAACTTAAGCGCTATTTTGAGAGATGTAAATTTTCTACGGGTGCAAATAGAATTATACAATATTTTTACCCAAACGTATGGATTTATCTTTGTTTGCTTATGAAGTAAGTAGATACGGAAGACCAAACTAATGCAACTTTGACATTGCATCCTTCCTTATGTGACGTAAAAAAAACATACATCATCAATATAGCTCCGAGCAAATATAATTATATTTGTTGGAAACCAGAAGTTATTTTATGATTTACACAAATAAAGTGAAACCATAACCGAACAATCATATTTTTATACCTAATCTTTAAAATGTGGCGATATCTTTATTATTTCAGAAAGCAATAAATTTAATACTACCTTTGATTTCATTTCAATCATGAATTAATGATATTTCATCAGAATAACATCGACGAAAACAAGTTTTGCGATAAACAAGTTAATAAAAACAATATTATAATAACGAGCCACGCCTCACCTACGAACTTGGAAAATACATCAAACAAATTTCAGATTCATACATTCGAAACGTTAGTGTATCGATAGTTTATCGTCACGATGTATCGAAGCCGTGTTATTCGATTCGAGTCGCTTGTCGAATATGACTCACGGCTCTCCAAGGCCGATCCGCCGGCCGGCTCAGCGTAGCAACCGTTCATTTTTTCATTTCTCTTTTCGTATGATTGCTTCTGCAGTTTATCATTTCCGAGCAATCGACTACTGTTTCTTGGATATTATTTAGCGGCAATGGCACTTTATATCAAACGATTTTTCTTGTTTTACTTTAAGTCGTTACAAATAATTTAATTTAGACGTTTCCAAGTTAGGTAAAAAATTTTTTCAAGCCTAGCTAACAATGTAGATGTTTCTAGAAATTACTCCTTTACAGTAACTTGACTATATTATTTTCTAAACTAAACTAGAGTGTCTCCCGTAGAATATTCGAGACGGCTGATGCAATTCTGGTTACTGGGCCAGCGAGAGATTTTTAGAAAGACTTTTTGTTTTTTTCTGAAGTGAACAAAAGTCTAATAAAGTCATTTAACGCTTGCAGATTTTTGATGTTATGTTTTTTGTGCTATCTTTTAATACTTATCTAGAAAGTCTGGCTCCTGTATTGCAATTGTTATTGTTCTAGTTTGAAGATTGTTATAAATGTATATTCACCGAGAATAATTCTTTATGCCCCAAGAGCTGAGTTAATATGATAAATAATTTCATCATTATCATATATAACATTTAACACTAAGAGAAGTTAAACTCTAGTTTAATTATTTTTTTTTCAGAACAATGGAAGTTATTTCTGTAATTTAAAGTTACGGTAATTTCAGGCGATGATTGAAGTTTGCGAGAATTTCTGAAATATTGCCAAAGCTCTTTGTGTTGCTAAGGAGTTTTCTCTTTCAAATCTAGTTTTCACTATGAGTATGTGGCTTTAAAACCTAGTTTCAAAAGTAAATTTATTTTATTTATCCATAGAGATATTTTCTCTACGCCTTCTATTTTTACGTAGCTCTTCTTACGTGGGCTGATTTTTATCGCTGTTTACATTTTACTCAATTTATTCTCAATGTCTTCGACCTTTTGTTTTAGAGAAAAACATCTTGCGATTTCTGTTAGTTTTATCCATCCTATAATTAATTGTTCAAGTAATTCTGATTAGGTAAAAAAAATATGTGAATTTCTGAATCTGATCTTAACTATCCTGAATATTTGAGAAAATTCAATTTAGCCGTCTGCAAATGTTCTTTCACTTACCCAACAATAGTTACAAATAAAATGAAAAATATCTTATAACTAAACACAATACACAATTAAATACTTACAATAGTGAATACATTTTGTTGCTAATCAGATAGAATATAACGCTATCTTAAGAATACAGACGGTACGGCTCGGCTAGCCGACACGACGCCTGATAGCGACACAATCTAAGTTAAACATATTGATTCAACAAAATGTATTCTAGCTATTTCTAAGATAACAGTCATTAAACGAATAGAATTAACAATCAAATACACGCACAAAATAAGAGCACTTTGGTTTCGTGTCCCCGGGGATCGAACAAAGAAGCCGGCCGGCTTGAGCAAAGCCGGAGCGACGCAGGACGAGCGTCACGTACGGCGGCAGGGCGCAACTGGCGCGCGGGGGCCCCGCCGCCGCCCGCGGAGCGACCCCCCGCACCCCCGCCGCGGGCCTCTATAAAACTGGAGAGTGCTTCCCAGTATCGTCAGTCCGTCACAGAGAGCGACAAGGTCGGGTGGGTCAAACAGTGAGCCGAGGGCGAGTGACGAAGCCCTACGGTTACGAGATCAGATCTGATGCAGTCGTGAGCTTCGGACATTTTTTATTTCAATTTTCCATCGATCTCCTCACGATAACTAGTCGCCGGTCCGGAAGCCGGTTAGTTCAGTGCGCATTCGCAGTACAAAAGAGACTTGTGATATTTTTCTAGAATATTAAGTTCCGATACGGAACGCTTTAATTTGTCGTATTAAAAGTGTACAATATAAGTAAAGATTTGGAAAACATGGAGATCCTGCCGGTCACGAATCAGTTTAACGTCGGATTCAACAGTGAAAAAGGTGAGTTGACTTTCTATTCTGTGTTGTGGAGTGGTGGAAGCTGCTTTCTAAGTGAGCGATTGTTGCTATGCGGCGCGCGCACAGCGGCCTCGAGTGCGCTCTCGGAGCCTTGCGCCGCCGGCCGGCGAGACGTCAGCGCCAGCTGACACGTCAGCTGTGCCTTGAGCCGGCGGCGCTCCGATGCGCTCCCTTGCCCTTGGCCGAACTAACTATGCCATTCAGTTTCCCTTTCATATTTCTTTATTGTAGTAATAGGAAAATGGCCAATTTAATGTAGAACACATAGAAACAAAGGATTTAGAATTTAAAGGTAGTCGATAATGTTTGATTCTGGAAGCGTTAGATTTTTTTTTGAAAAATATATTTTTGGAACAAATTTTGATTTTTCGTTTGTATTGTTATAGCTTGGAATGGGCCAACATGGCGGGAGGCGGCGATGCCGATGCCGACGGAAGCGGCGTTGGCTCAAAGACTGGAGCGGGAATTGCGTGCGGCGAAGAGCGCCAGCGAACTCGCCACAGCAGAGGTGCTGGTGCCGGCGGAGCTGCTGGCTCGCGCCTCGAGGCAGACTCTAGCGCTGGCCGAGGGCGAGCCCTGCGGCTCCCGAGGCGCCGCGGTCATCGTCGACGTCGCCGGCAGACGGCTCGCAGCTTTCAAAATAGATCCTAACACGCTAACCACGCACGAAATACACTTGCATCTCGAACATGATGCTACGAACTGGACCAGCCTGTTGCCGCAATTCTTAAAGTGAGTATCCTTACCAGCCCATCTCTAAAATATTATTACAAAGTTATTTTAATTATATATCTTGATTTTAATTGATAGCAATACTTAGATCGTTAATTCATTGTAACGAAATTGATAATCTCTCTATTTTTGAAAAAATAATTTAATGTCATATCACTAACGGTTGTGTTTGTATTATCGTACAGAAACTTGACGCGAGGCGGCACCATCATCATCAGCCCCCAGTTCACGATAGAGAAGAAGAAACTGTTCAGGAGCCAGGCGGAGTGAACGAGCCTGTGATAGCGCGTGATGCGAGCGAGCCGACTGACTGCCCTCCTCGATATCTACGTATCGTTATTTTTAACAAATATCAATATTATTATATGTATATTAATTATTATATATTTTTAATAAGAGAAAAAAAGCACAGCGTGATATGTAATGTATAGTTGTAGTGTAAGCGCGCGACAAGCGCAGTGTTTAGTTGTGTGCGTGTCGTCACCGAGCCGGCTAGTGATGCGAAGAGCGCTTTGTCGATACAAAGTGTCGATGTTCGCGAGCGGCCGGCCGGCGGCGGAGCGTGCGGCGGCGCGCGGCGGCGGGCGTCGATCTCGCCCCGCCCCCTCCCTCTCGTCCCCTGCCCACCGCTGCACCCGCCCCCTCGCGCCGCCTGTACTTATGTTAATCATTGTATGATCATTGTTCGTATTTTATTATTGGATATTTTAATGATTGTGAGTGCTGGTTGGTAGCGTGAGTGGCGCGGCGGGGCATGGTGCGCTCCTCTGATCTCAGCCGCCGCCGCGCGAGTGATACTGATACCTTGATTGATTTAGTCTTAGGTATTATTTTTTGTTTCGAGTTCGATTCTATTCTGAAGTTGCGTAGAGTTCGTATTTTCATGTATCGTAACTGTATTTATTAGAGACGATCACCGCTGAGCCGGAGATCCAATATGTGTACGTTTTTCGTAATTGTACTAGTTCGTACATTTGTTTGTGATACTACTTTTGTAATGTATAAATTTTAAACGATGAAAAAATATATACTTTATAATGAATGAGAGAACACGCATGCAGATAGAGGATTGTAAAGTGCCGGAGAGTAGGAGGCAATAGAGAGGCGGCCGGTGGGCTCGCTCCCCGCCGGCCGCAATATACTGCAAAGATCTCAGGATATATTATTATTATAGTTATAAAAGTATTAAGTTATTTAAGTTAATATAAAAGATTGTACTTTTTTGTAAGATTGTTTTCTATCGCCGCGCGAAGTAGAGTTCTGTAGTCCAGTGGTGACGAGAGATATTGTACTAACAGTACATTATATTGACGAGATGTTAATTATGTATTGCACTTGAATGCAATTATTTCATCCAGTGTAAATTCTACATTTAATGTAAATCAATAGACTAACAGTTTTTAAAAGAAATCTAAATGTTTGTAGGGTCCAGTGTTTTAAAACGCACAATATCATAGTACTAGAGTTCACTTTCATCAGTAATAATAAAACATTTAAAAATGCAACAAAAACATTTTACTTCTAAATTTGAAATGTCGACATATACAAAGCTAACAATAATAATGAATGTATCAATTGTTTATAATTGATATTTGTTTGATAGACAGTAAAACATAAAATGTAGAAATTATTGAAGAAAAAAAATACATAGTTTCAATAATTGACTCAGATTGTTTCAATCGACCATCCTTACTCCCAACACTATATAACGATGATGAGACAAAAATACAAGATGTTATCAAAGCACTAAGCGCAAATAAAATGAAGGCTTCAGAAGAGGTTTAATATTCCACGCAGGCGATATTGGCAGAAAAACAAAGAAAACATGGAGTGGTATTACCATTAATTATCATAAAGTTAACCTAGCTGAGAGTGGAGACGATAAATTTTAAGTACGACCGGTTGGAACCGGTATGAACTGGTTGCTGCGACCGGTTCCCCACCTAGAGATTAGTGCAACCCTCGTCCTCGTTAAGTTTTTGAGTGAATACAGTTTTCTATACTGAAGTTAATACACATGAATAAACGCCATCATGCAAGGGTTCCCGAAGGGGTAAGAAGAAGTAGGTGTAAGGATGTTAATTAGGTGCCAACGAGACTGATTGTGAGTCTGCCACCGCCTTTTGAAACTACTTGTGGTAGGTTGGCTGTAATATTTATAAAATTTTGGGCCCTAATTCCAGTTTTGAGTAAGTATCTAATAACATTTTATAACAATTAAATAGAGTTAATAAGAGAGAACACGAGCTAGAATATGAACTTCTGGATCAAGTAGTGGTAATTATTTAAAATACCTACAAACTCAAGGTTAGTAATATTTGCGTTAACTAAAAATATAAGTCAGCTACGTAAGAACCAAACTCAAATGACACAATAAGTATAAATTTTCTATATACGAAAAATGTTTTTGTCGATAAAACCCAAATTCGTTCAGCTGTTAATTTCGATTTACGATCGGAGGCAATCCTATGCGGAAATTAAAGCAAGTGTACACAGTAACACGAATTTGAAGTACATTCATACGAATTAAGCCATTATTTCTGATAGTTAGAAGCTAAAATTGCGTGCACAAGGCTCCTAACTAAATGTAACTGGGACTGCTTTGGACGCGCGGCTAAATTATCGCGTTAGCGTTCGGCTTAAAAACCGAAACGACGTCCTATGTAGGTATGTTTCGTATGGAAACGAATGTTAAATTGGAAATCAATTCGCTTAGTATATTCAGAATTAAAATTGACAAACAAAATCAGTAATCAATTCGAAAGAAATACATTTTTTATATTATTAGCATCGTCAAACTATGATATTTAAATTCTTTATGTGTCAATATTTAATTCAGCAAACAAAGCTTATATTGCTGATGGCGAAGACCGGCTTCAATATTAAGTGAACATGTAGTCAGTGGAATAAATCGATACGTGATTCACTTAGTGGTTTGCCCATCACTATTCATACATTGTTATAGGGTAAACGGTGACTTGGGGTTCGTATATATAAAAAAAATTGGTTTTAAAACGTGGATAATATGCGCCACGCACTATTGGTTCATGCGCCGTCACCAGTTATGAGTGCTCATCGAAAATAGTAAGGGTAACTACTTGTGAAATTTATTCGCGTCGCGACATACATATAGATAGAATACTCATAAATGACTACTGCCCATTCAAGGACAGCGCTCATAACTCATGACTGGACCTGTAATATTATCATTGATCCAAACCATCTATATAATTTATAACAAAGTCCATTGAACCTTGATTTCGTTAATATACAAGCACAAAAAGTTCTACAAGTACAACTCGGTCTAAATACAAACGGTACAAAACAATTACCTACGAATATTAACGTCGAAGGTAAAATTAATCATCTTTATGTTGCTATGAGCGTACTTTGAGAAATAGTTCAATTTCTATACA
Source organism: Watsonalla cultraria (assembly GCA_964035505.1). NCBI lineage: Eukaryota > Metazoa > Arthropoda > Insecta > Lepidoptera > Drepanidae > Watsonalla > Watsonalla cultraria. Next base: position 10,378,109 of record OZ037727.1, on the reverse strand, counting down.
ACTAACGCCATCTTTCGAGCCACTAGCGAAACTAGCGTACAGAAAAACCTTTGTTTTCGTTTCACACCGCACCTTGCTATTCCGTTATTTGATTACTTATATTTTGTACGCTGAAATAGTTAAATATTGTTGCTAAGTGAAATGTTCGTTTCGGCCAAGTGGTAAACAAGTGTGGCTGCAGACAATATTGTGCTGTATTATTGAAGGATTAGAGTATAATTTCGGGTGTCAGTGTCTGCTATCTACCGGCAAGATATTCAGCTATTTATCCAACTAAACCAATATTGACTCAAATGGTACTAAGGCCGAACTATTTATGGCGGTGTGAGCATATCATAGATTAAAATGTTTGTTACTATTATGTACACACCACCACAAGTACACCATCCTATATACCTGGTCATATTTAGAAAAATAGATTATCATTATCAATTATAAGCGATGCAAACTTATTGTAATAAATCTATGCTATTGTTCGATTAAAAAAATTATCGATATCGATATTTAAAGAAAAAAAAATCATCTTCCCTTTATAATTTTTAAGTCACACTTTTGTAAAATGTAAAATGAGATTTAGTGGTGTTATCACCGTCAGTGTTATCACAGCTCCCTGATAACGCCGGCTGATAACAGGTGATTGCACCCGAGCGCACGCGTGTTGCACACAAAAGGGCTTAGTCTTGAGCCCTTTTATTATATACCTATTGATTTCAGTTGCATTATCTTTCCGCGTGGTCATCGTGAATCACCAGAAAAAATGTACATTAATAATTTGCTCTACAAATCATCTCCCTGGCCTTATCCCATACATTGTTGGGGTCGGCACTTGATTCAACCCGGTGTGGCTCCATGTTAGTCGCAATCAACTTATTAACTCCTTGTCTGTTATGTGCGCCTGGTACTTCGTGTACCACATCATCTCCCTGCCCTTATCCCATACATTACTGGGGTCGGCACTGGATTCAACCCGATGTGGCTGATCACCTGATTTTTATACGAAGCGACTGCCATCCGACCTTCGTAACCCTTTAACGAGGAAAATCGGTAATCTGGGTTAAGCCAGCTGTCGTTGTCTCTAAAGTCTCTGACTGACTTAATGATTGCCGATTGCACGTGCTTTACGGTGAAGGAAAACATCGTGAGGAAACCTGCATGTCTGAGAAGTAATTCAAAGACAGTATAGTGGCTGAGCCGGCGATAAACTCACCCTCTGTCATGTGTGAAAGTGATTTAATCATCTTGTGTGAAAAGTGGGTGGTATTACAACACCTCTGCATACCCCTTTGGGGGAATCCAGGCTTGAGCTTTATTTTACGGTTATATCAGTGTGTCTTACTTTTTCATCAGATATGTTTGGAGTTAAGCCTCGTCCACGTCACCATGAATCGTCACAAATCTCATTACAAAATGATGTGGTTCCTCGAGTTGATGATACCGTCATTAAGTGATCACCAGGTCGTTGAACCATCAACAATCATCCAATTGGTTCGTGTTGACCTTCTGCAAATTAATGATTGACTTACCTCTAACTAAGGTAATTTAAATGTATATAAAAATGAACAAAATTCAAGTGTCTGTTTGTAATTCCAAATTAACAGCTTTTCACTGAATGTATAATAATTATGAAAGTATATACGGTACTCAAAATAATTAAACAATAAAAAAAATACTGTCTATCTGTTTGTTCCGGCTAATCTCTTATAGAAGCGATTGGACCGATTTTAACGGGACTTTCATTGACTGTTGAAAGAGTAACTTAGGCTTACTTTAGAATATCTTAGATTTCGTTCGCGTAAGTTCCCGTTCCTGTGGGAGTACGGGGATAAAATATAGCCTATGTTACACTGATGATGTAGCTATTCATTGCTGAAAGCATTTTCAAGATCGGTCAAGTAGTTTCGGAGCCTATTCAATGCAAACAAACAAACAAACAATCAATTATTTTCCTCTTTATAATATTAGTGTAGAAAATAAGATTCAACTAAATAAAGCCATCCATGAAGTTAAGTATGCGCGGGAGAAACCGCGGGGCACGGCTAGTAAAAAATATGAAGTAATTTACAAATACAATGATAATTCCCACGACATTTTGCAAATTGATTGTGATATCATGACGCAATGTAAGTAAGTACCTACTTCGGTTTTTAACCACGAAGGTTGTAAACAAGCGTACTGCCCTAATGGTAAGTGGTCACCGCTCAAGGACTTTTTCAAAACCATAAAAACCCTGTCTTCAATAAAAAAAATTATAATTATTAATTATATATAACTAGCAGACGTCACGCGGTTTCACCTGCGTAATTCCCGTTTCTGTGGGAGTGCGGGGATAAAATATAGCCTATATTAATCAGTGATAACGTAGCATTCAAATGGTGAAAGAATTTTTAAAATCGGTCCAGTACTTTTTGAGCCAATTGGTTACATACAAATCTTTTTTTTTGCATTCACTCCTTTAGCTATATCTTTCACACCATCCATCGTTTCCTAAGTCCCTTCTAACCATCGACCAAAACAAAACTCATTAGCTCTAATGCTAGATTTATGACTATAGGCCTAGTATTAGCCTTCATTGTTTGTGGTCACGTGTACAAAGTTTTCCATCGGAGTGTTCGTTCATTATTTCATTTTAATGTGTTTCTAACGGCACATTAGGGCCCAAATGTGTTCGACCTCAATGACTGCTCTTATACCAATCGCAATACACGGCCGTTACAATATGCCTCGTTGTTGTGTATCAAAGTAATTGCTACTTGCCATTCTAGAAGGGTCTCCGAAGGGGTAAGCAGAAGTATAGTAATAACAATAGTCAATTTTCACCGACTATTGAGTGCCAAAGTTGCGGATGGTGCGTCCATCGCAGTGTCAGTCACTTTTCATGGATACATGTTTTTAAGCTACTTCTCAGACAGGTTTCCTCTCCATGGTTTCCTTCATGGTATCTGTGAGATATAGAGTATTTCTAAAAATCTTTCGGGTACAGGGGCATATGTATAGTACCTGAGACGGCGATAGACTCACCATCTGTCACGTTGACACTAAATCATCTTCAGTGAAAAGTGGATGTTGTTACTACAACACCTCTGCCTACCCCTTCGGGGAATACAGGCATGAGCATAATGTATGTATGTAAGAAATTAATATTGCTAGCACAGTGACTTCACTTTCCTTTACCGTAAAGTTCGTGATATCACATTTGGGCTTAAATATTTTAGGGAAAAGATGGGTGTTATACCAATTGGGACTTTGTGGACTAGTGGATACACGAGAACATATTCAGGCTACTGAAAAATTTCCGCTACAGCCCTCCGTGGAATTGAGAATGAATGCATAAGTAAACCAACGCTATGTTCAACTCACCAACAGACTACGATGCCTTCCCGTTACTGTAAACGCTATCCATTGACGACATTCTACCGGCTAAACTAGAAAACTAAAGCACAGATGCGTCGATGGAGGACGTTGAGCAGTGAATTAACGTTGTTAGAAATAGGGCTTTGGTCTCAGTACCGGGCTGTGGAGCAAATCCAGACCTGTCAGTTGGTTTCGGTAACAACACTATTAAGGCCCGTTGCTTCAATTGACTGAGATCATTCCAACTGCCGACACAGTGGCAACTCCTCGTCCTTATTCAGGAGGTCACAAAGCTCAATTCACAGCGGCAAACATGTGTTTTTAAGCGTGTGTATGAGTTTGTGCGCGAACACATATAGACGCGGTTGCCATGTAAGCGGCAATTTGCTTATTCGTGTGATGGAAACTGCTTTAATCCGAAAATTGTTAGCAATACACGTTATATAATAGCTTCGTTAATGTACTTCGGATATGTATTCATAGTATCAGATTTACTCAAGTACTGATGCCGTCGCGAGTTTTGAGCCCTTAGCGAAATAGTGGGGGAAGTGCGTGTGTTTTAATTCTCGTTAAACATATAGACAGAGAGACTATGACTATAGCGCATTCAACCTCCGTGCTCATAGCTCGTCCCCAAGTACGATTCCCTATTGCCACTAGGCTAACTGTATATATATATCTATCTAAATATATATAACTCAAAAGTGACTGACTGACATAGTTATATATCGACGAACAGCCCAAACCACTGGACGGATCGGGCTGAAATTTAGCATGCAGGTAGATGTTATGACGTAGGCATCCGCTAAGAAAGGATTTTGATTAATTCTACCCCCAAGGGGATAAAATATAGGGATAAAAGTAAATTTTAAACCGGTTATTAATATATATAATTTATTTATAAAAAATATTATGGTGCCGCGAAATTAAGCATGAAACTCTACGCGGGTGAAACCGCGGGGTACAGCTAGTACTAATATAAAACCTGAATAGTATGCTTGTTTGTTTGCGCCAGTTTCAGGAACTTCTAGTCCAGTTTAAAAAAATCATTCAGTGCTAGATAGTCCTTTTATTGAGACAAGCTATATCGCGGGTAAAGGTTAGCGTTAGCCCAAAGATTCCACGCGGACGTAGTCACGGGCAGAAGCTATTCTGTATAATATTTATTGATGTCTACAGATGGGAACAATAAAAGAAATAACGGATCTAAGTAAATGTAGATATAGTGTGTGTCAATATAATCGTACGATATTGTTTGCAGCCTAGTTCGTTATCAGGGCTCTTTGCCACTAATGAGCCTAAATTTGTCCAAATGTAAAGCCAATTGGGCGTTATCTACTCTGCTCCATTTATACAAAGATTTTTGTATTTATTTTTGTACTTACTATTCATTAATACAAATCTAATCATATGCTAGCTTTAATTTGTAATATTGCTACATAATTAGACTGCCTCATTCGTCTAGTGCAGAGGAACGGGAGTGAGTTCGGTCGAAAATTTAAAAGAGTAATTGTTGAGTTTCTTGCTGAGTTCTTCTCAGTAAAAGCAACCTGTCATTCTGAAGATTTGAAAGCACATTGTGCACACGCAACACACGCAAGTTCGAATCCCACCGGGGCTTATACCAATGAGTTTTACTAAAAAAAAAACTTTTATGTGATTTCACAACACGTGCTTTACGGTGAGGTAAAACATCTTGACGAAACCTGCATATGTCTGAGAAGTAATTCAAAGACGTTTGTATAGTGCTTGAGACAGCGATAGACTCACCATCTGTCACGTTGGCACTTAATCATCTTCGGTGAAAAATGGGTGTTGTTATTACAACACCTCTGCCTACCTTTCGGGGAATACAGGCGTGAGCATATGTATGTATGAAACTGAACAGTATTTTAATCCAAAACTTACATTCCGAAGCGAGTGAATAACAAATCATGTTTCGCTAACATCTCCTTTGTTTCAACGATCTAAATTTAGCATTTATCCCGGAAGCGTAGCAGCCCTAATATACATAGAGAACACACATAAATACATGTAAAACAACGCAGTCATGACAGCAGGGTCACACCAACAAACAGATATATTAGCCGAGTTTAATACAATTCATACACACAAACATTCGTGCTGTCTTTCAACTTCATAATCACCCTTAAACGCTTAGAAATAAAGGTTAAATAACAACTTTTCGTCTGCAATAGATATTTGTAAGGTCCTTAAGTGGCCCTTAGTTAGTGGCGCTATTAATAGATCGTTGTATATCTTTGCATGTACGAATGAATGGATGTTTTCTCAATTGGATTTGCGAACAGGGACCAACTATGATCGTTTAAGCAGCGCGTATTAAGAACTTCTTACTTAACCAAATGAAACGTCAAAGTACAGAAGTTTTGTTCGTTCTGTTTAAACCGATGATTATAATCCCCCTGTTCTTGTGCAGCGTCCAAATAAAGACGGGTTTGATCTTTACTAGATGAAATGCCTCATTGTTCTAGTGGTTAGTAAGTTCTGCCGATAACGAGGCCCCGGGTTCGACGAGTGAAAAATAGACATGGATTTTGCTACCAATAATTTCACAATAAATATTTACGGTGTTTGGAATTTGGCAATGTTTCCACCCCCGTGCCTCTCAAAGCACGTTGCACCGTTGGTCCTACGCCTGATCTCTCTCCGGTCGTGTCCGATTGCTTCCCATCGGACTATGAGAGTGAGCCGTGAGGGAATAAAGAGTGCACCTGTGTTTGCACACACTTGTGCACCATAATAATATCCCCTGCGCAGACGACTAATCCCTGTTGCGATTAGCCGTCTTAACCGAAATTCGGTAGGTGACCATTATTATAACTAGATTCTAGATCCTAGACAATGTAAAGCACCTCTTTGGCCCTTGGATCTTCATGTACTAAACTGTGTATGTAACGTGTGTTAGTCTATCACTGCCTACTAATGCAATAAGAGCTTATGGTAAGGTTCTAACCTCATAATCTGCCGTTGATCAAAATTATCATTTAATCTAGAAATATGTCTGAGAGGTGATGAAAGACTCAAAGAATTCAAAACATTTATGGATTCCATAAATTTTTAGTCCTGCCTCAAAACCGTTATATCTGTGGCAACTTCCACAATTTTGAACCAATAAGAGTCACAAAGTGTTACAACAATTCTGTAACGCCGTGTGTTACGTAACATCATGTAATACAAAGTGGGGCGCCGTGTAATTGGTAGCGCATGTAAGTAATAAATGTTCCGGGTACGAAAATAATCACCGCTGCACTCTGGGGACCAATTGTGTCAATTTAACTAACATAATGGTTCGGACAGAACAAGTGCACGCTACTGGATGGATCCATTAATAACGTGGATTGGATATGCCGGGATGATAGCATGAAACATTGTTGTTACTTAGAGATCTGACGTTCAAAATCGCTGGCTGATTCTGGTTGTTTTCCCATACTGGTTGTCAAACTCTGTTCACAACCACAACCCCTTGTATTTGAAAAATAAACTTTCATACATGAGTTCCCCTCGACAATTTTAATAAACTTTTTAGAATAAGCTTTCGTGTTCTCTCTTTCATTTAATACCCATGCTGTGATAGGGCAGAAAAAATAACTAGTCCGCCATCTTGGATGATCCGCCATATTGGAATTAGAATGACGTCACATAGCCCATGCTCATCCCAAATAACCGTGTTCAACAAAATTTAGTTCAATCGGTTGATAACTGATTCATAACTTAGTTTCAAGATCCCACCCATTTTCAAGTGTTCACTATTAATTATCAGCAAAGACAATGTGTCTCAGGCGATAACATAATTTGCCCACATATCTTAGATTTCCGTCGCTAGTTTAGCCCTGGAAAACCACTTATGAACGTCGAAGAATTGACAACCGGGTCGGAAACTAGCCTTCTGAGAAGAACCGGCAAGAAACTCTAAACACAATCCCTAATATATTTGTTGTGTTTCTGGGCATAGGCCTCCCACAACGATCTCCACGACGACCGGTGTAGTGCCTCCCACATCCATTGGTTCCCGCGATCCTCACCAGGTCGTCGGTCCACCTCGTTGGGGGCCTACCCACACTGCGCCTGGTTGTTGTGTTTGTCTAAAGTGAATTGTTGAACACTAATGAATACGAGAGTTTAAAACCAACTGACACCGATTGCAGCTATCAGAAGCAGTGTTTGACGTCAAATAGTGCAGTCATGGCACCTGGCCAGTTTGTATTGAAACTATAAGTACTTTTAGATATGCATTATAATCAAGTATTGTATAATGCAATAGTTTTGATATAATATTCACACCTACATGTAAATGATGAGAAATCACGACGATTTGATTGATCGCCTGATCCCGAGCACAAATAGAACTTGGCAGGAGTGCAGTGAACACATACATTCACACTCACACAGTTAAACATAATATCTATATCTATACAGATAAATAAAGTTGAAGTGTCTGTTTGTAATACCAAATTAACAGTTTTTCAGAAAACACATACCTAATAGGGTATACGTATCCGTAACTTACGTAAAGAACAAGTTTAATTTTTTTTCTCTGTCTGTCTGCTTTTCGTTCCGGCTCTCAGAAACGGCAGGGCAGATTTTAACGAGTTTTTCACTGGCAGATAGCTGACGTTACAATGAGTAACTAATACTACTTTTATTAAAAAAAAAAATTTGGGTTCCACGAAATAAAGCCATCAATGAAATTAAGTCTACGCGAGTGAAGCCGCGGTAAAAAGTTAGTGTAATTATATTTTCGGCGAGCTAAGGAGGTAAGGAAAGCAGGACGTAAATATATTACACAGTTTATTGTGTGAATTGTAGCCCTATTTAAGAGATAATGTGGAACAGAAGTGTAGGATAATATTAATTATTTTTTACATCTGTCTGTAATTTTTTTAAGGTACCTGTAAAAAGATAATTTGCTTAAGCCTAGGAAACATATTATTCCATTACAGAAGAAACGCACGATATTTTCTTACATTCATAAACAAAACATTTTCAGTCAAAACATATTTTCTTCTCAGACGTATGAAAGTTCCTCGCGATGTTTTCCTTCACCGTAAATCTCGTGATAGTCAAGTATTTTGCCATCTCATCATACGAACAAGCATACCTTACGAGGGGGAAACCTTCAAAAGGTCCCCGACCGCCCTGGGAGAGGCAGATCGGGGTATGTGGGATTTTTACCGCACTAAAACCCCCCCGGTGGCCATCCTCAGTGCTCAGGGGGGACTCCGGGTACTACGGACAAACATACCTACACGCATACAGCTATTTTCCTATTGCTGATCATGTAAGGTTTTCTTTGCGAATTATGTGCATTGGAACTTCGTAAAAATATTTTTGAATAGAGTAATTACTGGTTTTTATTTTGAAAATTGAGCTGTGTCAAGGTTTGTAATCACGAGATTGTGCATTCGAACCGTGTCCATGGTCCACATTTCTTATGTGATTAATTTTGTATTTATAAAATTGTATGATAGTTTTGAAAAGAGTAATTACTGAGTTTCTTGCCAGGTTCTTCTCAGTAAACGCAACCTTCCGAACCTAGTAGCATGTATAATCCTGTATAATCATTTCGTTGTGACGCTTTGAAAGTACTGTGATAAAAGTCTAATCAAATAAGATATTTTTGAGTTTAATTGATTAATTTACAGTTAGCTTATTAGGAACTAGCGGACGTCACGCGATTTCACCGCGTAGTTCCAGTTTCCGTGAGAGTACGGGGATAAAATATAGCCTATATTAATCAGTGATAATGGAGCATTCAAATGAGAAAAGAATTTTTAATATGGGTCTAGTACTTTTTGAGCCAATCCGTTACAAACATACATACAAATCTTTCCTCTGTATAATATTAGTATGGATAGAACCGACGTAGGCACTTCGAGGGCCAGCCCAGTCTAGTAACAAGATAAAAAAAAACAAATTCACGATACCAAGTTTCTTAAATGTTTGTACAGATGACGACAGAAGGCAATGTCCCAATAAGTATTTTATTTCACACTATCTATCGCCTTTCCAAATATTTTTCTGGACCAGCGTAATCTAACCGGACGAAGCTGTTTATAACCAGTGTTTATCACATAATAACGGCTTTCTGCCCTTCACGAATCTGTTTTATTTGTATTATAACACTGTTTATCTCTGTAACTATTTTTAATATCATGTATGTTCAGTGTTTTTAATACGTTATCTACGCGTGTGAGGTCTATCTGTATATTATTTCTAAAATAGCCCAGTAATAATAGGTAGGGTTTTAAAAGATGGCTGCGATAATTATGCAATGCCAGTATTCACTTTTATTTGCAGAGAAATCAAAATCCAAACAGTTATGCAAGGGAGTGTACACACGTACACGCGCGCACACACACACACGGCAAGGTTCATTCACACAAGACCTTGACACGAATACAGCGATGTGATTTAGTGAGCGCACGCACACACGCACACGATTGTGGTGATTATGTAAATCACTTTGACATAATGCAGTGCCTACCGACGAAACACATTTTGGGTGTCATCGATGACCCATTTTGAAAGGTGATGTTTGGTGAAGCAACCTTCTATGTACCGTGTGAGACAAAACACGATCCTATCTATACATACAGATAAATAAAATTGAAGTGTCTGTTTGTAATACAAAAATAACAGCTTTTTACTAAATGCATTTATGAAAGTATACACGCTACTGACACTAAAAAACCAAGTTTTAATTTTTTTTCTCTGTCTGTCTGTCTGTTTGTTCCGGGTAATCTCCGAAACGGCAGGACCGATTTTAACGGGACTTTCACTGGCAGGTAGCTGATATATCAAGGAGTAACTTAGGCTACTTTTATTTATTAAAAATATTAGGGTTCCGCGACAATAAGGATGAAACTAAATCTACGCGGGTGAAACCGCAGGGCACAGCTAGTTTGGACTATAAGTACTGGCTTGGATTATAACCTATGTATTGGTTTTCATAACAAGAACGTATGTCCTTCTTCAGGAAAATATCATAAGCTTTCAATAAAATCGGTTTGAAAGAGGTTACAGGGGCCTTATCATGAGCTCTTATTGCCATGATAGTTTCACTCATTTATGAGACAGATGTACGCGACGTGTATACATCTGTCACTGTCGTACAACTGAAGTATCAGTGCAATAGGAGCTCATGGTTTGGGCCCAGATAATGAAATTTATTTAGCTGTGTCACGCGGTTTCACCCGCGTAGTTCCCGTTCCCATGGGAGTACCTACGATAAAATATCGCGCTGATGATGTAGCTATCCGTTGCTGAAAGAATTTTCAAGATCGTTCTTGTAGTTTCAGAGCCTTTTCAATGCAAACAAACAAACAAGAAAACAATCAAATCTTTTCTCAAAAAGCGACAACCCTACATTCAAATACATACCAAATTATAAATATATTGGATAAGATGTTGAAAAATACAACATTAATAATGTAATGTGTACCTAAATAAGGTGGGACAGACGTCAACAGGCTTGTTATGAAGGAAATGACCTTCGACACCATTATCAGAATAATGTTTAATTCAGCAAATTCAAATAGATAGCACAACGGTTGCCAACTTATCAGTTTGGCGAGGCGTCCACTGCCGGGTGTCAATTGTAACTTATGTAATACCTAAAGAAACATCTAGAAAAACACGTCACTTTGGTAAACTCACTGAGGAAAGTCAGATTACTTGAGTTTTCGGGTGCTATAAAACCATCAAAAGGACCCCGACCGCCTTGGGAGAGGCAGGTCGAGGTATGTGGGATTTTTACCGCACTTAAACTGCCCCGGTGGGCATCCTCCGTGCTTAGAGAGACTCCGGGTACTTTGATAGATCGCACCGGTGTTCCCCACACTTTGCCGGGGCACATCCCCAGGGCAGCTGTATCGCCGCCCCTGGAGACCTCGATGTGCAAGGCACCTTCCTGGGCCCGCGGCTCGGTGGAAGCTCCCACCCCGACCACCGCAAGCACTCTGGCCCCCACCTAGTCACCTCTTACGACAGGCAGGGGAAACCAAAGCCAAATTCTTAGACCCTTAGCTATTGGGTGGTAGGTGTGCTATACCTACCGGTGCTTACCTGTAACTTGAATTTATGTGTGGCCCGAGGAACTCTATTACCGTCTATTACTGAGACGGTGATGGACGTAAATCTGTCACGTTGGCACTTAATCATGTTGTGTGAAAAGTGGGTGTTGTTATTACAACACCTCTGCCTACCCCTTCGGGTAATACAGGCGTGAGCCACACATGCGGCGGAGCGACCTTATTTCAAAAATGATCTAGTTCCATACTGCTTAGTATCCATGTTTATACTGTGGTACAGAGATCTATAACAGTAGTATTAACATAGACATAATATAACGGCTAAGTATTGTATTAAGCTCAAATATTATTCTGTTTAACATCAAATAGGAAGATGAATACATCATGCACACAGTGTGATAACGTATCTCAAGGATGACTGAAAAAAATACGGTTACATAACACAGTAATCGTAAACATGTTTTTAACATTGCATTTATTCGACACACCCAAAAACACTTATGTGGATATTAATAGAGTTTGTTTTTCAATGTGCGCGTAGAAAGCAAAAAATCAAGGTTACTTTAAGAAAATAGTTGAAAATATTTGTAAGTAGTTGCAGTTCTAGAAGCGTCTGTGTCCATACATCTATATCTATACACATAAATACAATTGAAGTGTCTGTTTGTTTTTCCAAAATTACACCTTTTGACTAAATGCACATGAAAGTATAGACGGTACTGACTGACATAGAAAAATAATTTTGGAATTTTTTTTTTGGCTAACCCTTTTGTTTTTTTTTTTTTTTTTATTGACGAGGGGGAAACCTTCAAAAGGTCCCCGACCGCCCTGGGAGAAGCGGATCGGGGATCGGGACTCTGATAGATCGCACCGGTGTCCCCCCACACTTTGCCGGGGCACATCCCCGGGGCAGCAGTTACCGCCCCTGGAGACCTCGCTGTGCAAGGCAGAGCGAGCCACATCGCGCTGCCACCTTCCCGGGCCCGCGGCTCGGTGGTCAAAGCTCCCACCCCGACCACCGTCAGCAGGCCCTCCGGCCCCCTTTTAGTCGCCTCTTACGACAGGCAGGGTGGACGGACTGGGGCGTGCGTTGCCTCCGCCCCGCCGTCGCCGTCGTCTCCGAGAGGCTGCGCTCGGAGGCCTCCTTCTGGGACATTACTGTCTCGCAGAAGGAGACTACGGCCCTCCATGCCTCTCTGTCTGCCAGCATAGCCGTCACTACGCGTGGCAGAGAGAGGTCCTGCCCGATCCTGGTGACCAGGATTCGCCGTTCCGAGCTCCACGCTGGGCACTGCTCCAGCGTGTGCTGTGCGGATCCCGGTCACTGCCGCAATGGTGGCATTGCGTCGTCGGTTCGCGACCGATCCGAAACACCCGTGTCCGGTGAGTACCTGCGTCAGCCGGAAGGTGACGTGGTCCTTCCTCTTTAGCCAGGGCCCGAGGCTCGGCAAAATTGCACCGACAGCGCGTTGGCGGGCGTTCTGCGGCTCACAGAGCCGCTCCCGCCACGTTACGAGCGCATGTCGGTGCTCCTGCCTTCTCACTTCAGCCGCATTTAGAGGCGCAGTTCCGTCCGCCCGGCGGAGACGGTCGTAAAGACAGTGGCCGCCTCAAAGGACAGGGTACGGTACCCTCGTGCGACCCGGATGGCCATAGGACGCTGCATACTATTGTACATAGTTCTGCAGCGCCTAACACCCAATCTGGAAGACCAGACGGGTGCTCCGTAGAGAGCCACGGATCGCACGACCCCCGCATAGAGGCGGCGGACTCCTTCACTCGGCCCCCCGAGATTGGGTAGCAGTCTGCGCAATGCACCCGCTACCCTCTTGATCCGGGGGACCATGCGGCTGAAGTGCTCCTCAAAGCCCCAGCGACCGTACAGGGTGAGACCGAGGTACTTGAGGTACCGTCCCACCCGGACATCTACGTCACCTACGCGAACCGACGAGCTGGGTGGTTCCCTTCCCCTCGGGATCTTGTGGAACCACAGCGCCTCGGTCTTTTCCGGCGCTACCCGAAGGCCCAGCTCGTGGATTTTCTCCACGACGCATGCAACGCCAAGCTCGGCGAGCCGGTTGGTCTCCTCGAAAGTGGCCCCGACGGCTAGCACCAGCGTGTCGTCCGCATAACAGACGATGCTAACGCCGTCGGGGCGGTCGACCCGCAGGACCGCATCGTACGCGAGGTTCCACAGGAGTGGCCCTAGGACCGATCCCTGTGGGACCCCGCAGTACACCTCCCTCCGGTGAAGTCGTCCATCTCCGCCCACATATCGCGCACCTGTCGCGCAAGTAGGCACAGACCACGCGCTGCAGGTAGGGGGGCACGCGGTGGTACACCACGGCCCCCCTTATTGCGTCCCAGGGCAGGCTATTGAAGGCGTTGACTATGTCAAGGCTGACAGCCAACGCCACTCCGCCCCGGGATACAGCCTGCGTCGACAGTGTTCGGACGCGTATGATCGCGTCCACCGTCGACCGCGCGCGTCGGAAGCCAAACTGGTCTTCCGACAAGTCCGGCCCGACGCTCGTCAGGTACGTACTGAGGCGGTCCGCCAACACTCTTTCGAGCAGCTTACCCGCCTCATCTAGTAGGCAGAGAGGACGATACGCGGAGGAAGAATCTGCGGGTCTACCATCCTTATGGAGGAGAACCAACCCAGCCACTTTCCAGCCTGAGGGGAACACGCCGCAGCGTAGGCAGTCGTTAAACAGCCGCCGCAGCCTGTTCCCCAGCCCGTTGGGTAGAGCCAACACCCAGGCGAGATGATCGGTTCCGAAGGAGGGGGCACCGGACTGCTCTGGACCCTGGGGAAGAGGGTGTCTACAACCCTCTCCACGAATGCCGGGTCCAGAGTTTCCATCAACGGAGGGACCCACGGGCGCAATTTGCCCAGTACCATCCTGTACGGGCGGCCCCATGGATCCCTCTCCAGTCCCCCGATGAGCTCATCCCACGACCGAGCCTTGGCGCTGGCAATGGCTGCCTGTTTAGGCTAACCCTTTTTTTTTTTTTTTTTTTTATTGACGAGGGGGAAACCTTCAAAAGGTCCCCGACCGCCCTGGGAGAGGCAGATCGGGGTATGTGGGATTTTTACCGCACTAAAACCCCCCCGGTGGCCATCCTCAGTGCTCAGGGGGGACTCGGGTTCTCTGATAGATCGCACCGGTGTCCCCCCACACTTTGCCGGGGCACATCCCCGGGGCAGCTGTGTCGCAGCCCCTGGAGACCTCGCTGTGCAAGGCAGCGCGAGCCACGTCGCGCTGCCACCTTCCCGGGCCCGCGGCTCAGTGGTCAAAGCTCCCACCCCGACCACCGCCAGCAGGCCCTCCGGCCCCCTTTTAGTCGCCTCTTACGACAGGCAGGGGATACCATAGCCAAATTCTTAGACCCTGGCTATTGGGTGGGTTTAGGCTAACCCTATTTTAACGGGACTTTCACTGGTAGATAGGTAATGTTACAAGGATACTTTTATTTAAAAAAAAACATTGTGGTTCCGCGGGCCATCCATAAATACCGGTAAAACCACAGCTAGTACTTACATACAAACGATGACGGGTCGCCCACTTCCCTCTATAATGGTTGAGGAGGGCGATGGCTGGCATTCTCGTCATACTTGTGAACAGGTGCTGCTTGTGGGGGCTGCTCATCTCAAGCTACACTATTATACTTTATCGACCTTTTGTGCATTGGAACTGTGTCCATGGGCTTATATGTATATATGATTTATATTGTATTACTCATAATTGTCTTTTTTTTAAAGAGTAATTTTTGAGTTTCTTGCCAGGTTCTTCTCAGTAAAAGCAACCTTCCGCACCTGGCGGTAGCATGTATAATCGTATCATTCTGACGATATGAAAGTACTTTGTAAAAAGTCTAATCAAGTGAAGATATTTTAGAATTAAATTGAAAACACACCGGTCAAAATCATAACTCTTTGTGCCTCGCTGTAGTCGGGTAAAAATACTTCCTATCTCCTAGAAAATGGACACGCCTTCACGCATACATATAACTGTATATATGTGGCCAAATGTCACTGTTGGCGCGGTAATAGCTTGTTTTCCCCGCGTGTTTGCCCTATTATTTAGTGCATTTTACACGTCGCTAATACGTGCCAAGATTTGGCCGTGTAATGGGAAGCGAGGTGAACGCTCCAAACGGATGTGAAAAACAAACTGATTTATTAGTAGATATTCTTAATATACGCTCGTCTTCCGCGTCTTGCGCTTGCCGTATACACAGATAAATAAAATTGAAGTGTCTGTTTGTAAATCCAAATTAACAGCTTTTAACTAAATTCAAACAAAACAAAGTATTTTTTTCTCTGTCTACCTGTTTGTTTCAGCTAATCCGAAAGGTCTGTACCGATTTTAACGGAACTTTCTGACAGATAGCTAATGCTACAAAGAGTAACTCATGCAACGTTTTTTTAAATAGGGTTCCGTGGGCTACTTAATGCAATTAAGTCTAAACGGGTGGAACCGCGTATCACAGGTAGTTTTTAATATATTCTTGCGAGTTTTATGCAACTTAAATTATGTATTGCTTATGTTTTCGTCTTGTGATATAACTTGAGAGAAAATTGTAGGTAACTCACACCATTAACCATGTTCCACCTTGTGAACGAATATATGCTCGCGCCACCACAGAAATATCCCCGAAGTGGTGGGTAGGTTTCTTGCAATGTTAGGGGGGAGTTACCTCCACTGCTTACAAGGACAAAAGAGGGAGACCCTAGGACTTCCAGCCTGTATCCTTCAACCTTCTTATTTTTTATGCCTAGAAAATTTTATTGATATTTGAAATAAATGAAATTGGTGCAAGGCGAAAAATAAAAAAAAACTTTTGAATTTAATTCACTCCTGGGCCGTAGTGACTCAGTGGTGTTTAGCATACAATAGGGTCACAGGTTTGAGACCCGGCTGCTACCGCGCAAGCACTTTTTGCGTAAGGTTAAATAAATGTATGTTCATTGAATTAGTCTAAGCCCAAATTTAATGTTAATTCAAACTGTTGCTCGACCGATAATATGTCGGTTAGTTTTATTTTTCGATTCATTCCCTGCGTTAAGCAGAAAGCGAACAGAAATGCCATACATACATTTGCTCACGTCTGTATTCCCTGAAGGGGTAGGCAGAGGTATTGTAACAACAACACCCACTTTTCAACGAAGATGATGTGCCAACGTGACAAGTGAGTCAACGTGACACTATACACGGGTTTCCTCACGATGTTTCCCTTCACCGTAAAGTACGTGGTGTGAAATCACTGCACTTGTGTTTTTAGAAAAACTGCACCAACAGTTCGCTGGGATTTGAGCTTGCGTCGCTTGCGTAGTAGGCGTCTGGTCAAACCCCAAGGCCACCACGAGTCTCTTCAGACATGCCATTTCTTTATCCTCACTCCTATTTTGAGGGTTTCTGAAGGGGTCGGGAGAGAAACTTTGAATGAATTTGCCTCACTTGTTTTTCAGCAAAGAACAACGTACAAAGATAGTGAATAAGAGAGATGGTGACACCTATCTATGCTCCGAATGAATTGGCTTAAGGTTAACGATTTCGTTTCGTATTGAATAAATGGCTGGATATGTTGACCCATCATCATTTTAAGTCAGCCACAAACTGCATCCGTAAACCAAGAGTGGATCAAACAGGGGGATCAGACCGGAATAACTTAGATAAGGCTCATAACTAGCCACGCTAATTGCTACGAAATCGTCAACCCTACAAGTCAAACTATTTGATTAGGGATATGTTTCGTTGGTTCTCAATGTCTTACCTCACCCTTTAACATCCCTCGAAAGACAAACTCCAGAAACGACTTCATTCATACGATAAATAGTCAACTAAATCGAATTGATTAACTATTCCGCCTGTTATCGTGACTCACTCTGAAATTAACATTATTTTATTAATTAACTTACAAATCAAGTTCTGCGCTTAGCGGTTATTTATGATAAGAACGAGAGTTAAGTAAAAGTAAAGCTTCAGTCACATCGAAACGATTATATTGTGCGACCTTGCACCACTTGTACAACGCTTTACTTATAGGTGCCGTCACGAGATATAAGCGCTAACCTTGAATACGCAGTAGTCGTTTTAAGAGTGTGTGAGAGTGTCTGTCTGTATGGCGTGATAAAATACATACGCTACACAGCCCCTACTGTTAGCGCTGAGCGTTCTTCACAGGACGGCACCAGAGGGCCTAGTGCAAGTTTTTCGCTGCCACCGTCACAAGTCACCGCGTCGACGTAAACGCAGATTTGTATAGGATCGGAACAGCGCCTCTGTCGGCCCATACATGACACTATTGTGAGCCCATACAAATCTGCGTTTACGTCGTCGCGCTGACTAGTGACGGCGATTTTAAGAAAACTCGCACTAGGCTGTGTGCTACAAAGCAAAGGTGCCAAGCGCAGTATCCCGGTTAGAAAGCAGGTTCTAAAGATTATCAGAGAGCCAACTATGATTGCTTAAGCAGCGCGTATTAAGAACTTTTTATCTTTGACGTTTAATGTTACGGTACCAAAATGGAGCGTCAAAGCTTAGAAATAATACGCTCTGGTTAAACCGATGATGATAAGGTACTAGGAGTGTAATAAAGTAAGTAAAAAAATAGGTACGTATAATTGTGTAGCTTGAGATGACCATCTGCATTATAGTCGTGTATACGTGAAAGATCTATAATAATAAGGAAACGGTGCCCACAATAATTGCTTTATTTTACGATACCAATCGCAGTGTGTAACGCATCGTAGCATACTATAGAAAGTTAATAATGTGTTTGCGTAACAAATCAACGAGAACCAGTGCCGAGAAGAATATGAAGAGGAGTTATTCCGGTTTGATCCCATAGGAATAGGTCAGAAAAAGAAAAAAGATCATCCAGACATGAAAATAATAAGAGACGTGGTAGCGGCGCAAGTTTTCTAAGAATCCCAGCGGCATGCAGTAAGAGTTTTTCATAATGATTAGGTATGTGCAATAATTTCACACATGATTTACGGTGAAGGAAACCAGCATATGTCTGAGAAGTAATTCAAAAGTCGTATGTATAGTGCCTGAGACGGCTACAGATCTGTCACGTTGGCACTTAAAAATCTTCATTGAGAAGTGGGTGTTATTACAACACCTCTGCCTACCCCCTTGGAGAATACAGGTGTGATCATATATAACTATGCATGGAAAGAACGAGATTTCGAATTCTAGGTTCGGTAAACTTACAAGAACATGTAAACTGTGTACCATTAAGCCGAGAGTACTTATACACAGTGATAACAAAAGCCTTACTTAGTCTATATTAGGTGATATGATTACTTTGAAGACAAAACAAAGTTCCATAGAAAGTTTGTGTCCAAAGCGAACAAACTCATGCAGCGTAAACACACAGATATGGGAACATGCGGTGACTATACTTTACTATTAAAAATAATCTGGATATTAATATCCTTTTCTTGCTGTGTTGAGATTTTTTTTGTAAAAGGGCAGAGGCTTAATGAGTGCACTTTAGAAAGAATCGTAGCCAAATAATGCTAATTTAATTAGGGTGCATGGGTGGATGAGGTGAGGCAAATTGCTAGCTTTAATAAGAACTTTAATCTCTCACTATGATTTTTATTTATTTATACAGACAGATAGACAGACCGACAGACAGAAAGAGAAAACAAGAACAATATGTGAGTACCGTACAAACTTTAGAGAAGTTCTGTTAATTAGGAATTACAAACAGACACTTCAATTTCATTTATCTGTAATGTATGGATGTATTAATCAATAACATATCCATGCAAAATATGACGTTAAACATGTTATGTAAAATAACACTAAACCATCATAAATTCCTTCGTTTTTGAAATTAGGAAGGATAAAATAATTAAATTCTGTTCTCAACCCAGAATTATCCTTACCCTACAATGCTATCAACTCTAAGTCACGTCGGCCCGATAAAGCGTCTCTTTGAGATTTCATCCCGACACTCGGCAAATAGAAATAGTTTACATACATACAACATGCCGTGACTTGTTGCATCACTCCTGTGACCTACAGGTCAACATCATTTTAAGCATAACTTGAGCCAGAGGTAGGGCACGATTGGGGATTGTACCTCTACCTTATACTTATATATAAAGGTGAAGAGTTTGATGGTTAGTTTGCTTGAACGCGCTAATCTCAGGAACTACTGAGCCGAATTTAAAAATTTATACATTGTTTGATAGCCCATTCATTGAAGAAGGCTGTATATCATCAAGCTAGCAGCAATTGCCACCCATTAAAATTAGTCTACGCGGGTGAAACCGTGAGGCACAGCGTTCTTTATACGGTTGGTAACGCGCAAGTGAAACTCGGTGTTCATAGGTTGCAGTAAGCATTCATAAGCTGCAGTAGCTTACCATCAAGTGAACTGTACGGTTGGGTGGAGTTAGCAGTATAAAAGAAACTTCTTAGCTTTAAGTACATAATGATCACGCCTGTATCCCATAGGAGTAGGCAGAGACCAACGCTTGCCACATACTTCTTGCGCTACATCCAGATTCAGGCATCTATGCCTTTGAATTTGACTTTTTGAAACATATTTTTAATATGGCCATGGTAGTTATTCCTTGGATGCCCTCTACCGACACTTCCACTCACATTCGCCCTATAAATTTCTGTCGTTAGTCCCCTTTCATTCATCCTTTCGATATGTCCAAACCATCTCAACATACTTCTTTATCATTTCATGATATTAATCCTGAATCATTGATATTAACAACGGTTGCTGGTTACAAAACAACCCCTTTGTTAGGATTACGAAGATGCTTCAATCCGGTAAAATATTGGTCTGGTCACAATGCTGTGTAGCCAAAAGCCAAATAATAGCCTGTCAAGAAGCAGTTCATGTCTTTGGCCAAACCGATAATGATTAGGTACCTAGGCATACATGTATATGAGAGAGCGAGAGGGCTTTTTCTAATAAACCAATGTTGAATTTTTCTAAATTCTGAAATGTCCTCCGAATATTTGCAATTCTTGTACCACTTTTGTTTTTAGGTCGCTTCTATCTGGAATTTGCATATTTTTTCATTTTCCGCGGCACCAATGTCGGCGCTGACGTCATTGGCTTCAACGGAGATACTTTATCTAGTATTCACTATTAGGTTTAAAGAATTTATTATCTCATGAGAACTGTCACTTGAAATTCCTTTACATCTTTTATTTATTTGATGTGTTCATACTTCTGACTGTTTTAAAAGTGAAAAAAGAAGATTTTTGCTAGTCGACCTGTTTGTTTGTTTTTATATTGTGTGTGTGAAACAACGTATAGAAAGAAACACATGTTGAAGGAACCCGCATGTCTTAGGAATTCAATGACTTAGGCATGTGAAGGGCCATACTTTTTGTCCCCAATTATTTACCATTTTCTTTCATACTATTTGTCCCCTATTACTAACCTTTCGTCCCATACTACTTACAATTCATCCCCAATTAACAAAAATTCGTCCCCAAGAATTTGCCATAGCACACTAATTACTTAGCATAACCCTAGCATAACCCCAAATACTATTCGGCCCCAAATACCATTTGGCCCCAATTACGTACCATTCGGCCCCAGATACCAACAATCAAACTATGTCTTAGAAGAAGTTCTTAAGATGGCGATGGACTCACAATCTGCCACGTTATCGACTAATCATCCATTCCATTTTGATGGAAAACGAAGTCGCGTGCACCAGCTAGTCCTGGGGCCTTACCATGAGCTCTTATTGCCATGATAGTTTCACTCATTTATGAGACAGATGTATGTGACGTGTATACATCTGTCACTGTCGCACAACTGAATTACGAGTAACATTGCAATAAGAGCTCATGGTTTGGGCCCTGTATAATTATGACATTCTGTCGTTTTGAAAATACTTTGTCAAAAGTCAATTCAAATATTTATTGAGTTGAATTGAGATATATTTTCTTATAACATTGAATGTTTAAGTGAATTACCTACAGCGACGTAACCTCCAATATATTCGTTGTTATTAAGAATTGACCTCGATCGTAATTTTAGATCGATTCACTCTGAATTACATTGGTACCTAATATTACCATCGTTTTAATGTTACACTCGAAATTATATTGATACAAAACAATAAACATGCTCTTAAGATAATATCGACCTCCATTTTGCATTTACTTATCGTTATAACTAAATATAATATTTGAATAAATTAATAATTGCTTGCGAAACATCCCAACAGCTAATCCTCAACACAAAGGAAACACGACTTTATTTCATTAGACATAGAGTGCAAATATTTTGAGCAATGTACAGGTTGATATCGCGAGCGATTTGCAAAAAGGAAGATAATGAAGTAGGTTGATACAACTAGATTGAACTAGTTTCGACCACACGAGGTCCTATTACGTGTTTTAATAGCAATTCCGTCGCCAACAGGCGCGCGGTTGGCAAGGAATCTAGGTTGAGAACAACGAAATTAAATGCTTTTAAATTATGTGTTCGTAATTTGAAATGGGATTAACAACGATTTTAAGTACGTCGTTATGTAGTGGACGAACAATGATTTTGGTATTGGTTGTTGGTACTGCTTGTGGGGGCTGGGCATATAAAGCTACACATTTATATCCCTAAGTATTAATAGAATATTTTTTTATTTTATTGTCATTTCGTCGTTGCGCGTTCAAAAGTAGCTAGGTATTATTATTATAATGACAAAATTAAACATTACTAGAAATTTTGACACAGAGTTCACGAAATACATATAGCGACTTTTGCACGCGCAACGACGATTTTGTGCTTTGGAACTATGTCCATGAGCTAACATTTCTCATGTGATTCATTTTCTTTTTATAAAATTGTATAATATTGTAAAAAAAGAGTTATTACTGAGTATCTTGTCAGGTTCTTTTCAGTAAAAGCAACCTTCCGAACCTGGCGGTAGCTTGTATAATCATGTCATTCTGACGATTTCAAAGTACTTTGTTAAAAGTCTAGTCAAATAGAGATATTTTTGAGTTTTGAGATTGAGTTAGTAATTTTTTCTAATACTCAATCTTATGAAATTAGCCTTATTACTCTGTACGGTGGTAAATCTCTCGACGTTTACCAATGCCTAAAGTGATAATTCAGTTTAATTTTGACTTTACATGATACAAGTCCCATCACGAATTAAGAACGAGTAACTTTGAAAGCGCAGTAGTCATTGAGTCTGTCTCTGTCTATATGTATGGCGCGAGGCGAATAAAAACATACGCGGTAGCCTCATTATTATCACTTAAAAAAAAATATATAAGTAGGTAACTAAATCAACTAGTAACTTCGTTCATTCATGACCACATAATTTAACAATCGAAATAGTGTTAGTCTAAAGTCCTTGGGATCTGAATAATCTATTGATAGAATAATAATTATACAAAAAATAGCCTTGTAATAAATGTTGAAGCTATGTATAAATATATTCTACCTTGCGAAGGAAATAACACGAAGTTTACGTACAATGATACACTGGTATAATATTTTAGTCTTGATTAAAGAACTTGAAATCTCATTCAGTATTATTACATTCCATAAGCATTGTATCTCATCTAAAACTACCGAAAAAGTAGGTCGTTACTAAAAATGTAATTTTGAAAATCGCTCAAAGTATTGGTGTAGCAACACCCACCTCGTGTTCCCCAAAGAGGTACTTGTACTTAGTACATCACATTTCTTCACATACTTAAATCCTAAATATGATTCTACTGCCAGTAACCGGACACTAACCGAGACTCTTGGCTGCTCCTGGGAAATAACAGATGTTAAGCTAATAAAAATAAAAAAATCTTTATTTGATTAGACTTCTTACAAAGTACTTTACAATCTTCAGAAGGATAAAGAAACGAAATTGAACCTTATCCTCTATATATTATGTATCAATTGAGAAATGGAGAAATCTTAGTGAATAACGCGGCAGGATTATAAATGTTACCATAGTACTTCATCTGACCCAGGGATCAAACTGCTATACCAACGAGGAAGTAGCGTCAATGCTGTTTAAATACTATTCATGATAGCAATACTAATCGCAACACGTAATAATTCATTGCGATACGCATAAATGGGTCAAACTGATCAAGAGTGGGTAAGAAATAGATTCAATTGTGGTTGCTAAGAAGGTGTTATCACAAGGTACCTACCATCACTGATAACTTACGTAACTATTTACAAAAATGCTCATCTATAAATCTATATCTATATCAATACAGATAAATAAAAGTGTCTTGTAATTACAAATGAATAGTTTTTCATTAAATATAAATGAAAGAATAAATAATCTCTGAAACGGTTGGACCAATTATAACGCAATTTTCACTAGCAGATAGCCAATTGTATAAGCAGGCACTTAGGCAATTTTATTTAAGAAAATTGTATATCCCAAAACAAGTCAAAATCCGCGGGACAGTTAGTAAATAAAAATGATTTATTCAGTTTAAGCCGAAGATTTGACCATCGGTTCGGAAACTAGCCTTCTGAGAAGAATCGGCAAGAAACTCAGCTGGCATCATGTACATTTCATTACTATACAATTATTCATTCAATTAAAATATACCTAAAATCATTAAGACTTTCTAACAAATATACAAAATGTGTAAAATACACTGGCGATAAAACCAGAAAACGAATTGAACATCACGTGACCCACAAATCACATAACAACACGTTATCTAAACGAGTCACGTCAAACGTACAGATTAACAATATAAGTAAAACTTCCAAAACACGAGGCCACGCAAATTAGATTCACTATTATGATAACACTATATAATTATAGTACAGTCTGTCCGTCGGTGGATCGTCCATGTTTGTGGCTGCCAAGGTTTGACATGTATAATATAGTTTATGCCCTATTCATGATCTGATTATTAGTGGTTTTTTGAACAAGAAACGTTTGACCTACATCGGGGATTACTTTTGTAGTGGATTAATTGTATGAATAAATGTATACAGATAAATAGAATTGCAGTGTCTGTTTGTAATTCCAAATTAAATAGCTTTTCACTTGCATATGAAAGTATATACGGGGACGATATATAAAACAAAACATAATTTTGAATGTTTGTTTGTTACGGCTAATTTCTGAAACGGCTGAATAGACTTTTGCAGGATTTTCACAAGTATATAGCTAGTGTTATAAACAGTGATATAGGCTAATTTAAAAATATATGCACCTAAGCGAGTAGGTAATATTGTGAGGCACAGCAAGTAACTAAATAAATGTACACACGTATACTTGGGGTACCGTACTGGATCGGTGAAAAGTAGCTTTCGGGGAATGCCGGCGTGAGCATATGAAGATATATCCACCTATCTATACATACATACGGATAAATAAAATTGAAGTGTCTGTTTGTAATTCCAAAATAACAGATTTTCACTAAATGCGTATGAAAGTATACACGCTACTGACACAAAAAAATAAGTTTTAAATTATTTCTCTGTCTGTCTGTCTGTTGGTTCCGGGTAATCTCTGAAACGGCTGGACGGATTTTAACGGGACTTTCACTGGTAGCTGATGTTTCAAGGAGTAACTTTAGCTACTTTTATTTATTAAAATTTTTAGGGTTCCGTGACAATCAGGATGAAACTAAATCTACGCGTGTGAAACCGCTAGTTTCTTTATAAAGTCGAACAGTCATTACTTTTACATTCCACCGCAAAAGTAAATAAAAAAAAGAACAATGGTAGTATGACTAATCCGTGCAGAAACTTTTCCTGCTTACCATTTAAACTATTATTCATACAAGTGCCATACAACTTAATGTTTGAACAGCTTTGCGTTGATAGTTGGTATTGTGAGCGAGCTTCGCGGCCGTTGCGATGTCTAGTAAGGCCGCACTAATCATATACCTATTATTACCTCTATAATTAGTTACAAGGGTCTATAACACATTCACTACTGCAACTGCCTCGCTGGTCTATTGGTTGGAGCTGCTACTGCAGAACATGAAGTCCTGGGTTCGATCGGGGAAAAAAATCCATCTGCAGAAGAGTCTGGGCTGTTCTCGTTCGAAATTCAAGGCTGGGGATAATGTTCTACAAATGCGTCACTGGTGATGTTGATTCTGAGTACTTAAATCTACTACGGGGTCCTGGGATCAATCCTCGGGTCGGGCAAAAAGTTATTGAGGTTTTATGATATATATACTAATACCAGTTATACTTATTAGGGGAGGCCTATGTCTAATGGCCTGTGGACTAGCATAGGTTGACATAAAAAGCTGAGGAGTGCGTTCGTTTGCTTGAACGCGCTAATCTCAGGAACTACGAGTCCAAATTGAATAATTATTTTCGTGTTAAATAGCACTTTTACCGAGGATGGCTATATAATATCACGCTAAGACTAATTGCGAAGTCGCGGGCAGAAGCAAATTTTATATAAATCTTATAATTGGATTAGCTGTGCCCCGCGGTTTCACCCGCGTAGATTTAATTTCATGCTGTTTTTTTTAATAAAAAAAGCCATCACTCCTTGAAACTTCAGCTATCTGCCAGTGAAAGTCCCGTTAAAATCCATCCAGCCGTTTATGCGTGATGCGTGAAATGGGGATTCATTTTTTTATGTAAAGAATGATAATTTTTATGTCTAAGATTTACAAGTTAATAAAACTACCTTATGTTCTAAACAATAAAGCTTCTTAGTAAACATGACAGTAAAGTTATCTAGTTACTAACTAAGTACACTCTACTCAATTAAGTTCCATCCCACATTGATATTGAAGTCAGTCAAAGGATAAATTAACATATTACAGACATATTATAAGTAATAAATAGCTATAGATAGGCCTACGACCTCGCTTGTCTTGCATTAATTACGATACAGTCGAACGCAACGCTCCCGTCCATTACATACAGCTATTTATTATTTACCTATGTTAGTTGCAAGTTGCAACATTATGGAAATTAGATAATTATAGTCCAGGAGACATTCGTATGGCGATATAAGTTACGATAAATGACCCAAGTGGTTTAGATAGGTTTTAACATTGGCTTAACCTTGCGTTCAAATATCAAAATATATTCATTGGATTACTTTTAAGAACATTTCAAATCGCCAGAACAACATAATTATACAGGATTATACATGCTACCGCTGGGTTCTGAAGGATGCTCTTACTGAGAAGAACTCGACAAGAAACTCAGTAATTACTCTATTCAAAAATATTATACAACTAGCTGTGCCCTGCGGTTTCACCCGCGTAGATTTAATTTGAATCCCTCGAAACCCCAAATGTTCTTTTTAAATAAAAGTTAGTTACTCCTTGTATCATCGTCTATCTGCCACTGAAAGTCCCGTTAAATTTGGTCTAGCCGTTTCAGAGATTACCCGGAACTCAACCGACATGTTGATAAAGTCTTTGGCAAATAACTCATTCTTAGGTACCAATTCTTTGCGTTTTTATACTCGTGATAATTTCACAACGAAATGTCCGATTGGAATAAAACAAACGGTATTTTACTTCTACATGAATACCCTTGATAGCATAATGCTTAATTTGGTTAAGGATTAATATTAAGATAAACATTTAACGTAGTTTATTTCTTCAGACATTTTATATTTTTTATGAACATAAAAGCGATTATTGTTACTAAACTATGATAGTTAGATATATGCTCTCCCGAATTTTTTTGTAGATCTTAATAAGACCTACAAACCCGTAGTACATAATTTTGTTCCATTGTCAATAGTTTTTGCAGCGCACGCATAAATAGGTTTTCGATTTTACACCTTGGGTTGCAAAATCGCAATTTTCTTACGGTCCCCTAATTTTTATGAGAATAAAATATACCCTATAGCCTTTCTCGATAAATGGACTATCCAGCAGTGAAAGAATTTTTGAAATCGGAGCAGTAGTTCCTGAGATTAGAGCGTTCAAACAAACAAACAAACAAACAAACAAACAAACTCTGCAGCTTTATAATATTAGTATAGATTTTCAAAAACAAAGTAATTCACTTGAGAAATATAAGCCCATGGACACAGTTGCAATGCACAAATGTCGAAAAAAATTAACATAAAGAAAAGTCTAGTAGTTGTACTTATAATATCTAAGTGCGTAGCTTGAGATGACCAGCCTTCTGACACGTATATGTATGTAAAGACGTTACTTTTATAATCTGACTAGACTTCTTTAGACATCGTTGAAGCATAAGAGCTCTTGCTCCTAGCCTATCCATATCAACGCACTGCGCCGGCGCATACAACATAAATCATTAGGTTATCTGACGTGTGCGTGCGCGATAGCTTTGGGGCAGGTCATAGACCCAGCCTGCTAATATTAGTCTTACAGGATTAGGATGCACGTTACCAACAAGTTTTTATAGGTTTACATTACCCAAAAAAAATATTTAGGTATTACAACATTCATTTTCACTGACAATTAAGGGCAAATGTGAAATGGCGTATGTCGCCGTCACTTAGGTTCGGATATATACATACAACTATACGCCTTTACCTATCTTACATACGTATATACATCATCTCCCTGGCCTTATCCCATACATTGTTGGGGTCGGCACTTGATTCAACCCGATGTGGCTGATCACCTGATTTTTATACGAAGCGACTGCCATCTGACCTTCGCAACCCCATTTATGGGTACATTCTGTATTCGTTTTGTAAGAGCTCAGCTAATGATTTGAACAGCTATGTACTTAGACAGCTACTTACGTACCATACCACATTTTATACTGAGTGACAAGGACAAAGTTATACACGGTATATACATTTGTCCGTTACGCCGAATTGATGGGTCAGGACCCACTGGTCCCCCAATATTCGTCCCCTAGAATAAAAGTTGTAGATTCACCCCCTTTATTGGTCCCCTGGGAGGAGAATAGTCAATTATTAATTTATTTTAAGGTACCCACTCGTCCCCTGGTATAAATGCTACGTTAAGATACGAACATATAGTCCATAAACATTGAAAACTACCTCTTTAAACTACTGATGCCCTAGTACTTTAGATAGATCAAGGGACGAGTGGGCCCTGAGCCGAGTTGATTTCTCATCGCAATATAAGTTGATAATACCGGTTATATGCATTTAAGTTATAATTATTACTTACGAAATGTTAAAAGCATTTCACAAATTGTATTTTTCCTTTTAGCCTTTAATGCCAAAGTACTTAATTAAATATTGAAGTGAATTAAATTGATTTGATACGAAATTAATTTATTATAACTAACGAAAGGTCTCCTGATGCGGAAACTGAGTTGGTATTACATATATAGATACATGCATATGCTCACGCCTGTATTCCCCGAAGAGGTAGGCAGAGGGGTTGTAATATCAACACCTACTTGCCACCGAAGATGATTAAGTACGAAACTGACAGACAGTGAGTCTATCGCCGTCTCAGGCACTGTACATACGTCTTTGAATTACTTCTCAGACATAAACAGCTTTCCTCACGATGTTTTCTTTCACCGTGGTATGAATCACTGCACATAAGTTTTCAGAAAAACTCATCAGTACAGCCCCCGCTGGGATTCGAACTTGCGTCGCTTGTGTTGCAAGATCAATCCTCACGGTTGCCAGAGGGCCTAGTGCGAGTTTTTCACTGCCGGCGTCACAAGTCACCGCCTCGACGTAATCGCAGATTTGTATAGGATCGGAACAGCGCCTCTGTCGGCCTAAAGATTACACTATTGTGAGCCCATACAAATCTGCGTTGACGTCGACGCGATGACTTGTGACGGCGATTTTAAGAAAGCACTGGGGACTCTTCGATATACACTTTTCTATTCGCAATATTAGTATAGTTTAGCTACCTACAGTCAGGTATAGTTTGGTAGGCACTCGTGGTACACACACACCAATAACACCAGGTCGTCCGTGACATAGATTGAGGTCAGCTGGCTCTGCACTACAATAATACCTATTTACCTAACAAGGCTCTTTAATTAACGACCTTATGTACTGTTGTTATAGTGTTTTTTATTGAAGAATAGTTTTACGACGCGGTTTCACACGCGTTTTAATTGTATGGGGGGCCTTATTTCAAAGAACATTATTTTTATAAGAATAGGCTAAATGTTGTTCCTTGTAACATTAGCTATCTGTCAGTGATGTAAAGTATCGTTCAAATCGGTCCAGCTAATTCAGAGATTACCGGGTAGAACAGACAGACAATCAAAAAAAAAGTATATATTTTCATATTTATTTAGTGATGACAAGTTGTTAATTGTGAATTACAAACAGACAATTTATTTTTATTTATCGGTGCATAGAGATACATGCTTAGGTACGTATATAGTGTTTTAAATCAGTTCATATCTATACATCTATATACATATCTATACAGATAAATAAAATTGAAGTGTCTGTTTGTAATTCCAAAATAAAAGATTTTCACTAAATGTATATGAAAGTGTACACGCTACTGACACCAAAAAACCAAGTTTTAAATTTTTTCTCTGTCTGTCTGTCTGTTTGTTCCGGGTAATCTCTGAAACGGCTGGACCGATTTTACGGGACTTTCGCTGGGAGGTAGCTGATGTTTCAAGGAGTAAATTATGCTACTTTTATTTATTAAAAATATTAGGGTTCCGCGACAATAAGGATGGAACTACATCTACGCGGGTGTAACGCTAGTATAACATATAACTATAACTATAATATTACATCTCATGCGATTCTGTAACTAATAGGCACTTGTTTAAGGATTTAAATTTGCACAAACTGATTCGTATTGTCTTGGTAGTAAAGTAGCTATTAGATTGGACGAGTGGAAATTATTGTACTTAGAAAACCTTGTGGTAGGTCAGCGACCCGAGCTGCAATATTTTAAATGCAATATGCATATATCGAAGCGGCCATTTTTATATTGTACGGGGATTTAAAGGTATAATTATTGCTTTGTTTAATTATTCTTATCAATCAACTAGCTGTGACCTGCGGTTTCACCCGCGTAGATTTAGTTTCATCCTTATTGTCGCGGAACCCTAATAATTTTAATAAATAAAAGTAGCCTAAGTTACTCCTTGAAACATCAGCTACCCGCCAGAGAAAGTCCCGTCAAAATCGGTCCAGCTGTTTCAGAGATTACCCGGAACAAACCGACAGACAGACAGACAGAGAAAAAATTTAAAACTTGGTTTTTTGGTGTCTGTAGCGTGTATACTTTCATATGCATTTAGTGAAAAGCTGTTATTTTGGAATTACAAACAGACACTTCAATTTAATTTATCTGTATATGTATATAGATGTATATAGATTAGTGCAGCAAACCATACGTTTATTATTATTATTATTATATACCTACGTCCATACATATACATACACAGAGATACATAAAATTGAAGTGTCTGTTTGTAATTTCAAATTAACAGCTTTTCACTAAATGCATAAAAAAAAAACAAAAAACAAATTAATATTTTTTTTTCTCCGTTTGTTTGTTCCGGCGAATCTCAGGAATAGCTGGACCGATTTTAACGGGGCTTTGACATAGGACGGTCCAGACGATTCGAAGATTAGCTGGAAAAAAGCTCGAAAAGACAGAAAAAAAATGAGTTGTTTTTTAAAATGTGAAAACCTGTTAATTTGGAATTACAAACAGACACTTCAATTTTATTTAACTGTATAGATCTATAGATAAACCCGCTTGAATTTCTGACACAAAATAATAATTCAGTTTAAACTCAGACTGATATTTAATAGTAATAAAATATCACCATCTATGATTTTAAAGTAATTGTGTGGTATGCTCTAAACTCTGATTGTATCGAACTAAACCGCATAAGCTGGAGGTGTTCCAAACGCACTTTTGCAACAAGTCATTGAACTATTATTACCTAACCAGAACAAAGAGGATGGATCACGTCAGAATATGCAAATATAACTATTACAGGCCCACAGTGGCTTCACCGGCCAGTTTTCTATTGGGTGTAAAGTTCACTTGGGATTGACTTCGAGGTGAAACAATACTATTTTTCGCCAAACAGCAATTTGAAGATATGGATTCATCCTGGTCTTCTGCTATTCACCTCGTGCCTAAGAGTGACAACGGCTGGAGGCTTGATTATCTCACGACGACATGTTGGTGTTTGCCAGAAACCACCTCGAACATCTGCAGCACCTGTAATAAGTTTTTGAACGACTGAAGCAGTACGGATTGCTATGTGCGGTTACGGTCAAAATGAGGTAGCATTTCCTAGTTACAAGTTTTTGAGGGATGGCAGGAAGCCCATGGAAGACAAGATACAATTATTCAGGAGTTTCCAGCTCTTGGGGACCTTATTTCTTTGAAAATAGTAATTACTGAGTTTCTTGCCAGGTTCTTCTCAGTAAAAGCAACCTTCCGAACCTGGCGGTAGCATGTATAATCCTGTGTAATCATGTCGATCTGACGATTTGAAAGTACTTTGTTAAAAGTCTAATAATCAAATGAACATAATTTGAATTGAATAAATAACTGTGCACATGGGGACCAATAGGCGACTTTTGGGGGTCGAAACTACAAATATTATTCTAAGGAACGAATATTGGGGGCCCAGTGGGTCCATACCCCTGAATCCTGAATGTTTATGAGTATTTTTGTTTTGCTTCTGGAAGAAATAAAATAAATAAAATAAAATAAAGCCTTGGTCATTCAGTCAACTCATTCCCGCAGTCGTCCTTCGTCGTGGGGTGTAATTATCGCATGTGTACGTGCGTGTGCGCACGCGAGTTGTGGCAGGTCAACAGCATTTATATTTATCGCAAAATGTTTACATCTGTTATGGACTGCCACAGTCGGTCGTCGCTCGTGGTCCAGTCCTGTGCTCCGGAGCACTCGCGCGCGAACTCGGCCACCTTTGCCGTGCTAAAGCTGGTCGAGTAGCCCCCTCACCCCCGTACCCGTGAGGCGTGGACATCCGCCCCTGACCCGGCATCCGGCTGCCGCGGCGCCGTCCCCGGCCGAACCTCCCCCCCGCCCCAGCCGGGGTCCGGGGGAACTAGGCCCGGCACTTGGCCGCCGCGCGCCATAGGACCAGCGGCGTGACTACACGCCCCACACACTCGCACCGGTAGCCCGCGCGTCGAGTCGACCTGCCAATCCTGATGTCGGGGTTTAACTCCGATGTCAGCGATGATGGGGTTTCTGACATCCTGTCGGGTAGGTCCTCCGTGCGAGGCTCCCCCACCCGTTCGAGCGTGCCTGCCGCCGCAGCTACGCAGCACCGCGACGCCCCAGCGCCGCGCCTGCGCAGCAGCCGCCCACGCACACCACCAACACCTGGACGCCCGAGCCCGCCTCGTCGGTCAGGTATCCCCTTGCCGCGCACCGCCGCCGAGAGGACACCAGCGACGACGAGGGCACCAGCGGCAACTTTTGCTGCCCCGGCCGCCCCTGCCTCAGCACCCACCCCCGCGCTCACCTCCACCGCGCGCACCACCGCCGCGCCTACAGCGCGCCCATCTTCCGCGCCTCTAGTGCGCCCCGCCGCATCCCCGCCGCGTCGCCGCTCGCCGGCGATTCTGATCCCGCCGTCGGCGCCGCCCTTCCAGGGGTACATGCCGGCCCCATCAGCACCGAAGCGCACCCCAGCGCCGGTGCCTCCACCCGCCCAACCCGCCTCGGATGCTGGGTCGGGTAACACTCGGGACTCCTCCGGTCCCCACACAGTCTCGGATGCCAGGGCAATTGTCCGGCTCCGGCAGAGTGGGGAGATATCGGAGGAGTTATTCCGATACCTGACCCCGTACTTCGAGGCGCGCAAGGGCGATGCCAAGAAGGAGCTGGCACCCCCTGCCACTCACACCACCACCACCACCGCCTCCCGTCGTCGACTCACTAGCTCCGACGAGGAGGATAACCCCAACAGGGGCACGAAGCGCCCCAACCTGGGGGACACCCCCAGGAGCATCAAGCCCCCACCCACGCCTGCACCCCTGCCTCAACGGGACCCGAGGGTGAGGGCTAAGGCGGAGACCCGTCCCCCGCCGCCCGCACACCCACAGCCCAGCACCTCGTTCGCTGACGCCGTGCGCCGAACGACGCCGCCGCCATCGCCATCACCCACACCATCGGTGAGTACCGCACCGCCGCCGCCACCAACAGCCACCACCACCGACTCCGCCGGCGCCGCCGCACCCCAAGGGGCGCGCAAGGACCCCCCGCGCCCCAAGTACCCCCCCTTGATCGTGGAACACTTGCCGAATTGGGCGAGCCACTTCAAGGCCATTAAGAGTAAACTCGGACGCGCACCCAACGCTCGCCCATTCGGCAAGGGGGTGCGGTTCACCCCACACGACGACCAGGAGTTCCGGCAGATCCAGCGTTACTTAACGGAGCTGGAGAAGACTGACCGGATCTCCTGGTTCTCATACTCCCTCCCGGCGGAGAAAAGCTTGAAGGTGGCCATCCGGGGCCTCCCAGCTGACACTCCTCCCGAGGAAATCCAGGAAGATCTCCGCAGCCTGGGCTACGAACCGGAGTACGTGCGACAGATCCGCGCACGTCAAGGACGCCCAGGCTGCATATTCTTCGCGCAGCTGCAGCGCACCGCCACCACCACCCCGGGCATCTACGATGTCACCGAGCTACTCTGCATGCCCGGGGTCAAGATAGAAGCCTGGCGGGGGAAGCGGGGGCCGGCACAGTGCCATAGGTGCCAACAGTTTCGGCACTCATCGCACGCCTGCCACCGCCCCCTCGCCTGCGTGCGCTGCGGCGAGGAGCATGCCGCACGCGACTGTCCGCGTCCTCGGGAGGAGCCCGCCACCTGCGCCAACTGCAAGGGGGCCCACCCAGCCAACAGCGTGGCCTGCCCTGTCCTCCGTCGGGAGGCCAGGAACAAGAAGGCAGGCCCCGTAGCTCGCACGACGGGCCCCACAGACGGCGCGAGCCAGAAGCCGCAGGTGGCGGCCACCACCACCACCACCACACTGATGGCCCCGGCGAACGCGCCGACTTCCCGCCAAGGCGAGAAGAAGCGGAGGCGGCGCCGTAAGAAGGCGGCGGTGAAGACCGCGGAGGCGGCACCAACCGCACCACCCGCACCACCGCCCAAGAAGAAACTTGCACCCGGAGGAGCACCAGCACCTCTTGGTACAGACGCCGGCCCCCGACCTTCCGCCAGAAGGGGCAAGGCGTCAACAGACAGAAACAGGACGGGAGCGATTGACGTCGCCCTGGAGGTCCTGCAAGAGGTGCTGGTTGCAATTCGCACCGGTTCCGACCCGCTTCCGGCCGTCCTGAGCGGTCTTACCAGACTCTTATTAACATCTAAAAGAGCTGGCGACGGGGAGTAGACCGTTCCGGGCGGTCCACTGGAACGCCGGCGGCGTAACGCCGAAGACCGGCCTCCTCAAAGCCTTCCTCGTGGAACAGGCTCCCGACGTGGTGCTAATTTCAGAGACCTTATTGCGGCCAAATTCCAAATTCAAAATTCCAAATTACGTGATTTACCGTCAGGACGAAATCTCGGACGAAGGCCGGGCCTATAGGGCTGGCAGTTTTGGTCCGACGAAGAGTCCTGCACCAGCCGCTTCCACCTGTGCGTTTGCAGTCGATGTACGTGCTCGGCGTGGAGGTGTACATGGGTGGTTCAAACCCATTGCACATCTACGCCGCGTACCGCCCACCGTTGGGGAGACTGCACGTGGAGGACGTCCGTGGTCTCATGGACGGCCACGTGCCGACCCTCATCGCGGGGGACTTCAACTGCAAACACACAGGATGGAACTCGTCACGCATCTGTCCGAACGGCAGGAAGCTGTTTAACGACGCGGAGAGGGCGGGCTATGTGGTCAGTGGACCTGAGGTCCCTACCCATTACCCGCCCACAGCCAGTCAGCTTCCTGACGTTCTGGACATCGCAGTCCATTCGGACCTGAACTGCCAGCTTGCCCAGGAAGTTCTTTTGGACGACCTAGGCTCGGACCACATGCCGGTGCTTTTGCTCCTGACGGCAAATCCCGACACCATGATTCCACCTGCACCACGTCGATGCACAGACTGGAGGAGGTTTGCGGAACACCTACAGGCGGACCTCTGGTCGA
This sequence comes from Watsonalla cultraria, assembly GCA_964035505.1. Classification (NCBI taxonomy): domain Eukaryota; kingdom Metazoa; phylum Arthropoda; class Insecta; order Lepidoptera; family Drepanidae; genus Watsonalla; species Watsonalla cultraria. The sequence continues at coordinate 10,342,691 of OZ037727.1, read as the reverse complement.
CGTTCCCAATTAGCAACCCAGATGACGTCGATCGCCTGGCCCTTGAGGTGATGGAGAGAATACAAGGCGCCTTAGAATCATCTTCGCACACCACACCGACCCGGATACGGCGTGAGCCACTGCCGGGCGGTGTTAAGGAACTTCTAGCGACAAAAAGGCGCCTTCGTAAGCAGTGGCAGCAAACTCGCTGCCCCACACTCAAGGGGCCAACTAAACAGAATCTCGGAGAGGGTCAAGGAGGCGCTCTCCGCCCAGGCCGCCGAGAGTTGGGAACGTCACATCCAGTCTGTGAGTGAGGAAGGCTGGAGCAGCGTGCACCGCCTGTGCCGCAGGATTGCCGGCGTTCCCGAACCGGTGCGACCACTGCTGGCCGAAGATGGAACCCCGAGATGTCGCGCAGCAGACCGTGCCAACATCTTCGCCCAAAGCCTGGAGCGTCAGTTCCGGCCCAACCCCACCGACCAGTTGGACCACATTGCAGCAGTCGAGCAACACCTCCGAGAGTACTTCGCACAGCCGGTAGCTAACGGAGAGGACCCAGTGGTCTTCTCTCCCGGGCTGATACGCAAGACCCTCCTTCGCAGCCCCCAGAAGAAAGCCCCAGGCGCAGACGGCGTCACCAATACAGCGCTGCGTCACCTCCCGCCTCGAGCTCTGGCGGCGGTGACGCGCCTGTTCAACGGAATCCTGCGCCTGGGCCATTTCCCAACACCCTGGAAGGTAGGGAAAATCATCATGCTGCCTAAGCCCGGGAAGAATCTTCTGCTGTCGACTAGCTACCGGCCGATCTCGTTGCTGATGACGCTCTCGAAGGTGTTCGAGAAGCTCCTGCTGCGACACATCGTGCCCCACATTCCACCTCGCCCGGAGCAACATGGGTTTCGGGCCGAACACTCCACGACGCTCCAGTTGTCGAGGGTACTGCACTCGCTCACCGCATCACGCAACAAGCGCGAGACCGCGGTTGCAGTATTCCTCGACATGGAGAAGGCGTTTGATCGCGTATGGCACAACGGTCTGCTGTTCAAGCTGTCGACGTCGACCATTCCTCGCCGAGTCGTCAAAGTCCTTGCATCCTTCCTGCTAGACCGGAGATTCTTCGTGTCGGTAGAGGGAGCGCACTCCGACGAACGACGCATAGAAGCGGGAGTACCGCAGGGGAGCTGTCTTTCCCCTGTGTGTTACGCGCGTTACACCGATGACATCCCAGTGGCGGAGAACTGCCAACTGGCCCTGTACGCTGATGACGCGGCGTACTACACGTCCTCCATGAACAGAAACCACGCCGCGTCCAAGATGCAGCGAAACCTAGACGGTCTGCCAGAATGGCTGGCCAAGTGGAGGTTGTCGGTGAACGTGGCGAAGACGCAAGCGTTGTTCGTCGGATCCGCACAGCACCACCCACCGAAGCTGAAGATGCAAGGACAGGAGATCGAATGGTCGAAGACAGCGAAGTACCTCGGGGTCACCATCGACCATCGCCTGACCATGGGCAGCCACGTGAAGGGAGTCGTCGCCAATGTGCGCGTCACAAGGGCGCTTCTTCGTCCAGTGCTCTCGTCCCGCCTCCCCCTCAGGACCAAACTGGGGGTCTACAAGGCCTACGTGCGGTCTCGCCTCACGTACGCAGCGCCCGCCTGGTACGCCCTGGCGAGCGCAGCCATGAAGACCAAGCTGCAGCAGCAGCAATCAGCCACCCTGCGTACCATCGTGGGCGCGCCCTGGTGCGTGAGGAACACGACGATCGCACGGGACCTCAAGGTCGAGAGCCTGGACGACTTCATCAGCCGCCTGGCCTCCAGCATGTTCGCGCGGGCAGACCGGTCGCAGCACCCGCATCTGCGGGACCTTGCGCCTCTGCACGCGCGGCCACCGGAAGGCCGGCCCTACGCGCGCGAGCTCATCCGCGCGCGTGACTCCTAGAGAAGACGACGACTTCCACGCGCCACCGTGAGAACACCTAGTCGCCGCCTGCTCGCTGGTCGTTAGCTGGGCCTCCCCCCACGGGGTCTCACCCGGCTGGCTTGTACCGCGCTGAGGGCGGCGTGAAGAGGATCTCTCACGCGTGTCACACTCACTGGTTGCCCAGTGTCAAGGCGATGGCATCATCGGCCAGCACTCCTCCGGGTGCAGACGCACCAACCCAACGCCCCGCGCGGATCACCGCGCGGCGAGGAACATCTCCGCCAGGGGGCCACAAGCCCCGAAGCGGACTCCCCAACCCCCCTACAGGGGTTGTGAGAAGACCCGATTGACATCTGTTATATGTAAATAGAACACAAATAGTCGCTATGCACAGACAGACAGTGACAATAGGTACCTTATCCTAAACAAACTAGGAAAAGATCACCAGTTACTTAGGTTGATTTACTTATATGAATGTAAAATTCTTCTTAAACTTCTCTCATGTGATAAAAATTCATCTTACTAAATATAAACTAAATTATAAACTCTACGACCGGTTGTTTAGGCTCTTTGCATAAATCATTCAATTAGAACAAGTAATTACAATATACCTATGCAATATACATACGCATAAAATCACAGACAATAAACATACTTAAGTCTATACAGATAAATAAAATTGAAGTGTATTTCGTGCGTAATTCCAAAATAACAGCTTTTCACTAAATGCATATGAAAGTATACACGCTACCGACACTAAAAAACCAAGTTTTAATTTTTTTCTCTGTCTGTCTGTTTGTTCCGGGTAATCTCTGAAACGGCTGGACGGATTTTAACGGGACTTTCACTGGCAGATAGTTGATAGCTGATGTTTCAAGGAGTAACTTAGGCTACTTTTATTTATAAAAAATATTAGGGTTCCGGTACAATAAGGATGAAACTAAATCTACGCGGGTGAAACCGCGGGGCACAGCTAGTAAATAATATAGCGCACAGAAAAACGTAATTAACTTTTAATAATACCTTTTGATACAACAATTTGCCTTACGATCGGCCAGCGGAACTAATTACACGTTAGGTAAACTAACCGTTTTCCCTATTTGTAACTAATGTACGCCACATCCTGCTGTATTACAGATTAACGATTCATAGGTCACAATCTGAAATAGGTTTATAATGACCAGTAAATAGAGTTCAATTTGCAAATGCGAGAGTCTATTCTGTCCAGATTTTATGAGTTGAAAGCAATGTTTTTGGGAGGAAGACAACATTATAACTAGATATGTATTATGGCTGCCTCGTTGGTCTGGTGGTCGCAAAACGCTAAGCTGTGGACCATGGGATTGATATCCGGGTCGGATAAAGTATTATAACGTTTTCCATCAGTAATATCCTAGTAGCAGCTGGTTTAGTGCCCGGTTAATGGCAATAGGCTAATAATTTTACAAATTAAGTACATGTATCCATAAGGTTTTTACAGTGTTTTATTACAAACTAGCTGTGCCCCGCGGTTTCACCCGCGTAGATTTAGTTTCATATTTATTGTCGCGGAACCCTAATATTTTTAATAAATAAAAGCCTAAGTTACTCCTTGAAACATCAGCTACCTGCCAGTGAAAGTCCCGTTAAAATCGGTCCAGCCGTTTCGGAGATTACCTGGAACAAACAGACAGACAGTCAGACAGAGAAAAATTTCAAAACTTGGTTTTTCAGTGTCAGTAGCGTGTACACTTTCATATACATTTAGTGAAAATCTTTTATTTTGGAATTACAAACAGACACTTAAATTTTATTTATCTGTATAGATATTTGATTGCAGTAAATACATTATTATACACGACCTTCTTAGTTTTTGTCAAAATTAAGTTAGGAATTTTAACAACATAACTTAACCATGCCTAATACATAAAAGTACAATCTATATCCAAGTCTTATATTTGCAAACCAGAGTATTACTTATATTTCTTGACAGAGATAAGTGGCTGTCGCTATTTCGAGAACAATAAATAAAATATACTGCAATTGTTAATACAATATACGATGTGCCCACTCGTTTTATTACGCGCGATATATCACACGTATGTGATATACCCAACACTTACGTATTATACTGTATATACATAGGCATGTATGTGGCTTGGCAATCATTATGTTGTTTCCTAAAACTTACCTTTTATTGAACAAAAACTAATCTATATATCTATACAGATAAATACAATTGAAGTGTCTCTTTGTAATTCCAAAATAACACCTTTTCACTAAATGCATATGAACGTAAACACGGCACAGACATAGAAAAACTAATTTTTAACATTTTTCTCTGTCTGTCTGTCTGTCTGTTTGTTCCGGGTAATCTCCGAAACGGCTGGACGGATTTTAACGGGACTTTCACTAACGGATAGCTAATGTTACAAGGAGTAACTTAGGCTACTTAGATTTTTAAAAAACATAAGGGACCCGCGGGCTACCATGAAATTAAAATCTACGCGGGTGAAACCGAGGGGTACAGCTATTAATTATAATATGTAAGTACAGGAGGCCTACCATCATCAATTTAAGCAGAGCGTATTAAGAACTTCTGAGCTTTGACGTTTCATTTTTGTACCGCTTAGAAGTTCTTGAAACGCACTGCTTAATCGATCATAAGCAATTGGCCCTTAGGAAACAGTACTAATAGCTATATAAAAAACGATAAATGTAATTGAAGTGTCTGATTGATCTGAACTATAAACTAATAGCTTTTCACTAAATGCATATTAAAGTACACGGTACTTACATAAAATAATCTCTGACTGTCTGATTGTTCCGACTATTCTCTGACACGGTTGGACCGATTTAAACGGGACTCTCACTAGCAGAGAGCCGATGTTTTTTAGAGAAAGTTATAAGGACTTAAAATTTTTAATCATATCACAAAAATACATTGTTTTTATTGCAAATCCTACTAAAACGAGAGACAGCTGGTAAATAAATTTAATTGGAGCAAAACAAGCATGGATTTAGCTATGGGTCAGGACTTGTTCAACGGATGAAATATTAGCCCTGACACGGGAATCGAACCCATCAACCAGTTCCGTTGATAAATTCACCTAGTGCCCACCGCACAGTCGATCGGGCCCGCTCGGCTGTCTTGCACACTCTTCACATTCAAAGCTTGTCTGATCATCCTGAATGTTATTTGTTTGCGAATGAATAGAAAGATAATATGCATTAATTTTATTGTTATTGTAGCGGGGCCTGTACCAAATAGTTTTAAAAAAAAAATATGTACAGTGATTTCACACCGCGTGCTTTTCGGTGAAGGGAAACATCGTGAGGAAACCACATAAATCATCATCTCCCTGGCCTTATCCCACACATTGTTGGGGTCGGCACTTGAGTGGCTAATCACCAGGGGCCCAGCCATGAGCTCTTATTGCAATGTTAATTCAGTTGTGCGACAGTGACAGATGTATGCACGTCACATACATCTGTCTCATAAATGAGTGAAACTATCATGGCAATAAGAGCTCATAAATAATGATAGGAAAGTGTTAGCAGCTATAATAACAACAGTACGAGATAAGCTTGTTTATTCAATGGAACTTAGTGGTAATTATAAGAAATATAGCAATTAATAGTGTTCCCGCAACTGGGTCATTTAATATAATGTAAACATTTGATATCCTATTGTTATATTTAATGCTTTATCGTATTCGCAACGAACCTCCACGTCTGTTTGTCCTAACTGTAGGTATATACAATTTTAATGTGGCGTGAAATCTGATATAATGTAATTTTATTGCGCGAGGTTTTTTTAAGATTTGTAACGCGAGATTAAAATGGTTAATTGTTTAACTTTGAATATGAAAGTGGGTCGTCCAATAAAATACATACATACATATGCTCACGCCTGTATTCCTCTAAGGGGTAGGCAGAGGTGTTGTAATAACAACACACTCTTTTCACCGAAGATGATTAAATGCCAACGTGACGGATGGTGAGTCTATCGCCGTCTCAGGCAGTATACATACGTCTTTGAATCACTTCTCAGACATATGCAGGTTTCCTCACGATGTTTTCCTTCACCGTAAAGCACGTGGTGTGAAATCACTAACATAAGAAAAAGTCATTGGTACAGGCCCCGCTGGGATTCGAAATTACGTCGCTTGCGTTGCAGGCGACGGTCACCACGTCTCTTATACTTAATGGATTTGCCCTCGAACTACTCCCCCATTAAATACAAAAGCTAAAGGACTATGATGTATTATGTATATTCAAAAGCAGTAAGTATAAACTACCCTTTCTGAACATAAATAAAGTTCACGTAAATAAGCCACTATTCATAATACGGCTCTGGAGGACGCAATCCACCGACGCGTGAAGCAATAAATCGTCCGACAGCTCCGCTTGTCGGCGCGTAATGTATTGTGCACCCCCTTTGTGGCTCCTGACTTATATGAGCATTCAATTTAAACCACAGAATTATACATGGCTTTATACTACAAAGGAGACGTGGTGACCGTGGGGTTTGAGCAGTCGCCCGCTACGCAAGCGAAGCTAGCTCGAACCCAGCGGCCTGCACCGCATAAGTTTTTCTAAAAACTTATGAGCAGTGGTTTCACAGAGCTTTTTAGAATATCGTGAAGAAGACTGCATTTGTGACTGTATTTTTTTCTTTATAAAAAAGCCTAAGCCATGTTTTGTTTTTTTTTTTTTTGTTTGGTATCTCTTGCAGATTAAACTCCGGGAGTCATTTCTGCTTAACCGGACAATGACGAGACTAATTAAAGCCTCCAGCCAGTCCTTAGCTTTGCCTTAAGCATCAGCTATCTACCAGAAGATCCCCTCCCCCCGTCCTCTGCTAGGGCCGGCGCGCGCCGAGCCACTAGCCTTAAATACGTCCCTAAATAATACAACTCAGATCCAGCTCCCTAGCGCATCCCCCAGCAACGCCCTAAGCCGAGGTCCGAGCCCCGCACCGGGGCACCCCTAGCTGTGTTGCTTAGTATTTAAGTTTAAGCTCGGCTGGAGTCCCTTGGGTCTCGTCCTTTAGTCCGGTAAAGCAGTGGAGGTAACTCCCCCTACCAACTGCGAGAGACCATATCCTAAAAAAAAAAAGAAGATCCCCTGAAAATCAGACCCGCCAAACAGACAGACGGAGACAAATGTTTTGATTGTTTTTTTATATACCTACGTACCTACTTACCACATATACTTCCATATGCATTTAGTTCAAAGCTGTTAATTTGGAATTACAAACAGACACTTCAATTATTTGTTAAAATGGTTTTAACCGTCCACTTTCTTTATTCATAAAAAGTATCGGAATAATTAAACATAAATAATTGATGTAAATTGCCAGGTGACTCGCAAAACCCAAAATAAATACATGTAATAAACATTTCCCCTTCCGGTCGTGTCATGGTTGCTTTTTAATTGACACACGCTTGTGTGGTTTGAGCAGTCGCCTGCTATGCAAGCGACGCAAGTTCGAATCCCAGCGGGGCCTGTACTAATGAGTTTTTCTAAAAAACTTATGAGCAGTGATTTCACACCACGTGCTTTACGGTGAAGGAAAACTTCGTGAGGAAACCTGCATATGTCTGAGAAGTAATTCAAAGACAAATGTATAGTGCCTGAGACGGCGATAGACTCACCATCTGTCACGTTGGTAACGTAATCATCTTCTGTGTAATGTGGGTGTAAAGTTGGGATTAGAACTTGCGTCGCTTTCGTAGCAGGCGACTACTCACAAACAAAACAATACTTTTTTCATCCCACCATCTCGGAAAGAGTATTTTTAATCTTCAATATCTGAGTGGAAAAGCCGTTTTCATTCTCTAGAGGATAAAGTAAATTGAATTTAGAACATCGTGTGCACTAAGTTTGTGAATTAAAAAGATTATTCTTTAATACTTACCTGTCATAATGTAGTAATTAATACCTAAACTGAAATAAAAGTGTACCTATCTTGTGATTGTAAACGTTTTTTTTTTGCATTTAGTCATTTCCTCGCTGAGGTGGAATGAAAAGTTACGTGTTGCACTCGAGTGCAAAGATTTTTCACCTCGTGCTCTTTTGATTCCCTCGCTAACGCTCAGGATTCTAATTTTGAATCACTTGCTGCACTCGTGATTCAATTTTAGAATCCTTCGCTTGCTCGGTCATCAAAATTGAACACGCGGTTAAAAAGCAACTTTGCACTCTTGTATAACAAATAACTATTGCACCTTAAACCTACTTTTATTGCAAACTTATTGTTTAGGTATCTGAAACCCAGATGTAGGATGATTATGCAAACAATAATTACGTAATCAAATAATAAGTGATGCATACATCCACTCAGCATATTAATCGTGATGCAATACGTCGGGTTCAACATTCGGTGTCGGATTCAAGGCGAGACCGTTTCATGATTTGCAGTTGTTTAATTTATCATCATGATTAAAGGGTAAATAATAAGTAGGCACAGTTGTCTGCTATAACACTGTATACTAAAGAAAAATGTGAGACATAGAAGGATGTTAGGTTCGAACTTGTGAACAGGTGCTGCTTGTAGGGGCTGGTCATCTCAAGCTACGCATTTAGATATAAGTAGAACTACTAGACTTTTCTTTATGTAATTTTTTATCGACATGTGTGCATTGCAACTGTGTCCTTGGGCTTACATTGCTCAAGGGATTTATTTTAAATATGTATAATATTTTTGAAAAGAGTGTTTACTGAGTTTCTTGCCAGGTTCTTCTCAGTAAAAGCAACCTTCCGAACCTGGCGGTAGCATGTATAATCCTGTAAATTGTGTCATTCTGACGATTTGAAAGTGCTTTGTATAAAGTCTAATCGAATAAAGATATTTTTGACTTTGACTTTGACTTTGAAATTCTGAGATTCGATTGTAGCTTAGGCCGTTGCTCAGCAGTCACTTAGTATATCGAATCTAAAGTTTATATCATTTAAAATGTTACATACATACATATGCTCACGTCTGTATTCCCCAAAGGTTTAGACGGAGGTGTTGTAAAAACAACACCCACTTTTCACCGAAGTTGATTAAGTTGATTAAGTGCCAACGTGACAGATGGTGAGTCTATTTATTTATTTATTTATTTTTATTTAACAAAAACGGCGAACCAATTACATTTGTTAAAGATACACAACTCAAATAGTAGATAGATTCAATTAAAATCAAAAGCAATAAATTAGCAATGACTTCTTAATACAAAACAAAACATAAATAAAAATAAGATTACATCATTCATCCCTTTCACAAAATCCCAGGCACTGTAACGACAATTGATGCCAATCATCCGCGAACAGGTCACAGCTAGGATTGGCGCTGAGGAGAGCGTTGAGCGCAGCGAGGGATCGCGGGATAGGTGAGTTGGTGCGCGCCACGGTGCGGCACTGCGGCGGGGCGAGCAATCTGTGCCTTCTGCTGCGGCTGTACTTATTAGGCACAAACAGTTGACACAGACCATTATGGAGCACCGGTGCATCTATTTTGCCACGTAACATTTTACACATCACCAGCAGTTGGTGTTTGATCCGTCTAGTTTCCAGTGAATTGTACCCAAGACACCCAAGCAGGAATTTCGTGGGATACATGTACGGATAGTATAAATGGGCACGTTTGTACAAATACCTCTATCGGCCGTCTCAGGCATTATGTATACGTCTTTGAATTACTTCTCAGACATATGCAGGTTTCCTAACGATGTTTTCCTTCACCGTAAAGCACGTGGTGTGAAATCACTGCACATAAGTTTTTAGAAAAACTCATTGGGACAGGCGCCGCTGGGATTCAAACTCGCGTCGCTTATGTAGCAGGTGACTGCTCGAACCCCACTTCCACCACGACTCTTTAAACTGTTATTTTAATATAAATAAATTGTGAAAATACAATTAAGTGAACTAACCTCGAGACCGAGTCAGAGGTCGGAATAATTATATTTGCATACGTTTAATAAATATTGAAATGTCCTAGCTGTCGCTGTTATTAGCTGGTTCTTGTCATATGTTAAATTGTTAATTTTAATAAATAAAGGACGATTTCACTGTCATCATGACATAATTATGGCAAGTCTGCTAGTTTCTGTTAGACATAACATATTTTTTGAAGAGGCTTGCAGGTTTCACATAATGTTTTCTTTCTCTGCAATAATTTTTTTTATCGTAAATCTTACCTTTGTAGCAGCGTTTCACAACTCGCTCATAGATGGCGCCACTCGCTAACAAATGCGAAGTTTGAGTACAAATACACGAGAACCTAAATCGCGCCATAAGAGTTTTCAAGCGCATTGCAGTATATACGAGTATACAAGTTTCCAACTAGGACAGTTGGAGCCGCAGTTCCCCAGACATGACACCCGCCTGGCTGGAAGATCTTCCCTTTGCTGGGGATGAGCATGATCACTCGCTCTCCCCACACCTTCAACGAGCCGTGACTGGCTTTTTTTTTCAAAATTACCTCACACCATTCCAGAAGCATCCCCGAAGGGGTTACCAGAGGTGTTGTAATAACACCCACAATTCACCGAATATGATTAAGTGCCAACGTGACAGATGGCGAGTCTATCGCCGTCTCAGGCACTATACATACGTCTTTGAATTACTTCTCAGTTATATGCATGTTTCCTCACGATGTTTTCCTGCACTTTACGTGGGGTGAAATTAATGCACTTAAGTTTTTTAGAAAAGCTCATTGATTCAGGCTTTAGGATTCGAACTTGCGTCGCTTGCGTAGCAGACTGCTATGCAAAGCGCTAAAAATATATTATTTTAATAATTTCTCGTTTCGGTATACGGTTTCAAATAAGTTATTTTGATTGTGTTATCATTTTACATACTAATTTATTATTAGAATATTCAATCGATATTATTTCATTTATATGATAATCTTATAGTATTCTCAATCATATTATTATTTCACTAACAAACTATTAATAACCGGACAGGTTAAGAATACTAGTGAGACGTAAATAAACCAGTATGTCTGCATTTAAACTACATAATGACATATATTCAATCTGACTGACTGACATAGTGATCTATCAACGCACAAGCCAAACCACTGGACTTTTGAAATCCGTATCACAGAAAAAGATGGAACTACTTCTAAACCATGGATTTATCTAAGGCGAAGTTTTGTAACAAGGTGATTTGGATCCACTGAAAGTACCGTTAACATCCGTCCAGCCGTTTTGGAGATTTGTCTGAACAAACAGACGGACAGACAGACAAACTTGGAAAAAAACGAATATTGTGTTATTAATATCAATACCTACCGTATAGTCAAAGTCAAAGTCAAAGTCAAAAATATCTTTATTCGATTAGACTTATACAAAGTACTTTCAAATCGTCAGAATGACATTAATTTACAGGATTATACATGCTACCGCCAGGTTCGGAAGGTTGCTTTTACTGAGAAGAACCTGGCAAGAAACTCAGTAATTACTCTTTTCAAAAATATTATACAATATTAAAAATACAAAGTAAATCACTTGAGAAATCTAAGCCCATGGACACAGTTCCAATGCACAAATGTCGATAAAAATTAACATAAAGAAAAATCTAGTAGTTGTACTTATATCTAAATGCGTAGCTTGAGATGACCAGCCCCCACAAGCAGCACCTGTTCACAAGTATGACGAGAATATATGCTTACATATGCATTGAGTGAAAAGCAGTGATTACAAACTGACACCTCAATTTTATTTATACATACATATGCTCACGTCTGTATCCCATGGGGGTAGGCAGAGACCACCACATTGTATCTATCTATTGTAGATATAGATGCATAGTTAGTATTTGCCATAAGTAAATAATAATAATGATGATCTCCTACCGAATTACGGTTACGGCGGCTAATCTCAACGGGGATCAGCCATGTGCGCAGGAGATATTATAGTGCACAAGTGTGTGCGCAAACACAGGTGCACTCTTTATTCCCTCACTCTCATAGTCCGATGGGAGGCAATCCGACACGACCGGAGAGAGATCAGGCGTAGGACCAACGGCTTAATGTACTTTCCGAGGCACGGAGGTGTAAACACCGCTAACATCCAAACTCCGGGCATTTTATTGTGAATTTCTTGACAGAAAAACCCGGGAATCGAACCTAGGACCTCGTGATCGGCAGGTGAACCTACTAACCACTAGACCAACGAGGCAGCATAAGTAAATAGTGAGTATGTGAATAATATTCCAATGTATGCCTTACTTTCACCAGTGCCAGTTCAATGCCGGCTTACGGCCGGTGTTATAATAATATTTATTGTTTCTCTCACTTGCACCTTTTGCTTATCTTATTTATTAACACAATAAAAAGGAGGTTTTCGTTAATAGGGTTCCGTGCATAAAACATGGCCAATTATGACTTTTATTATTGTTATCTTTTAAACATGAATGCACCTGAAGAATATAAAAATATAAGTATACTAGCTGTGCGGTGAAACCGCGGTTTCACCCACGTAGATTTAGTTTCATCCTTATTGCCACGGAACCCTATTTTTTTAATTAATAAAAGTTATTCCTTGAAACATCAGCTATCTGCCAGTGAAAGTCCCGTTAAAATCGGTCCAGCTGTTTCAGAGATTACCCGGAACAAACAGACAGACAGACAGAGAAAAATTTCATAACTTGTTTTTTTAGTGTCAGTAGCGTGTATACTTTTATATGCATTTAGTGAAAAGCTGTTATTTTGGAATTACAAACAGACACTTCAATTTTATTTAACTGTATAGGTTTAAAGGGGGTTGAGAGGGGCAAAGTTTATTTATCTGCATGTGTAAATACAGAGAGCCGTGGTGGCCTTGTGTTTCGAGCAGTCGCCTGCTAAACAAGCGACGCAAGTTTGAATCCCAGCGGGGCCAATGAGTAAAACTCATGTACAGTCATTTCACACATACTTTACAGTGAAGGAAAACCTCGTGAGAAAACATGCATAATGCGTGAATTCATACAATCCCCTGTACCTTACTCCCCACTCCTCAATGCCCCAGCCCTGCAGTACGTGAGGAAAGTTCAGGGCAACCTTAGCCAAATGTCTCGCCCTACATTCAAAGGTTCCTTTAAAATATGACTTCAGTGTGACTCCGTTCTCCTGACCTTTACACGTCATTTCTTTGATTTATTACACTTGATGTTAATATACGTAATTTCTGCCTATGCCTGAGAAGTATTTCAAAGACGTATAGTGCCTGCGACGGCGATAGTCTCACCATCTGTCACGTTGGCACTTAATCATATTCGGTAAAAGTAGGTGTTTTTATTGACGAGGGGGAAACCTTCAAAAGGTCCCCGACCGCCCTTGGAGAGGCAGGTGTCAGATATCCCAGGGTACGTGGGATTTTTATCGCACTAAAACCCCCCCGGTGGCCATCCTCAATGCTCAGGGGGGACTCCGGGTACTCTGATAGATCGCACCGATGTCCCCCCACAATTTGGGGTACATCCCCGTGTACACCTCTGCCTACCCCATCTATGCCGGCAGTTTCACCCGCGTAGATTTAGTTTCATTTGTGGCCCACGGAACCTTAATGCTTTTTAAATAAAAGTCTAGTTACTCCATGTAACATTAGCGAACTGCCAATGAAAGTCCCGTTAAAATCGGTTCAGCCGTTTCGGAGATTAGTCAGAACAAACAGACAGACAGACGGAGAAAAAATAATCAAATTGGTATTTTTATGTGAGTATCGTATATACTTTCATATGCCCTTAGTTAAACGCCGTTAATTTGAAATTACAAACAGACACTTACATTTTATTTATCTTTATATGTATGTATGTATAGAGATATATTAATAGATTGATATATATAGGTAATAAGTAAATAAGATAAAATCAAAGTATAAAAAGTATGAAAGCATAGAAATAATTCATTAAAAACTAGTCTACGTAACAGTACATATAATAATAGTGCCTCTCCAATAGCTGTGCCCAAACAGGGTAGTTAGTTATAAGTTATAAACATTATAATTAAGTTTATATATGTGTGTAAATGTAACTATCTTGTGCAATAAATATATGAATATGAAAGAGTACATAGAGTATAGATATACTTATGAATGTAGTAGAATAGATGTATACGAGTAGGTGTACAAGATGTCTATCAGAGTTCCTTGCATTTTTCGCAGAAAACTAGCTTCTAAATCTTGGTAAATTGTATCTACCTTCAAAAGAGTCCTTATTTGAACTGAATAAATAAATTTAAAAAAATCTCAGCAATACTTTCAAAGCGATTTTTTCATATAAAACAACAGCGTACGTATTAATTCAGAGCCTTCGGTACAGATGTTAGTCTGTGCATCTTGCCGGTGCTTAATGGTACATGGTTGGTAGTTCCTAAAGGAAATTATATCGCTTCCTCCGGCGCAATAAATCAGCGCTATGGCTCCCGGCTTTCCAGAACATTGAGCAGATATACGCTGGAGGCACACCGGGTAAGCGTTGCAATTGCTCTATAATTACTTAATTAACTAGCAATTTGATAAGGATGTCTTCAATAAACTGTCATCTGTAAAGAGACTGACTTATTAAAAAAAAATAGATTTTTGTGTGTAGTTTGATACGGATCGAATATTACTTCTAAAATCTCATATTTTTTACCAGCAAGAGGTCGCCACTCGTAATTATGATAGAACAATGATTATAAAAATAAATAATTAATATGCTCTCACCATTCCAGACGGTTGCTAAGTTGCAACTGAGGCGTTGTGAAAACAACAAATTTCACCATGTGTGATAAGTTCCAACGTGACCGAGTCTATCGCCATCTCAGGCACTATACATACTTCTTTAATTACTTCTCAGACATATGTTGGTGTGATTACTGCATTTAAGTATTTAGAAAAACTCATTGGTGCAGGCCGCTGGGGTTCGAACTTGCGTTCGCTTGTGTAGCCCACGGCTCTTAAATCTGTAAATGCTTTCCTCTACTCTCAGGACCCTTTAAATTTTAAATATTAATATGAATAATAATAAATATATTTTTCGTTTACTTGCATTTTCGGGCACTGTTCCAAATATCGTTGTACCATAAATATCTTGATACTTGTCGCTTCGAAAATATCAATTATCCTTGAAGATAAAGATTACATTGTAAAACATGTCGCGGGATTATAACCGACCCTTTGTATAACCTCAAGGTTGGTAACATATATAACAAGCAAGAATGCGACAAGGTTGCTTATTGATCATCCTGCGAGAGATGCAGGTACTGTGAAATATTAGTATCGGATCCATACTCGTATCTTGTTAGTTAATACGATGGGCTCAATCTATATCTATACATCTATACAGATAAATAAAATTAAAGTGTCTGTTTGTAATTCCAAAATAAAAGCTTTTCACTAAATCCATTATGAAAGTATACACGCTACTGACAATGAAAAACCAAGTTTTAAATTTTTTCTCTGTCTGTTTGTTTGTTCCGGTTAATCTCTGAAAAGGCTGGACCGATTTTAACGGAACTTTCACAGACATATAGTTAATGATATGAGGCTTACCTTTAATTAAAAAAAACATGTAGGTTCCGCGGGACACCCATGAACTTAACCCTACGTGGGTGAAACCGCAGGGCACAGCTAGTCTTATACATAAAATGTTTGTGTCACAATGTTAGTTACCATACTGCTATGAAACTGCTGACCGATTTCTATGAAATTGTATATGCATTAGTAGGACTGAGATTCTAGTAACATGGGATGAAGGCAAGAGGATGAAGATTTACGAAAAATCCGATAGTGCTAAGCCACTGTCACGACACCGCCACACCGCTGCTACGTCACAACTGCTTCACCGTTACATCTCGGTATGCCCTCTGCCTAACTCCACGTACTCTACTCGCAGCTATAAGGCAGTTTTCACATGATTGATATTGTAGTATATGTGCCGAAAGATACGCACGTTTGCCTGCCTTTGTGGCGCATTAGCGTCGAGCTCAGTGCACGATGTTTGTGTTCTAAGGGTTATTGCGTATGAAAAGGGCATATGAGGTAAACAATTGCACAGTACTCGACTATCGCTATATTGATAATTAAATCAGAAACATTACAACGAATTACGATGAATTTCTTTTGAAATATAAAATTAAATAAATTTCTTCAAGCCATCCCAGCAGTCCCCAAATAAGCAGAGGTGTAACAACAACACCCACATTTCACCGAATATGATTAAGTGCCAACGTGACAGATGGTGAGTCCATCGCCGTCTTAGTCACTATACGTCTTTAAATTATTTCTCAGATATATGCAGGTTTCCTCACGATGTTTTCACGACACGTGGAGTGAAATGACAGAGGTCTGATACCCACATTTCTTCAAAGGCGAATAGGTGCTCACGTAAGAAATGGTGAGTCCATTGCCATCTCAGGTTGTCTATACATTTATGAATGACGTATACTTATGATATTGTAATAACAATACCCACTTTTCACCTAAGATGATTAAGTGCCAACGTGACAGAAGTGAGTTCATCTTAACTGTTTCGAAAAAAAACATGATTAGGTGAAGCCGGTATCTATAAGTAGACGTTTCTAAGCACATGTTATATTTTGAAAGTTCTCATTGACTTGTGAGACTGATATACAAGTTGAAAGTTACTCAATTATCGAAGCAGGCGACTTAGTGGGTCATCTGTAAGTTTAATCCCCGAGGCAAACACTCAAAACTAACATAATTACAGCTTCAATCACGGGCCTTACCATAAGCTCTTAGTTCCACTGTGTGACAGTGACAGACTTATACACGTCATATACATCTGTCTCATAATAAGAGTTAAAATATCATGGTTACATGAGGTTATGGTAAATTCGCTAGGGAGCAGTTGTGGCTAATGTGTCAGATAACTTATCGAGTGCATTAGTGAACTACCTATCTGGAATATAATAAATATGCACTAAAGGTCGCCTCACTGCATTTACGACGAACACATGTGGGCGATCTTTACTTGAATTGCGCGTTAGATTTTTAACGACTTCAATAAAAGGTTATTAATTCGACTGTATGTTTCTTTTTTATGTTTGTTACTTTAGAACTTATAACTGGATGAACCGATTTCGATGATGCTTTTTTTATTTGAAAGGTAATGCTTCCCAAATAGTCCTATTTTAATAGGTTCAGTTCTGATGGTGGCAACAATGAGAAATCAAGGGCAACCTTCGATTATTAAATTCTATTAAATTCATGCTGGCGACTAGTGCGTTTGTTAATTATTTTCATTGAGTATTTGAAGCACTACATTTTAATGAAGGTGTGGAGGCGATCTGATGATGGAGCCGAAAGGCAGCCGATGGAACTCTTCAATGATTTACAGCAAGTACCTAGTGTTTGGGCTTGATTACACCTATATGGGTTACGACTGGTGCACTTTGCAAAAAGTCGCAGAGAGCAGCGATATTTTTTATAGGTATATAGCCAAATATAGCATCAAACTCGGTGTCAAACACCAACTTCAAAGTTAAGTAATTTATTTTACATAATTATATTTTTCTCTTTTTGACGGGTTTTAATTTTTTTGTAAAAAATATCTACTAACGTTGTAAGTCGACATTTTTTTTTTTTTTTTTTTTTTTTTTAGGATATGGTCTCTCGCAGTTGGTAGGGGGGAGTTACCTCCACTGCTTAACCGGACTATAGGGCGAGACCCAAGGGCCTCCAGCCGAGCTTAAACTTAAATACTAGGCAACACAGCTAAGGGCGCCCCGGTGCGGGGCTCGGACCTCGGCTTAGGTTTTTTTGGACGGGCAACATTGGCCAGACCTGTCAAGTTTTTACGTCTCCTTAAATTTTATTGTTATTTAAATTAAAATAAGTAGTAAAATTAATTCATAAGTTAGAAATAAACATTATTTAGTGCTTTAATATTATCGGAAAGTGTTTGTGGAGTAAACAATTCAAGATTTTCGTCGCAACAACAACTTTAAAAGTGCGACCCTTGTGAACTGTCAGACAAATGGACGTTATACAAACTTTCAAACACAAGTGTGACTCATTGCAATAAAATACAGGGAAGTATCGTGTTTATTTATCACATTTATATTAAAAGTGCTACTCATTACTACATAACACTGCTCATAACCTATGAGCAACGTCCAACACACACCTGGCCCAGTGACAGTCTCACTTTACTTGACTTTTTTTGTGGAAGTAAAGTTGAAGACGACTACTACCGCCTCATACAAATATATACTACCGTTTTTTACCAGTCTTCAAGCCATTTATTTGCTCAAAATAGTTGTTAACTTACACTTACACATTGTTTATTGTGGTTATTAATAACTACTGTACACAAACAACTTCACATCTCAGTTAAAACTTCTACATATCTCTCACATCTCTTGTTTGCATTCCAGTCACTCCGAAACAATGTCTACCATGATGACCCGAAAAGCAACAGCTCGGGATTTGGAGGACAAACTTAGGAAGACATTGCACGAACTTCACTTGTCAAAAAACCTCAACAACAAACTGCTGCAAGAGAGGGATGAGAGCGAGGAAGAGGTAGCCAACATTGTTAGGAAAAATAGTCAATTAAAGAAGGAAATGGCTGAACTGCATTTACAATACACTGTAGTCGAAGAAGAGCGGAATCAGTTGCAGGACATTGTCTCATCATTCAATGAGTGCAGCGACACCCACGAGAGGGCCCTGACTCGCATCTCTGAGCTAGAGAATAGCTTGAGTCATGCCCACACACAGGTGACCAAACTGGAAGAAGAGAGGGACATAAACCAGACCAGCACCACGCTCAGCCTCTACGATGAACTGGTTCGCACTGACTCCGGAGCCTTCCCAACCGAACAACTGGTTACAATTGACTTAACCAATGATATTTCCTCTCATGTACAGATGGGTAGCCATAATAAATTAAAAAAGTATGTTAAGCTAAATAGGTTTATTAAGAAAACTAGAAATTTAATAAAAAGGCAAAGAAAGTTCCTTAATAGTATTAAGTTAACAAAAGAATGTTTATCTTTAAGAAACACTTTAGATTCATATAAATGTAAATTAAATACTTTAAAGGTCACACATGATATAGACATTCAACGATTGCAGTCCGACTTGCAGAGTAAAGAGCAATATTTAATAGACTTAACTAATAAATATACAAGTGCTCAGAAACAGATTAGTGAACACATCCTGGCTACCACCGAGTTGGTAGACCTCTGTAACTATAATGTGGAGCGGTTTGACTCATTAACAAACAAACACTCTTGTGGCTGTGGGCTCCCATCATCACCATCCGATAGTGAGCCCCTGCCACTGCCCTGTAAGTTGGGGGTTGCTGAGTTAAATGACACCATTCAACAAATAAGTGTATGTCCACCTATACACAACACCTTAGTGTTTTCAGATAGCCTAGGTAAAAACATAGGTATATTACTCGATAGACACATTAGCGGTACAGTAGTTAATTATTGTATGCCAGGGGCCACATACACACAAATAATTAATAAAATCAAGTGTATGACAATAGATCCTCAATCTGTTGTGATTGTTTTGATAGGTGAGGGACTTAGGGTGCACAAAAGTGAATTAATAAGCGGCTTAGAATATCTGTCACAATTAAATGTACACAACATTATGTTAACTGCTTTCCCCTATAGTAAGAGCTACACTGACAGGCAAAATGATTATATAGGTAGGTTAAATAATGTAATTTATAGGACAGGTTGTCATAGCGACAATATTATTTTTTTTGACACTAATAAATTTATTAGTGGATTTATTATAACTGGGGACTTGTTTTACATCCCCAAAAAATGCATGAATATGATCGCTACATTGGTAGCATATAATATTAACGGTGTTATAGCAACTATAACAAAACATAGGTTAAGTAATCAAACGGTGTTACATTGTTCTAGTAACACAGAAATTAGTTCTTGTTCTAGTTCTTTAAACTAGTAACTGAGACAACGGCCGAGTCCCTCGTCAAACGGCTCTGTCGCCTTAACGTAGTGCACCAAAATATACAAGGCTTGGCTGGCAAACAATTAGAAATTGATTTATTTTTGGAAAGCCATAACGTTCATGTGCTTTGTTTAACCGAACACTGGCTTAAAAATCATGAGCTATTGCTCAATAATAGTAATTATAGACTTTGTAGTGCATTCGTCAGAAAATCAGCAATTCATGGAGGCTCGTTAATCTTAGTATCTAATAATGTTAAATGTAAAGAGCGTAGTGATATAGTAAACCTGTCAATCGAGCGCACTGCCGAACTATCGTGTATAGAACTAGAAGGAAATGTAATAATATGCGTATATCGTCCCCCATCTGGCAATTTCTGTTCATTTGAATCAATCCTTGAAGATGCCCTTAGACGTGTTGCGGGCCTTAATAAAGGCATTGTAGTGTGTGGCGATTTTAATGTTAACTTGTTAGAAAATAATTCTCTTTCGGTGCGTTTAATTAGTTTGTTTAACTCTTTTAATTTAAAGCATTTATTTCTGGAGCCCACTAGAATAACTGCCACTTCTGCGACATTTCTAGATAATGTGTTCTGCGATTGTGAGGCCCTGGAAAAATCTATTATCAGTGATCTAACGTCAGACCATTGTGGTCAAAAAATCACAATATTAAATAAAACTAATAATGTAGTAAGTAAAACCACTTACAGACCTATTACTAAGAAACTTGTAGCAAATTTCAGGTCTAACTTAGCAAGCAAGATACCTTATCTGCAAGGGCCACAAGAAGATCCTGATGCTCTTTACAATAGCTTGTTTAACGTTATACAAACGGAATTCAATAGTACATTTAAACTAAAAACAGTTCAGAAACATAGTAAAGCTAAATTCAATGAGTGGGCAACTGTAGGTATCCATAAAAGTAGAAGGAAGTTGTATGAACTTTATGGTATGAAACGAAATGATCATAGTCCTGAATTCTTAGCATTCGTAACTAGATACTCTAAATGTTTTAAGAAAGTTTGTATAAAAGCTAAAGCCTTGCATCTTGCCCAGAAAATCAAGAATTCTGATAATAAGATAAAAACTACCTGGAACGTTATTAATGCCGAGACGGGAAAGGCAAAAAGTCGCGATTGTCGTTTAACTTTAAATATAGATAACAAAGTAATCCAAGACGATGGTGAAATAGCTGAAACTTTCAACAAGTTCTTTGCAAATGTTCCTATAGTAACTACTAGTTCCCTAAATTCATCTCCCACAGACGCCGAATTATTACTGAAATTAAATGTTTCTAAGTGCGGCACTAGCTTTAGTTTTTGTTCTATCACGCCTTTTGAAATAATTAAGACATTTAAAAGTTTGAATTCCAAAAAGACTGGTGATTTATGGGATATATCAGTGAAAGTACTTCACGATATTATTGACATAATTGCCCCTTACTTAGCTGACATTTTTAACAGTTGTATTAAGAGCGGTGTATTCCCGGATCTCATGAAATATAGTAAAGTTATTCCATTATTTAAAGGTGGTGATATTAGTGACCCTACTAACTTCAGACCGATCTCTATCTTGCCAGCCCTCAGCAAAATTTTCGAAAAAATTATGCTGAATCAAATAGTCGCTTACTTTAATCTTAATAATATTCTACATGGTGAGCAATATGGCTTCACCAAAGGTCGTTCAACCACTGATGCTGGTGTTGCACTTCTTAGACATATTTATAGAGCGTGGGAAAACGCTCACGACATGATAGGTGTATTCTGCGACCTATCCAAGGCATTCGATTGTGTACAACACGAAACCTTATTAGTTAAATTAAACTATTACGGTGTCAAAGGTAGGGCACTCGACCTAATCAAATCATATCTTTGTCAACGGATTCAAAAAGTCGAAGTAAATGGGGTCAGATCTTCCGGTTCTCCAGTACTAATGGGCGTCCCACAGGGTTCAATCCTAGGACCATTTCTATTCTTAGTATATATTAATGATTTACCAAATTTAGTAAAGAATACGTGTGATATTGTACTGTTCGCTGATGACACATCTCTTTTGTTTGAAGTCGACAGAGCCAAAACGAATTATGAAGATGTAAACAGTGCACTTGATCAGGTATTGAAATGGTTTAATGTAAATAACTTAGTTTTAAATGCCAAAAAAACTAAATGTATTAAATTCACTTTACCAAACGTCAAACCTGTTGATACAAAGGTCATGGTAAATGGTGAAACTTTGGAAATAGTAGATTCTGTAGTATTTCTAGGTGTAACCCTTGATAATAAACTTCAGTGGGGCCCACATATATCCAAGTTATCAGGAAAACTCAGCTCCGCAGCTTATGCAATTAGAAAAATTAGACAGTTCACCGACATAGAAACAGCTCGACTTGTATATTTTTCTTATTTTCATAGCGTTATGTCCTATGCTATTTTAATTTGGGGCAAAGCTGCTGATATAGACTCTATATTTACACTACAGAAAAGGGCTATACGATCTATATATAATTTGGGACCGCGAGAATCGTTAAGGGAAAAATTTAAATCAATTGGAATTTTGACAGTGGCCTCACAGTATATTTTAGCTAACTTATTATTTGTGCATCAAAACATTGGATCGTTTCAAAGGAAATGTGATGTGCATAACGTAAACACAAGACACAAACATAAAATTGTAGTGCCTGCGCATCGCCTACAAAAAGTGCATGGCTCATTTTTAGGACAGAGCACACGCTTCTATAATAAATTACCAACAAAAATTTTAAACTTGCCCTTCAACAAATTTAAAGAAACAATTAAATCAGTTTTGCTTGAAAAAGGATATTATACTGTAAGTGATTATATTTGTGATAAGGGAGCCTGGGATGTACCTGATAATGTTTGTAAATAATCCCATTGGCACTGTACTTTTGCTACAATTAATTAATCTTAATTTTGCTTTGACTGGCTGGAATTTGCCATGCTCACATATATTTGTACTATATTTTTAGTTTTTATTTTTGACAATTGAGCATTAGAACTGTGTCCATGGGCTTATAGTTGCTTGAACAATTTATTTTGTATTTTTAAAACTGTATAATATTCTTTAAAAGAGTAATTACTGAGTTTCTTGCCAGGTTCTTCTCAGTAAAATCAACCTTCCGAACCTGGCGGTAGCATGTATAATCCTGTGTAATTGTGTCATTCTGACGATTTGAAAGTACTTTGTATGAAGTCTAATCGAATAAAGATATATTTGATTTTGATTTTGATTTTGATTTAGGGCGTTGCTGGGGGATGAGCTAGGGAGCTGGATCTGAGTTGTATTATTTAGGGACGTGTTTAAGGCTAGTGGCTCGGCGCGCGCCGGCCCTAGCAGGG
Source organism: Watsonalla cultraria (assembly GCA_964035505.1). NCBI lineage: Eukaryota > Metazoa > Arthropoda > Insecta > Lepidoptera > Drepanidae > Watsonalla > Watsonalla cultraria. Next base: position 10,319,534 of record OZ037727.1, on the reverse strand, counting down.
GACGGGGGGGACGATGACGTAGAGTTCGCGACGAGCCTCGCCGGCGAGGACGGAACAATGGTCGGTTTGGTGTGTGCTTTTGAGACATTGCTTGCTGAAGCAATGTGATATCGTCGTCAGGGTCAAGGAGAACGTGCCTCGGACGGCGTCGGGAGGAGATACGAGATGGGGTATATCGGGCGGCCGATACGATTAATGGGTTCGGGTGTTTTTCGGCAGATTCGAAAAAGCGCTTAGAGGCTCTTTTCATAAACTGCTTGATGGTGGGAATTTTGAAGTCTACATGGAGTTGACTATTGCGAACATACCACGGGACTCCCGCGGCCTTTCGCAAGAATTTGTTTTGGAGGACCTGCATTCTATGGATGTTAGAGCTGGCGGTGTGTGCGAAAACAACACTGGCGTATGTCATTATGGGACGAATGCACGAGAGATAAATTCTCAACTTAGACTTAAGTGACAATTTGCTCCGTGCATTTAGTAGGTAATGGAGTCGACCAAGGGCAAAGGAAGCACGTGACCGTACTTTCTTTGTGTGGGATGCAAAGGACAACCTTTGGTCGAGGATGACGCCTAGGTATTTAGCCGTGGATTCCCAAGGAATCGGCTGGCCGAACATGGTTACAGAAGGCGGAGGATCGTGATATTGGTCGCCAGAGCGGCAGAAGAGGACAGCTGCGCTCTTATCTGGGTTGACTTCAAATCTCCATTTCCGAAACCATTTGCCGAGGGCATTGGCTGCGGTTTGGAGATGTTTGGCGATCGTATGACGGTCTCTGCCTCTATAGTAGATAGCCGTGTCATCGGCGAAGAGAGCTAGATCGGCATTGGGATTTTTGGGGATGTCGCTGGTGTACAGCGTGAAAAGGAGTGGAGAGAGCACGGAGCCTTGGGGGACTCCGGCACGAATACGGCGAGGGGAAGATAATGAGCCCTCGATGCGATATTGGAAGGTGCGATTCGATAGGAAGTCTCGTATGATGAGCACGAGTCTGTCAGGCACACCGATTTGGTAAAGCTTATATAATAAGCCGTTGTGCCAAACTTTATCGAATGCTTTCGCTATATCGAAGAATAGGACGCCCGTTTGCTGTTTGGCTTGGAACCCCGCACTTATGTGTTCAACGATGCGGTGCACCTGTTGAACACACGAGTGCTTGGTTCGGAAGCCAAACTGCTCATTCGGGATAAGTTTGTGGGATTCAGCGAAGTCCTTAAGTCTTTTGAAGATCAACCTTTCGTAGATCTTCGCGAGAGTTTTAAGGAGACTAATGGGGCGATAACTAGAGGATTCGGATTTGGGTTTACCAGGTTTTGGTATCCCTATGACAACTGCTTCTTTCCACGATTGTGGGAAGATGTTGTTTGAAAGGGCAGCATTAAAAATGGCTGTCAGGAAGACAATGATGTGGAGGGGAAAGAGTTTGACAACTTTATTTGTAATCCCGTCGGAGCCAGGAGACTTCCTAGGGTTGAGATCTTTGATGAGGGATTGAACCTCATCGACTGTAACTACTGGGAGTGGATTGTCTGGGTCCTCTATTGGGGGCTGCGCTACCCTTCGTTCGACCTCGGCGTCCACCTTTGTGAGATGGGCCATGTCTACTTGTTGGGAGCTGGGAGAACATTGGGATTCTAGATTATCGGCTAGACATTCGGTCTTTTCGTCGTCGTCGAAGGCGGGACTACGGCCAGGACGATTAAGAGGAGGGATGCCGCAGGCTTCTTTGACTCTGAGCTTGCGTTGCAAGTGCCAGAAAGCCTGGTGATTAGGGGTAAGGTTAGCCAAGAAGTTGTCCCAGCGAGCTTCCCTCATTTCATTCATGCGCCTTCTTACTTTGGCTTGTAAGTGGTTCATGAATGATCGGTTGGCTGCTGTGGGGTAAGTCCTGTAGGCTCGGATAGCCGCGTTTTTCTCCGTCACCAGTTCGCGTACATCGTCCGGCAGCCTCCAGCGATGGTCGTCCATCGCTGGGACCTGCCGGGAGCAGTTGTTGACTGCTGATTGTACGTGACTGGTGAGGGAGTCAATTGCGTTCACCGTGTCTACAATGGAAGTTGGGGTCGGTTCGGGGAAGGGCAAGGGAGTAGACTTGAGGTTTTCCTCTAGTTTCCTCCAGTTAGTTGCCGTTTTCATGGGGGTGGGAGTACTCGAGTCAGGGGGACCTGTGCGGGGGGTAAGACTGAGTACAACGGGACGGTGATCGGAGTCAAGCTCGTCTATCGATTCCATAGAATTTAAACGAAGGTTTATATTCTTTAGAATCGCCAGGTCGAGAACGTCCGGACGGTGGTCTATAATAGCTGGGTAATGCGTCGGATGCATGGGAGCTATAACGTCGAAGTTATGGATGCTACTGAGGTAATTGAGTTGATTACCTCTGGAATTTCGAGTGCGGCTATTCCACGACTCGTGTTTGGCGTTTAGGTCTCCTGCCACGATGACAGAGTTGCCTAAGCTAAGAAGTTTTACGATATCAGGAGCGATATCGCCTTGTTTGTTGGGTGCGATGTATGCCGAAACTATTATGATTGGTTCGTGTCCAGTCATGCCTAGCCGACATATTGATGTCTCGATTTGAGTGAGGTTGGGGGGATCCATAGGAATGCAGTAAAGAGATCTTTTATAATAGATGAGGGTGCCTCCTTTGGCGGAGTGGGTTCTATCGTTGCGTACTATTTGATAGTTCGCAATTTTGGGATCGCGGTTGGAGGGTTTGAGGAAGGTCTCTTGGAGGAGAAAGATGTCTAATTGGTGTTGGCGGAGGAAGGTAGCGATCTCGTCGCGTTGGGTGTTAATGCCATTGGCATTAAAGAACCCTACTTTGAGGGACCTGGGTTTGATTTTTCCTCCTAGGTTGTGGTTCTCCATTATTGGACCGTACCAAAGAAAGAGGTGAGGGCTGTGGTTACGTGAGCGAACTTGCTCATCGTAGCCATGACGGAGGCAATATTACCGCGTGAGGCGCGGAGTTGCTCGGCCATCTGGTTCAAGCTGTGGATGTCAACCGCGTGGAATAATTGGCTCAGATAAGCCATATTATCGCCAGTCGCGGTGGCTTCCGGGGCTTGGGGAGAGGGACCCTTAGGGGTGGGTGCCAGAGGGGCTGCTGGCGAGCGGGGAGCTGCCGCGGGAGGAGGGCCTTTTGGCTTAGGGGGTTGCACGGTGGGAATGGCCATTAATGGGGGGATGACCGTGGGCTGGGGAGCTCTTGGAAGAGCGAGTTTGGGGAATGCGCGCTGATGGTTCAGTGCGTTCCAGGGGGAAGGTCTTTGGGGACTAAGGCGCTCGGGGAGAGCGGAGGAAGGGAGGTTTTCCCTGGTGTTGCGAGCTTGAACTCGCTTTACCATTTTGGGGTGAGGACGAGGGGCTTTCGGGCAGCCGCGATAATTCGCAGGGTGGCCCGATTGACCGCACAGAACGCAACTAGGCGGCTCTGTGCAGAGTGAGGTATCTTTGGGACGGGGGCAATCACTTGTGCCGTGGTCACCTAGGCACTTAACGCACCTGGGTACCGCAAAGCAATTGCGGGAAGAGTGGCCATATAACTGGCACTTGTGACATTGGCCGATTTGGCCGCGTTTGTTGGGGGCTTCGACCTTTAAGCCAGATAAATGGCATACGGTCTTAATATTGTAGATGTTTTTTCCGGCGGGGGAGTGCTTACATACGACAAAAACCATGTCGTATATTGCACTGTTGCGGGCGCCGTGCATGCGATGCACCTCTAGGGCGGGGATATTTTGCGATTGAAGATCGCTGAGAATAGACTTCTCGTCTATTTCCTTTGGGATGCCGCGGATTACGACGCGGAGAAGACGATCTTCAGGGAGGTCGTAGGAGTGGAAGGCTACTTTCCTAGCCTGTAACATTTTGGTCAGAGACCTGAAATCGGTGGATGTAGGCACCGAGACTTTTATGCCATTGGCGGTGGTTCGGGCGTTTGTATAAGCAATGCGATTGGCATTGCACCACGCCGAGACGTCGGTCCACTTCGCCTTATCTTGGATGAAGATAGGCGGTGGGATGGGCTCTTTCCTCGAAGATGAGGCTATGGACTGAGGGGGTGGGATGACGTCAGATCGGTTTCCCTCTGAGGGAGTGACCGTCTGCGAGGACAGGGAGGCAGTGGGCTTTTCAGAAGTCTTGAGTGACTTCGCCGGGGTCTGGGCAGCAGAAGCTTTGGTCTTGAGAGACCGCTTCTTCCTTCGCCCTAGAACGACATTGAAGTCGTCGTCAGCGGAAGAGTTGGAGTCCGAGTTGGACTCAGAGGCCATGTCCGCGTCGATAATGACGGGACGGCTGGGAGGGCAATCGGGACTTGCCGGGGACTCTTCGAACCTCATTGGGTTCGGTTTGAGAGGGACAGAGGGCGCTGCAGGGGCGTAAGTAGAGGGCTCAATGGCCGGGGAGGGGCATGGTTCGCCGCAATATTTGGCGAGGTCCTCTGGAGAGAGGACCGAGCTGGCTACGGCCTGGTTGGCCGGGATCTTTAGAAGTGCCCGAAGAAGGGCATGGAGATTGGGGTCGGCCATTTTGGGAATGGCAACAAAATGGGGGAGCAAAAATACCGCGCGGTATTTATTTTATTGATTTTCGCGCCTAATCCCCAGGTTGGACTGGCCTGGGGTTGTGTGCGTGTGTGTTAGTCCCTCACTGCCGGGGGTAGGCAGTTAGGGTTGAGTAGGGTGTGCCCTAAGCTTGTGATCCCGCTGCCAATCTTAATGTGCAGACGGGTTCCTAACAGCCTTAGTGCAGAGGAGTACTTTTAGCCGAAGCTTAAAGCAACCAAACAACACTAAGGAATGGGATGGTAGGGAAAGGGTAGGGTGGGAGGGAGGAGATGGCTAGCGTCGGCGAGGGAAGCCCCCAAGGCCGGTGGTTCTAGCCCCGTCCGATTTGTGTTTTTGCCCTGAGGGGGCAAAAACGGGTGTATCGGGTCCACACCCCACTCGGCTTCGTTGGCACGTTCGGCGAAGGGTTCGGTGCGCAGGTAGCAGCACGCAGGTAGCAGCGGGCGGCGACTGGACAATGGGCAGCGGCGGAGCGCGGCAGGAGAGCGCTTCGAGACGTCCGTACGGGGCGGAGGTCGGAGCGCGAGTGTTGCCTTTTTCAAGGCGGGTTTCGGCCATCTCTGTTTCTGTGTGAGACAAGTCTCGCTAGTTGTGACCCTTAAGGTAAAAACCACTGTTTGGTGGTCCTCGGTGGATACCTTGCGGTGCCAACGAAGCCGAGTGGGGTGTGGACCCGATACACCCGTTTTTGCCCCCTCAGGGCAAAAACACAAATCGGACGGGGCTAGAACCACCGGCCTTGGGGGCTTCCCTCGCCGACGCTAGCCATCTCCTCCCTCCCACCCTACCCTTTCCCTACCATCCCATTCCTTAGTGTTGTTTGGTTGCTTTAAGCTTCGGCTAAAAGTACTCCTCTGCACTAAGGCTGTTAGGAACCCGTCTGCACATTAAGATTGGCAGCGGGATCACAAGCTTAGGGCACACCCTACTCAACCCTAACTGCCTACCCCCGGCAGTGAGGGACTAACACACACGCACACAACCCCAGGCCAGTCCAACCTGGGGATTAGGCGCGAAAATCAATAAAATAAATACCGCGCGGTATTTTTGCTCCCCCATTTTGTTGCCATTCCCAAAATGGCCGACCCCAATCTCCATGCCCTTCTTCGGGCACTTCTAAAGATCCCGGCCAACCAGGCCGTAGCCAGCTCGGTCCTCTCTCCAGAGGACCTCGCCAAATATTGCGGCGAACCATGCCCCTCCCCGGCCATTGAGCCCTCTACTTACGCCCCTGCAGCGCCCTCTGTCCCTCTCAAACCGAACCCAATGAGGTTCGAAGAGTCCCCGGCAAGTCCCGATTGCCCTCCCAGCCGTCCCGTCATTATCGACGCGGACATGGCCTCTGAGTCCAACTCGGACTCCAACTCTTCCGCTGACGACGACTTCAATGTCGTTCTAGGGCGAAGGAAGAAGCGGTCTCTCAAGACCAAAGCTTCTGCTGCCCAGACCCCGGCGAAGTCACTCAAGACTTCTGAAAAGCCCACTGCTTCCCTGTCCTCGCAGACGGTCACTCCCTCAGAGGGAAACCGATCTGACGTCATCCCACCCCCTCAGTCCATAGCCTCATCTTCGAGGAAAGAGCCCATCCCACCGCCTATCTTCATCCAAGATAAGGCGAAGTGGACCGACGTCTCGGCGTGGTGCAATGCCAATCGCATTGCTTATACAAACGCCCGAACCACCGCCAATGGCATAAAAGTCTCGGTGCCTACATCCACCGATTTCAGGTCTCTGACCAAAATGTTACAGGCTAGGAAAGTAGCCTTCCACTCCTACGACCTCCCTGAAGATCGTCTTCTCCGCGTCGTAATCCGCGGCATCCCAAAGGAAATAGACGAGAAGTCTATTCTCAGCGATCTTCAATCGCAAAATATCCCCGCCCTAGAGGTGCATCGCATGCACGGCGCCCGCAACAGTGCAATATACGACATGGTTTTTGTCGTATGTAAGCACTCCCCCGCCGGAAAAAACATCTACAATATTAAGACCGTATGCCATTTATCTGGCTTAAAGGTCGAAGCCCCCAACAAACGCGGCCAAATCGGCCAATGTCACAAGTGCCAGTTATATGGCCACTCTTCCCGCAATTGCTTTGCGGTACCCAGGTGCGTTAAGTGCCTAGGTGACCACGGCACAAGTGATTGCCCCCGTCCCAAAGATACCTCACTCTGCACAGAGCCGCCTAGTTGCGTTCTGTGCGGTCAATCGGGCCACCCTGCGAATTATCGCGGCTGTCCGAAAGCCCCTCGTCCTCACCCCAAAATGGTAAAGCGAGTTCAAGCTCGCAACACCAGGGAAAACCTCCCTTCCTCCGCTCTCCCCGAGCGCCTTAGTCCCCAAAGACCTTCCCCCTGGAACGCACTGAACCATCAGCGCGCATTCCCCAAACTCGCTCTTCCAAGAGCTCCCCAGCCCACGGTCATCCCCCCATTAATGGCCATTCCCACCGTGCAACCCCCTAAGCCAAAAGGCCCTCCTCCCGCGGCAGCTCCCCGCTCGCCAGCAGCCCCTCTGGCACCCACCCCTAAGGGTCCCTCTCCCCAAGCCCCGGAAGCCACCGCGACTGGCGATAATATGGCTTATCTGAGCCAATTATTCCACGCGGTTGACATCCACAGCTTGAACCAGATGGCCGAGCAACTCCGCGCCTCACGCGGTAATATTGCCTCCGTCATGGCTACGATGAGCAAGTTCGCTCACGTAACCACAGCCCTCACCTCTTTCTTTGGTACGGTCCAATAATGGAGAACCACAACCTAGGAGGAAAAATCAAACCCAGGTCCCTCAAAGTAGGGTTCTTTAATGCCAATGGCATTAACACCCAACGCGACGAGATCGCTACCTTCCTCCGCCAACACCAATTAGACATCTTTCTCCTCCAAGAGACCTTCCTCAAACCCTCCAACCGCGATCCCAAAATTGCGAACTATCAAATAGTACGCAACGATAGAACCCACTCCGCCAAAGGAGGCACCCTCATCTATTATAAAAGATCTCTTTACTGCATTCCTATGGATCCCCCCAACCTCACTCAAATCGAGACATCAATATGTCGGCTAGGCATGACTGGACACGAACCAATCATAATAGTTTCGGCATACATCGCACCCAACAAACAAGGCGATATCGCTCCTGATATCGTAAAACTTCTTAGCTTAGGCAACTCTGTCATCGTGGCAGGAGACCTAAACGCCAAACACGAGTCGTGGAATAGCCGCACTCGAAATTCCAGAGGTAATCAACTCAATTACCTCAGTAGCATCCATAACTTCGACGTTATAGCTCCCATGCATCCGACGCATTACCCAGCTATTATAGACCACCGTCCGGACGTTCTCGACCTGGCGATTCTAAAGAATATAAACCTTCGTTTAAATTCTATGGAATCGATAGACGAGCTTGACTCCGATCACCGTCCCGTTGTACTCAGTCTTACCCCCCGCACAGGTCCCCCTGACTCGAGTACTCCCACCCCCATGAAAACGGTAACTAACTGGAGGAAACTAGAGGAAAACCTCAAGTCTACTCCCTTGCCCTTCCCCGAACCGACCCCAACTTCCATTGTAGACACGGTGAACGCAATTGACTCCCTCACCAGTCACGTACAATCAGCAGTCAACAACTGCTCCCGGCAGGTCCCAGCGATGGACGACCATCGCTGGAGGCTGCCGGACGATGTACGCGAACTGGTGACGGAGAAAAACGCGGCTATCCGAGCCTACAGGACTTACCCCACAGCAGCCAACCGATCATTCATGAACCACTTACAAGCCAAAGTAAGAAGGCGCATGAATGAAATGAGGGAAGCTCGCTGGGACAACTTCTTGGCTAACCTTACCCCTAATCACCAGGCTTTCTGGCACTTGCAACGCAAGCTCAGAGTCAAAGAAGCCTGCGGCATCCCTCCTCTTAATCGTCCTGGCCGTAGTCCCGCCTTCGACGACGACGAAAAGACCGAATGTCTAGCCGACAATCTAGAATCCCAATGTTCTCCCAGCTCCCAACAAGTAGACATGACCCATCTCACAAAGGTGGACGCCGAGGTCGAACGAAGGGTAGCCCAGCCCCCAATAGAGGACCCAGACAACCCACTCCCAGTAGTTACAGTCGATGAGGTTCAATCCCTCATCAAAGATCTCAACGCTAGGAAGTCTCCTGGCTCCGACGGGATAACAAATAAAGTTGTCAAACTCTTTCCCCTCCACATCATTGTCTTCCTGACAGCCATTTTTAACGCTGCCCTTTCAAACAACATCTTCCCACAATCGTGGAAAGAAGCAGTTGTCATAGGGATACCAAAACCTGGTAAACCCAAATCCGAATCCTCTAGTTATCGCCCCATTAGTCTCCTTAAAACTCTCGCGAAGATCTACGAAAGGTTGATCTTCAAAAGACTTAAGGACTTCGCTGAATCCCACAAACTTATCCCGAATGAGCAGTTTGGCTTCCGAACCAAGCACTCGTGTGTTCAACAGGTGCACCGCATCGTTGAACACATAAGTGCGGGGTTCCAAGCCAAACAGCAAACGGGCGTCCTATTCTTCGATATAGCGAAAGCATTCGATAAAGTTTGGCACAACGGCTTATTATATAAGCTTTACCAAATCGGTGTGCCTGACAGACTCGTGCTCATCATACGAGACTTCCTATCGAATCGCACCTTCCAATATCGCATCGAGGGCTCATTATCTTCCCCTCGCCGTATTCGTGCCGGAGTCCCCCAAGGCTCCGTGCTCTCTCCACTCCTTTTCACGCTGTACACCAGCGACATCCCCAAAAATCCCAATGCCGATCTAGCTCTCTTCGCCGATGACACGGCTATCTACTATAGAGGCAGAGACCGTCATACGATCGCCAAACATCTCCAAACCGCAGCCAATGCCCTCGGCAAATGGTTTCGGAAATGGAGATTTGAAGTCAACCCAGATAAGAGCGCAGCTGTCCTCTTCTGCCGCTCTGGCGACCGATATCACGATCCTCCCCCTTCTGTAACCATGTTCGGCCAGCCGATTCCTTGGGAATCCACGGCTAAATACCTAGGCGTCATCCTCGACCAAAGGTTGTCCTTTGCATCCCACACAAAGAAAGTACGGTCACGTGCTTCCTTTGCCCTTGGTCGACTCCATTACCTACTAAATGCACGGAGCAAATTGTCACTTAAGTCTAAGTTGAGAATTTATCTCTCGTGCATTCGTCCCATAATGACATACGCCAGTGTTGTTTTCGCACACACGGCCAGCTCTAACATCCATAGAATGCAGGTCCTCCAAAACAAATTCTTGCGAAAGGCCGCGGGAGTCCCGTGGTATGTTCGCAATAGTCAACTCCATGTAGACTTCAAAATTCCCACCATCAAGCAGTTTATGAAAAGAGCCTCTAAGCGCTTTTTCGAATCTGCCGAAAAACACCCGAACCCATTAATCGTATCGGCCGCCCGATATACCCCATCTCGTATCTCCTCCCGACGCCGTCCGAGGCACGTTCTCCTTGACCCTGACGACGATATCACATTGCTTCAGCAAGCAATGTCTCAAAAGCACACACCAAACCGACCATTGTTCCGTCCTCGCCGGCGAGGCTCGTCGCGAACTCTACGTCATCGTCCCCCCCGTCCCCTGCTAGGGCCGGCGCGCGCCGAGCCACTAGCCTTAAACACGTCCCTAAATAATACAACTCAGATCCAGCTCCCTAGCTCATCCCCCAGCAACGCCCTAAGCCGAGGTCCGAGCCCCGCACCGGGGCGCCCTTAGCTGTGTTGCTTAGTATTTAAGTTTAAGCTCGGCTGGAGGCCCTTGGGTCTCGCCCTATAGTCCGGTTAAGCAGTGGAGGTAACTCCCCCGTACCAACTGCGAGAGACCATTTAAAAAAAAAAAAAAAAGAAAAAGGCAAGTTCGGCGAAGGGTTCGGTGCGCAGGTAGCAGCACGCAGGTAGCAGCGGGCGGCGACCGGACAATGGGCAGCGGCGGAGCGCGGCAGGAGAGCGCTTCGAGACGTCCGTACGGGGCGGAGGTCGGAGCGCGAGTGTAAGTCGACATTCTGCTAGCTTCATGTTTTGAGCTAATGGCTCGATAGTTGACAATTGGCTGATTAATACAGAGATAATACTAGCTTGTGTCGTTGTTTGACATACATTAGGATCGACTGGGTTACAGCGAGTGTTGATTAGGACCGTGTTTAGAACTTATATTATGTCGTTTTCCTTCGATCCTAACACTTAATACCTTTATGCTTTGTTTTTACTACAAAATGATAATAAGCGGATATCCCATAACATCTAGCAATTGAGTCACAAATCTCTAAAGCCGTTGAATGCAAACAAATTTTATTTTGGACTAGCTGTCTTCCGCGGTTTTACCCGCGTACACTTAATTTCATGGAAGGCCCGCAGAATCCTAATGTTTTTTTCAAAAGTAGCCTACGTTACTCCTTGTTCCATTAGCTATCTGTCAGTGAAAGTCGGTAGCCGATAATCGGTTTTGCTGTTTTAGAAATTACCCCGAACAGACAGACAGACAGACAGATAAAAACTTTACAAATTGTATTTTTTATGTCAGTACCTTATATACTTTCATGTGTGTTTAGTGAAAAGTTGTTATTTTGGAATAAAAAATAGATTTTTTAGAAGTGAAAAATGGCATCACTCTTGGAACTTCTTTTCCACAACACACTTCCAATTTCTAGGCATTTAAAACGGTTCATCGTTTTACATGCATCTAACTCTCATGAACATCAAAGACAATACAATTTTTTGGACAGTAGCGTAAAACTCGGAACCTTTTTTCTTGAAGTCGGCTAGAAAAGGCATTTAATTTACAAGATTCGAAACCCTCTAGCAAGAAAGAACATAACTTAGCAATTATAAGTGAAGTGTTAGCAAATTTAGCGTAAACAGCGAGTTCCCAACTATAAATTGTAATTTGCGTAATGTCGTCCGTAGTAGCCGTTCTCCCCAATTGGGTTAATTAAAGGAGTTAGGCGACGTGTGTTACATCTATCTGAGGCCTCGGAAATTTGTCAAATTGCTATGTTTAGATGTTAGTTTGATATTATTTGGGTCATAGTTTAACAGGGAAGTTTTAGGCACAAGGCATATGTACGCATGTGTTTCACACAATACATTTGAATTGTTTGCTATACTAGCTGCGCCCCGCGGTGTCTCCTGTGTAGACCTAATTGCATGGTTGGCTTTATTTATACATACTAACAGTATAAAGAGGAAAGATTGAAGATAACTACTACCTGATCTTGAAAATTCTATCATAATTTGAATGCTACATTATCACTGATTAATATAGGCTATATTTTATCTCCGTACTCCCACGAGAACGGGAACTTAACTTAAAGTCAAAGTCAAAAATATCTTTATTCGATTAGACTTTTTACAAAGTACTTTCAAATCGTCAGAACGACATGGATTATACATGCTACTGCCAGGTTCGGAAGGTTGCTTTTACAGAGGAGAACCTGGCAAGAAACTCAGTAATTACTCTTTTAAAAATATTATACAATTTTTAAAAACAAAGTAAATCACTTGAGAAATGTAAGCCCATGGACACAGTTCCAATGCACAAATGTCAATAAAAATTAACATAAAGAAAAGTCTAGTAGTTGTACTTATATCTAAATGCGTAGCTTGAGATGACCAGCCTAACATCAGTTATCTGCCATTGGAAGTCCCATTAAAATACTTAGGAGATTCACTGTTTCAGAGTTCAGTCGGCTATAGTCAAATCCCCAATGTAGCCTGATTAAAAATATAGCGTTTATTACTCAGAGACAATTTAGCATTCTATTAATGAAAGATTTTTTTAAATCGTACAAAATTTTTTTTTGGTTTAAATTTTTAACTATTAATAATACAAATCAATTATAAATATTTTGTATAACACGAGAAATCTTTCTCATTTACTCCGTCATCTCCAACTTTAACATCTCTAAGAGAAAGGTGACTTAATTTTCCGCTGTTTCTAAGCGGAATGCCTGTTAACCTTTGAAGCAAAACATCAAAAACAATTTAACCAATGATCACTTAGCATCACCGATTCATCTCATAGATAAGCGACTAATAAACATCTTAATATCGATAATAACTCTCGTCTTAGGCGCCATAGCATGAGCATTGAATTTTACGACTTCTAAACCATTATAACCGTACCGGAATAAGATGGTCCGCTATGATCGTTAAGACACAAAATAAAAAAATATACAAAAGGTCCGCTTACAGACATTGTTGATAACATGCTCTCTGCTTACACACACATTCATATTTCTTCAGCCTATTGCCAGCCAATGCTGTGAATAAGCCTAATTACAAGATTAATGTGAAATACCCTTATTTGATTAGACTTAACACAGTGCTTCCTTTAAAAATGTTTGAATGACATGAGTATACGTGATTGTATACTTACCACCGATTTCCGAGGGTTGTATGTACTGAACAAACCAAAAAAAATAACCTACCTAAAGGAGTCTACCTGAAGCTCTTCCCCATGGGCAAGATCTGCCGGCTTGTTCAGCGAGTATTTGAGGAGTCAGGTACGTAGAGCATAAGGGCAAGGGCGGGACAAAAGATGCCAAGTGTCGACGTGCTTCTGGGCAACTGGACCCAATATTGCCACAACTAAGATAACATATGCCTAAAGGAGTCAGTTTCATCCCACTAATGTGGATTAAAAATAATTAGGTTAAGATCCTTTCTAACACATGCAGTTGTGTACCTTGAAATGAGACTATGAATAAGAATGTCGCATAGCCCGTCATGTAAGGGCACTACTATGGGAAGCGGACCTTTTGTTGAGTATTTAAGTTTAACTTCTTCGTTTCGTCGGCTTATTTTCGTATGCAATAAATGTTGATTTTTTAAAGATAATGATAGATTTATGAAACGAGCTCCCGGGAGTCTTGTGTTATGTAAATAGAATGGGTTTGTCCGTCCGTAGACACGTTTGTGAAGGGATTTGATGATATTAATGGCGGAGTGAGAAACTTTGATAGTTTTTATAAATCTCTCGCGATGCCTAGTTAAAAGCGCTCACGAAATCAAAAAGAGATTTTGTTTTATGTTATGTAAAAGTCTCTGCTCACAAATTATGGGTTTTTTGTATTATGCATGATTGTGGATGACTCAACATGCATGTGATAGAGTTGTATGAAGTGACAGATGGTTTAAGGGGAACTGAAGTTTATGGCCGAAGAGAATGGAGGAAGAGAACATAAAAAAATAGGCTCACGCCATCACACAAGGATCCCCGAATGTGTAAGCTACATTTCACCGAATATGTTTAAGTGCCAACGTGACAGAGGGTGAGTCCTTCGCCGTCTCAGGCACTAAACATAAATCTTTGGATCACTTCTCAGAGATATGCAGGTTTCTTCAAGATGTTTGCCTTGACCATAAAGCACATGGGGTAAAATTACTGCAATTAACTTTTTAGATAAACTCATTGGTGCAGGCCGCTAGGATTCGAACTTACGTCACTTGCAACAGGTGACTTCCAAACACCATGGCTACCATGATTCCCTTAAAATATATCTTATATTATTGTTCCATCTGTAATTCCCCAGTAGCAGTCCGGAGTCTGGATTACAATGGCAATTGGTTCGCCACCTATGCGACTTCAACGTACCCTACCTGGCGAAATGTGGGTGTATTTTAAGCATACTTCTACCTACCCCTTCGAGAAATACAGGCGTGAGCATATTAATATAATATGTAAACTACTCGTAAATCTTCGAGGCATTCAAGAAAGTACGCAACTGTTTTTATTGCCCGTTTAACCAAAACTAGCCCAATTACACTTAAAAAAGCGAACAATAGGGCTATTTGAGTTAAAAAGAGTTGATAATAATTTGTGTAATGATTAGCATACGATCCGTGGTGCGATAAATTGAATTTACCGTCCCAGTTGGTCGGTACAAAGGGCGTCGTGGAAAGTGACCAGCCGACTGTGTCTCCTGCCTCGCGTGTCCGTTGTGTCACGTTATAACGTTATACAGGTGATAATACTGACGGTAAAATAAATATTTCATCTTCATGACCAGGACGGGGTGTCCCAGTAGCCAGGGTTAAACCAGTTGACAGACTTTCTTAAGCTTCTAAACGACCAGAAACGCAATTTATGATTTATCGATGCATAATCTCCTGTCAAAAATGGTTACGGTGGCTATCAAAGCGATTAGGCACCCGTGACGTCATTTTAGTTGGGCACTGTCGTTCTGGAATATCAAAATGCCTGTTTGACAGTCGATCGCTGTACCTACATTTTGCAAGGAGATCACTTGTAAGTTACGGAATAGCACCGCAGGGGCCTACTGGGACCGTTTCAAGCAGCGCGTATTGAGAACTCTCATAGGTCTGTCGTTTCATGCTATGATCTGCGCTGCCTAAGAAAGGTGAGCCGTATGCTTATTTTCCATCTTTAATTTGGAGTGCCACATTTATCAAGTGGTTGCACATGCTACTGTAGAACACGAGGTCTTGACTTTGATTCCCGGGCTGTGCAAAGGGTTCTTCCGTCTGTAGTTCTGCCCAGAATCTGGATTAATGGCTAATGGCGAAAGGCTCGCCTGCTATTCAACATTAATTTAAACATTATTGGCATTAACTGTGTGAAATGCAAGTATAGCTATGCCCATTCATATGTAGATTTTATTCGGTGAGAAATTATCGTATGTCCATGGACACAGATTACGATAGCTATCGCAGTAACAAATGAACGTGTTGTAAGATAAAACGTGTGATAGCGCGCGGTGATAAGGCAGGCTTTATTTCGGGTCACTTGGGCACTACGTGATAACACGGAGGGGATGGTGTGATAGGGTGATAGGGCGGGTTGTATCGTGCCGTGACAGGGTACGTAATTAATTAGAATTTTTGGGTTAATTTTGGAGTTTTGTAAGCAGGTGCGTGCAAACTGATTCCAGCTGTGATTCGAATACTTTAACTGTTTTTAAAATTAAGCTCATGCCATTCTAGGGTCCATGAAGGGGTACGCAGATATGTTTCAACATGAACTCTATGACAGTCACAAATAGAAATAGAATACATAAAATATCTTCTGACCAAATTAATAGTATTTTTCATAGATAATAGTAATTTTCAGAGGTGTCAAATTCGGAGCACTCTTAGCCGCAGGAAGTGTATGAAGAGATGCATGAATGTGCATGAAGCGAAAGAAGTATGTAAGGATCGTAGCATGTGGCGAACGGTGGTCTCTGCCTACCCCCATGGTATAGCGGCATGAGCATATGTATGTATCTTCTGCCGATTTTTCGAAATTGACTTTCAAACTTGCCCCAGTCTATACTTACATCTATACAGATAGAAAATAGAAGTGTCTATTTGTAATTCTTTTGTGGGGCCAAGTATACGTTTTTTCAATAAACTACCATTAAAAATGTGTGAACTACCATTTTTATGTTTTAAGGCAATCATCAAACAGAAACTTGAAAAAGCATATTATAGTGTAACTGAGTATATTGATGATAGCCAAACATGGCAATGAGTTGCTCACTCTTACATTAAATTGTACTTAAACAACCCTATGTATATAGAAGAGACACATGTAAAAAAAACCGTTTGTTTCGCCGTTTCTTCTCCTGACAGGCTTATATTTTGGAAACGGTTGTAAATTAACCTAAGTTAGCGTAAGAGAAATGACGTTCAATAAGTGTTCCAAGCGTCCCTTATGTTGAATAAAACTTTTTGATTTGATTTGATTTGTAATTCCAAATTAATAGAATTTCAATAAATGCATCATGAAATGTCATACGGTACCAATAAAAAAAACATTTTTGATATTTTTTCCTTGTCTGTCAGTCTGTTTGTTCCGGGTAATCTTCGAAACGACTTTAACGGGACTTTCATTGTCGGATAGCTGATATTATAAGGAATAACTTTCGGGAAAATTTATTAATTAAAAAACATTGGGTTATGCGAATTGAACTGTAAGCGACGCAAACTACTTTTTAGATACCTTAGAATTTTATATTAATCCTTTTTCTCTAGGAATTAGGTCGCAGTTAGAAATCCACACGTCCAACCAAAATGGTTGAGTAAGATTTTCAAAGCTTAAGAATTTGATCTAAACGTAACGCTATGGTGTTGTGCACGACGAGACCACTTACAATTCAGGGAACACTTTTGTTAGTGCACGTTCTTGATAATATCATATTTGCATACAAATTAGAATTACGGTTTGTTGTTTGTGTAAATAAAACAAAAACTAGTAAAATGTTTTAACTAATTCCGTGACTAGACTCAAATAAAGATTATCTAAATTGAAATCTGAATAAGTTTTCGTTTTTGTGTGATTTACACACAAGCTTACATTCATTTGTAAGTATATATAGATAAATAAAATTATAGTGTCTGTTTGTAATTCCCAATTAATAGCTCTTTACTAAATGCATATGAAAAAAATACGTCACACATATAGAAAAAAAAAAATTCTCTGTCTATATGTTTGTTCCGGTTGTACCGATTTGGACGGAACTGTCACTAGTAGATAGCTGATATTACAAGAAGTAACGTAGGCTATTTTAATTAAAAAAATAAAGAACCGCGACTAATCCACGCATGAAATAAAAATAGTCTACACGGGTGAAACCGCGGGACACAGTTAGATTCTTAATCTAAATTAAAATGAGATAGACTTATGTATTATGTTAATGTGGACAAGGGACGAATATAGGTTTTGTTTGGTTATAACAATGAACCAATTTATGGACTACAAAATCCTTCAAATTACTATTGTTTGAGGCTCACAATATAATAGTATTGTTTGTATAACCAAGACTATTTTAAAATTTAATTGATTAAAAAATGAATTACGTGACATACAGCCATGAAATAAGGCCACACGGGTGAAACCGCGAGGCACAGCTATATATTAGAAACATACTACATGTAAGAAACAATGTTTATAATTTTGTATCTATAGTACGTGTATTAGCTAAGTTTAAGTAGAACAAGTCAGATTTCGCTGAGGGATAATGTCCAAAAAATTCTCTTATTTTGTCGTCTTTATCTATATAATCAACTGAAAATGAAAAATATTTATTAATTTTAGGCCCTGGTAAGGCACTTATGAGTCGAGAATTTACCAACTAGCTGTGCCCCGCGGTTTCAACCGCGTAGAGTTAATTTTATGTTTTTTTTTTAAAATAAAATTAGCCTAAAGCACTCCTTGAAACATCAGCTATATGCCAGTAAAGGTCCCAGCAGGATCGGTCCACGTTCACGCGTGATGCCGTGACCAAGGAAATGGGGATTCATTTTTATATATAAGATTATTATACAAGTGTCCTCTCAGTTGAGAGGTGAGGTAAATGAGTAAACGCAATAATAGATCTTATAGGTGAATTACTTGTCTGTCTGTCTATTTTAATTCACGAATGAAACAATTTTGCTGAAAGTCAAAACAGAATCCGAGCCTTGGGGTATGAGCAGTCGCCTGCTACGAAAGCGAGTTTGAATCCCAGCGGGGCCTGTACCAATGATTTTTCTAAAAACGTATGTGCAGTAATTATCACCACGTGCTTTACGGTGAAGGAAAACATCGCGAGGAAACCTGCATATGTCTGAAAAGTAATTCAAAGGCAAATGTATAGTGCCTGAGACGGCGATAGACTCACCATCTGTCATGTTGTCACTTAACCATCTTCGGTGAAAAGTGTGTGTTGTTATTACAACACTGCCTACCCCCTTGGGGAATACAGACGTGAGCATATGTATGTCAGAACAGAATATAGAAAAATCAACGCTGAAGCGAGAAATAAAGATAAATAAAAACGCAAATGTGGCAGAAATTTACGGAAACTGACATATAAATGATGTATAATATAATAATCAGTATGTCGGTGTGTTAGTAACATGTTTACGAGCTGTAAATAACGTCTGAGGTGTAGGTACACGGGGCTATTCATTACCGCGGTTCATACTCGCAACCACTGTGACATAGTGCTGCTTAACACGCAATGGTTTGCCTTTTGAGGTTGTCAAATGACACACTACCGGCTACTACAAAATAAATAAGTTTTTGTTTAAAAATAATATAAAAAGCCTTATTTATTAACTTGTAACAAACGGTCAAACACTAAGCACATGATATATTGTTATTGTATTTATGTTTGTATGTGTGTTAGGTATTTATTGTCATATGTTGTGATATGTCATACCGTTGTCTGGTACCATATCACCAGCTTTGCTTAGTTTGGGACTAGATGACGATATGACATGTCATGTATTTATTACTAGCTGTGCCCCGCGGTTTCACCCGCGTAGATTTAAATTATGTTTTTTTAAATACAATTAGCTTAAAACACTCCTTGAAACATCAGCTATCTGCCAGTGAAACTCCCGTTAAAATCCGTCCAGCCGATTACGCGTTATGTCGTGACCAAGGGAAATGGGGATTTATTTTTATATATAAAGATTACTATTAATAAATTCATTTTGAAATAGAAAAATCATTATAATTTTTTTTAGAAGAAACATTTTATTAG
Organism: Watsonalla cultraria; assembly: GCA_964035505.1. Classification (NCBI taxonomy): domain Eukaryota; kingdom Metazoa; phylum Arthropoda; class Insecta; order Lepidoptera; family Drepanidae; genus Watsonalla; species Watsonalla cultraria. Next base: position 10,300,454 of record OZ037727.1, on the reverse strand, counting down.
AAGTTACAAATAAGTCTTATTATTTTATTTGTTTGTGTAAGGTACTCTATAAAATATTACACAGAATATCGGGCGCTTTCAATCTAGATCGATTATGGCAGATTGCTGTGTCAGCAGTCTTGCTGCTGAGTCCGAAGCATCAGCAAGCACAGCCGTCAAAGTCAAAGTCAAAAATATCTTTATTCAATTAGACTTTTTACAAAGCACTTTCAAATCGTCAGAATAACACAATTTACAGGATTATACATGCTACCGCCAGGTTCGGAAGGTTGCTTTTACTGAGAAGAGCTTGGCAAGAAACTCAGTAATTACTCTTTTCAAAAATTATAAAATTTAAAAAAAAACAAAATAATTCCCTTCAGCACAAAGTACTTTGTATAAAGTCTAATCGAACAAAGATATTTTTGAGTTTGAGTTTGTGTTTCTATTTTGTATGAATTTCTTATGATTGAAACTAACGCTGGTCGTCGAGTGGTCAGCAACTAATCAACAACAAGAACATGAAATAAAACTCCATTGCAAGCAAACAAGAATTATTTCTCGTAGTTACTTACCACGCAACTAAATTGAAAGTGAATTCTCAAATGCCTATAGAAATGCGTAGGAGCCAACAACAAACAGGTACACAGACATTAATATTATCATGTAAATGCTAATTAGCAATTACATTAGCTGTGTGGCAATCAAATTGCATTCCATTTGAAATCAAATGCTATCAACCGGTGCAATTCATTGCAAACTGACACGTCTCATAGCCAGCATACTAGGGCAATGTAATCATTATTTTTCAGCACAATTACGTAGGTAAATTATTTTTTTTGTAGAAAAAAGAAATATATATATATTTACTAATCGGCACGGGGCACAGCTAGTGTCCCGTGTCGATTTCACACCACATGCTTTACGGTGAAGGAAAACATAGTGAGGAAACCTGCATATGTCTGAGAAATAATTCAAAGACGTATGTATAGTGCCTGAGACGGCGATGGTCTCACCCTCTGTCACGTTGACACTTAATGAAATGTGGGTGTTGAAAATTACAACACCTCTGCCTACCCCTTCGGGGAATACAGGCGTGAGCATATGTATGTACTAGCTGTGCCCCGTAGCCCACTCGCGTAGACTTAGTTTCTTGCTATAATACGCGGAACCCTAAGTAAATTTATAAAAAAGTAGACTAAGTTTCTTTTTGAAACATCAGCTATCTGCAACGGTTTCCGAGATAAGCCGGAACAATCAGACAGAGAGAGAAAAAAAAAATGTACTTACTTTCATATGCATTCAGTGAAATGCTACTTATTTGGAATTACAAACACACACTTCAATTTTATTTATCTGTATCGATTTCTCATATGTTTACTCTGTAGGGGAAAATATAACCTAGAGAAAGTTCAAGTTTGAAACATCCCATAACGCCTCAAACTGGTGTGGATTCGATCTCTACCGATCTTAGTACAAGTCTGACAGGTTTCTAAGGTCTACCACCTTTATATTAATATTGGGAACGGTAAAAGTGTCCTGTCTGTTGTCCGAAGAGCAGTCTTTTACAAATTTGAGGATTACGGTACAATAGCACGATACATACATATGCTCACGCCTGTATCCCATGGGGGTAGGCAGAGACCACCGTTCGCCACAAGCTACGATCCTTACATACTACTTTCGCTTCATCCACAGTGATGCATCAGTTCTTTCATCCTTCACGAGTGCTCCGAATCGACCTTTCTGAAAAATATTATTATTTTGTTCATTGTTTCCTTGGACGCCCTCTACCGCTCACATTCGCTCTAAAAATGTATTTTATTAATCGCCTTGCACTCATCCTTTCGATATGTTCAATATTTCATCCAATTCTGGTCACCACATCATTTTTTAACTTGCAACCCTACAAAAGCGCGATCTACTTAAAATATGTGTAAATAAGTCTGTTCGTTTTGTTATCTTTTGCATTCCCTTATTTCCATCCCTTGCGATCCATGGCTTTCTCAGGCCAGTTTTTCAGGTGGTAGGTAGGCGTTGAGTTCGGCTCACATTCGGAGGGGTCCATAGTGTGGTTTGTCTAGCTCACAGTTCGTCTGACATGCGACACACGTGCCCAGCCCAGTCCCATTTCAGCTCAGCTGCTTGATGAACAGCATCGGCGATTTGTGTTTTGGAACGTAGTGTACCATTTCGATGTCTGTTAATCTGACTCCCATTATACTACGTTCCATGGCTCGCTGGCAGATCCCTAGTCTGGGCGTAAAAAAAATATTACGCGGACTAAATAGTAGATAGTAGTTAGGAATTAATCTTATACCTTTAAACGAGCAATAGAATGTGGATCTCGGGAACGGCTGCAACGATTTTCATGAAATTTTGTATGTAGGGGCGTTGTATGTTCGGGGGCAAAAAAATTATCTAGCCAGGTTTCACTTTCAGAAAACATCGTTTTGACCATGTTTTCATACACTGAAAAACTCATAAAATATAATACTTCTGCCAAGCTATGATAGCTCAGAGGTGAGGCTGTCAGCTTACGAGGTGATAACGAAACTAAGGTACCCCGGAGACTGACTTTCGCCGGTTCGAAACCAAGCACCAGGTCAACCAGGTACTATCAATTTAAATGAACACAAAATAGCCGTTTAAGTCAACTGCCATCAATAAGCGAGTGTAATAATATAATTGTAGTGCAGTTAGATGGTGTCGACCATTGTTCGGCGGCATTAGCAATGTAGATGGATGCGAAATTGGCTCGATTGTTCGCTAAGTCGATGTAAACATGCTATAAATTGTAATCAAGCAACATGTGGCCCAACTTACAAGAAGAGCGTATACGGTTTTCAACACTAATATAAAGAGGAAAGATTTGATTGTTTTTTGTTTGTTTGTTTGCATTGAATAGGCTCCGAAACTACTTGACCGATCTTGAAACTTCAGCAAAGGATAGCTACATCATCAGCGAGTAACATAGGCTATATTTTATCTCCGTACTCCCACGGGAACGGGAACTACGTGAAACCGCGTGACTCTAGTTCAAAATATTTAAAAAAAGTTAGACAACAATCTCTAAGAAATAAAAGTTTTTATTTTTATAGTTCCATAGTTATTTTCGTAATTGTAATCCCAAGAATAAATTAAGGATTTTAAATTAATATCCCAATAACTTAATTCAGTCAAAGGTCCTTGCAAGTAAGATATTTGAATTTAAATCTTAAGTAAAAGTCGAGACAAGCTACAATCGAGACAAAAATAAGTGATTAAGAACTCTTTTCGACTATTGATCTATACATACAGATAAATAAAATTTAAGTGTCTGTTTGTTATTAAAAAATAACAGCTTTTCACTGAATTCATATGAAACTATACACGCTACTAACACTAAAAAACCAAGTTTTAAAATGTTTCTCTTTCTGTCTGTCTGTTTGTTCCGGATAATCTCTGAAACCGCTGGACCGATTTTAACGGGATCTTTCACAGTTGATGTTTCAAGGGGTAACTTAAGCTACTTTGATTTATTAAAAATATTAGAGTTCCGCGACAATAAGGATGAAACTAAATCTACGTGGCTGAAACCGCGGGGCACAGCTAATTCAATAAAAATGTTGATATAGGCATCCCTAAGAATTAAACTACCCTTAGTAGTAATGGATCTCCCTGTAACCCGTAAGAGATACTATGTGGTTGAAAACGTTATAGATCGCTATATGTTATAACTTAACCATCGCCCGCCACAGTCAGGCTACGTGCCAAACATTGCAATAATGCATGTTACGTCACACTAGATGACATGCAAGTTTATTTAGAATATTAACTTTTTGATTGTAGGTATAAACAAACATTATCTATACATCTATACAGATAAATAAAATTGAAGTGTCTGTTTGTAACTGCAAAATAACAGCTTTTCACTAAATGCATATGAAGTATACAAGGAACTGATACAGAAAAAACAATTTTTATTTTTTTTCTCTGTCTGTCTGTCTGTTTGTTCCGGGTAATCTCCGAAACGGCTCGACGCATTTTGACGGGACTTTCACTGGTAGGTAGCTGATGTTTCAAGGAGTAACTTAGGTTACTTAGATTTTTTTAAAACATGAGGGATCCGCAGGCAACCATGAAATTAAAAACTACGCGGGTGAAACCGCGGGGCACAGCTATCTATAAAAAATAAACATGTTCACGCCATCCCAGAAGGGGTAAGCAGAGGTATTGTAGCAACAACACCCACATTTCACCGAATATGATCAAGTGCCAACGTGACAGAGGTGAGTCTATCGCCGTCTAAAGGCACTATACATACGTGTTTGAATTACTTCTCAGACATTATGCAGGTTTCCTTCACTGTAAAGCACGTGGTGTGAAATCACTGCATATGAGTTTTGAATAACTCATTTCAGCCAACGTAAGGATAATTTTTTCCTTTGAACTACTTCTCAGACATAAGCAGGTTTCCTCACAATGTTTTGCTTCGACGTGGGGTGAAATTACTGCATATACGTTTTTAGAAACTCATTGGTCGCTGGGATTCGATACCCCACGGCCACGACTCTATCGAACAATGTAAATAATTCTAAAACATATTTAAGGTAACATCGCATGTAACAACCCGGAAACTATTTTCATTTAAATAGGCTGTTTACCTCTGCGGCTAACCCAATTGTATGTACACTAATGGGCGGGCTAAGTAACGCGTGTGGACGAGTGTAAATTATAAGTTAAATGTGCTCCTGTCCGAGTTTATTTGTCTGTGGCCGGAATACCAAGAATTGTTTACTGTGGCCTCGCTGGCTACACTTAGGGACAATGTTGTTGGGAGATTTCAATAAAATCCTACTAATATTATAAAACTTAAAGTTTGTAAGAATGTATTTATATATGTATGTTTGTTACTCTTTCACACAAATACTACTGAATGGATTTTTGTGAAACTTTACAATAATGCAGCGTACAGGCTATAATTTATATTCTAAGCAGACGGATTCGTGAGCACCAGCTTGTTTTTTTAATAAGGTGACTGCTTGCAGCATGTTTTTATCGTGTAGCTTAAATTAAATTGACATTGCTTCGGTATAAACAATTGTATATATATTTTTAATTAATTTACAAGTAAGATACAATTTGCTTAATCTTTACTTTACTTTAATACAAATACACCACATATAATATCAAAATGTGTTTCACGAACACCCAGACTGTACGTTTAGGGTGAACTAAGACGCAGTATATTATATGCGAGCGAAACCATGTGCAGAAACTAGTAAAACTACAAGCAAAAAAAACATGTTTACGAAAAAAGAAAAAGTCCTAACAAAAAAAGCTATACAAAAAACAATTTATACAGAATACAATGTTCCGTACTTTTAGCATTTTAAGTATAGATATGAAAATAAAATACTTCCTTCTTGAAATCCAAAATGTAACCTTAGTACACTGATATTAAAAGCTAAATTAGACATCGTGTAATCAAACGATTCAAATCTCTCTTACGCAACACGATCATTGTAAATGTTATGCATAGTAAACACCTATAATGATCATAATCGCCGGTTAAATTATACAAAAAAGGATCAATTATGCCAACATGAAGTCAATTTACGCCAAGCAATAATGGGCTGTATCCATGCAAAGTGACCAACAATAGCTCGTCTGAAGATTACTATAGCAAACCTGTTCTGAGCTGAAAGGCTAGCTAATTTGCAAGTGTTATGCCGTTGCTATGAAACCTTGGCCTTGAAAGTTTAATTTTTTTCAAGCGCTTTTTCTTCTGAAATTAACAGAAATCAGCTTTTATTAAATTAGTATATGTAATAAAATAGGAACACGAGGCAGGACTCGAACCCGCGACCTCTGCAAAACCGTGCAGGTGCTCTCTATCTACTTAACTGCTAACTGCTAGCTACCATTGACCCTCCAGCCTCATATGTCGATTTTTTCTTCCCTTGTTTTTGGAGTCGCCTATAAGTTATAGCCTATAGGAAATATATTGTTTAAAGAATATTTAGTTCCGTACAAAATGTCAACCGATATTTTCGATAGATTCTCCATCGCGACTCCTCTTAATCACCCCCATCCAAACGACTCTGTATCTGTATAAAAAAATCCTTCCATTCGATTTATGTACTTAAGCTTTAAACTACAGTTGTAGCGTCCAGTTTTCATGGCCTCGACTGCACCCCTCGAAGCCCGGTAACGTCCAGGGAGCACGCGACTCACCTTGTAATTTCGACCAACTTCCGTACCTAGTTAATAACTTCCACAGTCTGTCGAGGCCCGTTTTTGTGCAACGCAATGTATTAACTTTTATTCTTCCTTTCACTATACTAAAAGTTTCTTGTAAAATGTATTTGTATTTCTTGGCTACATATCATCCATACGTCTATACATCCATACAGATAAATAAAATTGAATTGTCTGTTTGTAATATCAAAATAACAACTTTTCATTAAATGTATAATGAAAGTATATACGATACTGGGGCCTTACCATGAGCTCTTATTGCCATGATAGTTTCACTCATTTATTTGACAGATATATGTGACGTGTATACACCTGTCACTGTCGCACAACTGAATTAACATTGCAATAAGAGCTCATGGTTAGGCCCCTGACATGAAGAGCCAATTTTCAATTTTTTTCTCTGTCTGTCTGTCTGTTTGTTCTGGGTACTCTCTGAAACAGTTGGTCCTATTTTGACGGGACTCCCACTGGCAGGTAGCTGATGTTTCAAGGAGTAACTTAGGCGACTTTTATTTATTGACAATATTAGGGTTCCGCGACATGAAGCATGAAACTAAATCTACAAGAATACATTTTCTTCCTTCTATTCGCTGTTTGTGATAAATTATTATAGTTGCTAAGTTTTTGCCCCAAGTTGTTTGTTTATAAGTTCACTCTTATTGTTGCAGTACCTAAGTAATTATGGGGAATATATCCGGAACCGCCTAACTGGTTCGCCAACTGTCTAACAAATATTATTTACTTAGGAGCTTATTGCGCTAACATTGTTAAAGTTATCCATTGTACCGTATAGGGAAAACTTTATGTATGTTTGTTGTTAAAGGATAAAGCGATGAAATAGTCTGAGTGAGCTGGTATCTTGAGAAAGAATTTAAGCTTACTTTACTTCTTAATTGATGAGAGAAATAACTAAGTAATATTATAAAACAAGCCCTCTCGTTCATGATGCCAGCTGAGTTTCTTGCCTTTTCGTCTCAGGAGGCTAGTTTCCGAACCGGTGGTCAATTCCTCGACATTCATAAGTGCCTTAACAGGGCCTAAACTGAATAATTTTGAATTTTTTCTTTTCCCGACCGGGGGATAGAACTCAGGACCTCACATTCCGTCGCAGCGCTTTGCGACGTTGATGAAACTGGGATATAACGTCTATCTGTCTGTTATATTCTTATTAGCCCTTATATATACTGAAACAAAGGGTCAATATATTATTATCATAGAGCTGAAGAGTTTGTATGTCTGTATGTTTAGCTGAACGTGCTTATCTCAGAAACTACTGGCTTGAATTGAAAAAATTTTTAAGTTGTGGATTTCATTTATCGAGGATGGCTTTAGGCTTTATGCCATCACGCAGCGACCAATAGAAACGAAGCATAAAAGGAAAAAATATCATAAATTACATAGTTTTTATTGGTAATCCTAACAAGTAAAACCGCGAGGCACAGCTACTAATATAGGCAAACCACCTTTACAGAGCTAGTCGTCCAAATAAACTAAAACAAAACAATTTAATTATAAGGTAATCTTTAAAATTGAGTTTGAAAATGGCTTTAGCTTACTATTTACGAAAATAAACCTTATCGGCCATCGGATAGAGTTCACATTGTTCCTCTTCCTGGTGTAATAACTGCTTCTTGTCACGAACGCACCGTAATATCCATCAAAAATGAAAATGATTTGGACATAAAAGTAATTAAAGTGTAATGGGTATAAGCAAATAATGCGTATTCGTTGTGGAAAAGTTTGTCCATAGCGGTTTTGTGCGTGGTGAAAATAACTCGAAAAATCGAGAATTTAGGAGCAAATTTTTGTCACAGACCAGCTGCTGTTAAAATCAATCCATACAGTTATAAATAAAATTGAAGTATCTGTCTGTAATTCCAAATTAACCGCTCTTCACTATTGACACGAATGAATAGACGGTACTGAAAACAATTAAAAAAATCTCTCTCTTTCTGTCTGTTTGTCCCGGCTAATCACTGAAACGGGTTGATCGATTATTTTTATGATAAAACCGGGGCACAGCAAGTGTCTGTTTGTAATTCCAAAATAATACAGCTTTTCACTAAATTAATATGAAAGTATACACGCCAAAGACACCGAAATCTCAGTTTTAAAATTTTTCTCCGTCTGTCTGTCTGTTTGTTTGTTCCAGGTAATCTCTGAAACGGCTGGACGGATTTTAACGGGACTTTCACTGGCAGGTAGCTGATGGTTCAAGGAGTAACATAGGCTACTTTTATTCATTAAAAATATTAGGGTTCCGCGACAATAAGGGTGAAAATAAATCTACGCGGGTGAAACCGCGGGGGACAGCTAGTATTAAATAAATTGATATGTAACCAACTGATGCCCTGTGCCAAAAATAACACCTTAAAAGTGCACTCAGGCATATTATAAAGCCTCTTTGCAGACTTATGTAGGTAAAAAATGGCCTGGAATATACATAATACATTGTCAAATCTGCTGATCTTCTGATTTTCACGCACGATCTGGGTTAATCCAGTTGTTAGTTTTTAAACTTCAAACTTACACTTAACGATTGCCAAAGATAACTTGGCTTACATAACTCGCCACCCAAAATTGTTTTATAACCGACCTCAAAAAAAAGGAGGTTACCAATTCGAATGAATATTTTTTTTAATTTTGCAAATACAAGACATCATAACAAAGTAACAATTTAAATTTCCATAACTATCTTAACGAATTCTGCTGTTAACTCGATATAATTAGCAATCAGCCCAAACAATACCGTGGCGTGTACATTGATTAATGAGAGAACGATCGCTCTTATTGTTTAATTGTATATAAACGTCTCTGATGGAAGTCGGCTAGGTGTTGCGTCAGGCATCTGCTATATCTAAACATCTATACTCTATACAGATAAATAAAATTGAAGTGTCTGTTTGCAATTGCAAATCAATAGCTTTTCACTAAATGCATCATCATCATCTTCCTGCCCTTATCCCATGTTATTTGTGGTCGGCGCAATGTGTTCTTCTCTTCCATTTCTCTCTATCAGCCGTCATATCTGTGTTCACTCCCATTCTAGTCATATCATCTTTCACCCAATCCATCCATCGTTTCTTAGGTCTTCCTTTCCCCTTGTAACCATCCACATAAATTAATCACTTTTCACTAAATGCATATGAGAGCAAATAAGGTATACCAATTTTTTGCATTTTTTCTCTGTCTGCATGTGTTTGTTCTGGGTAATCTCTGAAATAGCAGGACTTTCACTGGCAGATAGCTCATGTTACAAGAAGCAACTTAGACTACTTTTTTAAATTATGGTTACGGCGCTTTCCCACCCAAGTAATTAACTCTACGCGGGTAAAATCGCGGGGTACAGCTAGTACTAATGTATAAAGCTGAGATTTGTTTGCTACGCGCTAGTCTCAGTTCCAATTTAGGTAACTCAAGTTAAATTTAGGCTGCATCATCACGTTAAGACCACTCGCGGGTGCAAGTTAGCGTTAGACAAAAGACTATTCCACTCGGACGAAGACGCGGGCAGAAGCTATATGGTAAACTAGCGGACGTCACGCGGTTTCACCCTCGTAGTTCCCGTTCCCGTGAGAGTACGGGGATAAAAAATAGCCTATAAAATCAGTGATAATGTAGCATTCAAATAGTGAAAGAATTTTTTAATCGGACCAGTACTTTTTGAGCCAATTCGTTACAAACACACATACAATTCCCTGTTTATAATATTGGTATGGATAGTAAATAGTATAGTATTGTACCCATTTATAGTGAGTGAAGCTCTCAGAAGAAGAATCTACTAGCTTTATCCTACTTTGCCACCTTAGCGTAGTAAGTATAATAAATCTGATTTCTGCACGATGTTTTCCTTCACCGTAAATCTCGTGTTTACATATTCCTCGTTTGATATTAAAGCAAGGTGTTCCCCATTCAAGACGTAAGTCTGCGTTGAAAAACACACAAAATACCCGCGTAATGTGTAACGTGTTTCATCTTCTTTGTGAACAAACTTTCCGATTCATGAATGAATTGTAATTCCATTAACAAAGTTACAACACATATTGGTTGTATCATATCTTGTTTTCTCACTCATTTCTGTTTGGCTCGCGATTATCATCAGCTAGGAACCAGGGTATCGTGGTCTTAGGGAGCTGTTGGAAGTGAACGGGAGACTGAGGACGGGGTGGTTCTTTATATAGTTGCTGATACATGAAAAGCTAGAGAAGATTTACGTTAGAAACGTAATACGTTGTTGTTTTGTTTATTGGGAAACGCGCCGTTAGATATTGTTATGGAATAGGATTATGAAAGACTTTATTCTGCCCGCGACTTATAACGGTGTGACTTATTACGGGGGCAAAACTGAATACCTAATTCATTTTCATTTCTTCCGCGTGGCGTACTTTACCCTAACGCTAACTTTAGCACACGACTTCGTTTATGAAAATGTAAACGGTGAAAAGTGGGTTTTGTTTTCGGGCTCATTGAACGACTTCACATGGGCCACAATATTATATTTAGGTGTAGGATAAGATTGTATTAGAATTAAGCAATACTCAAATATTATTGTTTATTCGATCGCATTAGGTTTAAATATCTGTAATGATGGTGATAAATCTATATCTATACAGATAAAGAAAATTGAAGTGTCTGTTTGTAATTCCAAAATAACAGCTTTTCACTAAATGCATATGAAAGTATACACGATACTGACACAAAAAAAACAAGTTATAAAATTTTTCTCTGTCTGTCTGTCTGTTTGTTCCGGGTAATCTCTGAAACGGCTGGACGGATTTTAACGGGACTTTCACTAGTAGGTAGCTGATGTTTCAAGGAGTAACTTAAGCTACTTTTATTTATTAAAAATAGTAGGGTTCCGCGACAATAAGGATAAAACTAAATCTACGCGGGTGAATAATAAATAAATAAAGTTATACAACAGCTCTGCCTACCACTTGGGGGTATACAGGCGTGAGCATGTGTAAGATATGAAATGAAGTAATTACAAAAGACTTCACGAAGTAAATTCACCTCGGCCCCTCAGTCAAAGCAATAATTATTCGCATGTAATTACATAACAAGAAAGAATAGAATTATTTCAATCGTGTCATTGCGTTTGATTTGCGACATGTAATTAAAGGGCTCTATAGAAAGCGATTATTACAAACACTCAAACCTCGTCACGCTAATATATACAGACTAGCTGTGCCCTACGGTTTCACCCGCGTAGATTTAGTTTCATGCTTCATGTCGCGGAACCCTAATATTTTTAATTAATAAAAGTAGCCTAAGTTACTCCTTGAAACATCAGCTACTTGCCAGTGAAAGTCCCGTTAAAATTGGTCCAGCCGTTTCAGAGATTACCCGGAACAAACAGACAGACAGACAGACAGACAGACGGACAGACAGACTGACAGAGAAAAAAATTTAAAACTTGGGTTTTCAGTGTCAGTGGCGTGTATACTTTCATATGCATTTAGTGAAAACTTGGTATTTTGGAATTACAAACAGACATTTCAATTTTATTTATCTGTATAGATATAAAATTGAAGTGTCTGTTTGTAATTCCTAAATAACAAAAAATGCATATGAAAGCATACACGCTACTGACCAAGTCTTTCTCAAGTTTTTTTCAAGTTTCTCTGTCTGTCTGTTTGTTCCGGGTAATCGCTGAAGCGGTTGGACCGATTTTAACGGGACTTCCACTGGCAGGTAGCTGATGTTTCAAGGAGTAACAATAAGGATGAAACTAATTCTACGCGGGTGAAACCACGAGGCACAGCTAGAATCTCATAAAAAAACAATTTAAAAACGAATTCTCTCTGTGTCTGTTTGTTCCGGCTAATCTCCGAAACAACTGGACCGATTTTACCGAGACTTTCACTGTCAGATAAACGATGATACAAGGAGTAACATAAAGAAAAACCGCCGGTTCCGCGGGCTACCCAAATTAACTCTAAGCGCGCGAGGCCACGGGGCACAGCTAGTGTAGTACACAAATTGGAACCGTCCGAGTAATTGTGAAACGTTTCCTTTTAGAAAAAACAGCTGCGTTGATGTGCCAAGAGCATACTAAATCATTATTAGAGTGAATTGTTTATATTTATAATACACCGATATAGAACAAAGAGTGGACGTGTGTGTTTTTCTGATTATTATTCTGACCTAGTTCTTTTTCTACTCAAGGTTTGTGTATAAACCATAGGTCACGTGACGTGTTCCACACTGCTACATTACAAACATAATTATACATCCTTAGTAATATTATAAATGCGAAAGTAACTCTGTCTGTCTGTTACGCTTTCCCGCTTAAACCTCACAACCGTGTTTTGATGAAATTTGGCACAGACAATCTTTAGACCCTGAGAAAGGACATAGGCTTCCTTTTATTTATTAAAAATATTAGGTTTCCGCGACCTTGGGCTGTGCGTTGATTTATCACTGTCAGTCACCTTTGAGTTATATATATTTAGATTTCATATAAAAAAAGTAAATGGAACAGATACAAAATCCCTCCATTTAAGTCCCCTCAAATATAATGCGAGCTGTGGTCCGGACTGCGGGCTAGTTAAGTCGCAAAGGAGAAATATAAAATATATTTTCCGCAAGATATTTTCCTTCAACAGTGAAGAATGTAAATTCGTCCCAAGATACGGAGGGTCCGGTCTCTGTCGGACCGAAAATGTTGGGTTTTTTGTTGTACAATCGAGCAAGGAAGTGTTAAATAACTGATTTTATTGTTCTTGATAAAAAAAATATTACAGAAATTACAATAATAACTTTCTTAAACTTAAAAGTTTTGACACTTTAACTCAAACTCAAATATATCTTTATTCGATTAGACTTATTATACAAAGTACTTTCAAATCATCAGACGTAATTACATGCTACCGCCAGGTTCGGAAAGTTGCTTTTACTGAGAACAACCTGACAAGAAACTCAGTAATTACTCTTGCAACTTTAAGAGTCACTATGTAATCCCCTTTTATGTCCTGTCTGTATTCCATTTTCTAGATAGTTCACACTTTCACGACCGACTGAAAACAATCAGGAACGCCACCTGCTTCATTGACTTCATCCCGAAATTGGATTAAGTTTTTGAAGTGTGACTTCAAACTTGCATCATTTATTTTATTTATCTTTTATTGATTTTATCCAAATACTAGCTTACTTTGGGCTAATGCTAACCTTAACACGCGACTTCGTTTACGTAGCGTGATAATATCATACCGAAAGATTTTTTCAGATCGGACAAACAAACTCTTCAGCTATTTATATTATAGATGCTTTCATCTAAACTATAGTAATAATGACCGACCATGAAGAGTGAAGTGGGTCAACCAAGTATAATTATAAAAATATAGACGCTAAGTTACGAAATTAATAATGACAGGATAATTATCAAAACATTTAAAAAGGTAATTATATTAATTAAAAATACAAAAAAGGCTCGCGAATTTGCAAATTGGATGACCTCACTTAAATTATGGATGCGTGAAGATTATTTTATATTGAGAATAGTAGTGGTTTATCATTCTATGTATTCTACATTGCGTGGGTTTTAATAGAATGGTTTATTTTGGATCTTATTCGGAGATTGATTGATGTGTTACAAAATTCTACAAGATTTCACATATACCTTTTCAAGCACTTCAGGATGGAAATTCGGAAAACCCTTTCATAGGATTTCACAAAGAACACATCCTTCAAATTTCATGTCTCTACTATCACAGGGCCTAGTGCGAGTTTTCTTAAAATCGCCGTCACAAGTCATCGCGTCGACGTAAACGCAGATTTGTATGGGATCACAATAGTGTCATGTTTAGGCCGACAGACGCGCTGTTCCGATCCTATACTAATCTGTGTTTACGTTGACGCGGTGACTTGTGACGGCGGCAGTGAAAAACTCGCACTAAGTCCTCAGAGACTTATGATACGTTGATATATAAGTCAGTTAATCAGCCAGGAATTGTCTTTGTATTGACAATCTAGATCGAGAAATCCAAATGAACAATGTTTCATTTAATGCACAGGAAAGTTAATCTAAGAGATTCTAACTGGCACTAATCAAGCATTTGGGAAAGTGGATTCAGTTAGCTAGCGGTTCTAGTCACCTGAATCCTGCAGAGAGCTAACTAGCGTCTCAAACAATATTTGTAGGTATCACATATTTTAGTTCTTCTCATACAAATATTCGGCGGACACGCTAGCGAGTGTAGATTACGAGACCGGTGGCAAACTCGATGACTGATGTTACAAGGAGAAACAGGGATTTTTTTATTAGTAAATAAAATGAAGTTCACGCGTTGTGTCCGCGTGTGTACGCAAGTATTCCTTGACACTGATACCTGCGCGGCCGATGTTTCCGGCCGGGTGGCGGCGACCCGCTGCATCTCACCATTATTCTGCTTCGTTTACTTTCATAATAAGCTAATACTATCAGGTAACTTGCCTTTATTAAAATAATAAATAGAAAGTGTCCCATCCCCGTCAGTTGTCAGATAAGAAAAGCATTTTATAGGTTTAAGAAAACGTCTTAAGAGCGAACGACTTGAGACTGTTACGCATTGGCCTGTACCAATGAGGTTTTCTAAAAGCCTATGTGCAGTGATTTCACACCACGTGCTTTGCGGCGAAGGAAAACATCGTGAGGAAACCTGCATATGTCTCATGTCTGAGAAGTAATTCAAAAGACGTATGAATAGTGCCTTAGACGGCGATAGACTCACCATCTGTCACGTTGCCACTTAATCATCTTCGATGAAAAGTGGGTGTCGTTATTACAACACTGCTTACACCTGCGGGAAATACAGGCGTGAGCATATGTATGTATGTTGAAAAGAATAATTGCTGAGTTCTTCTCAGTAACTCTCTTCTGGTAACATTTACAATCATATGCACATGTTTTTTTTTTGTGTCTTGATGATTTGAAAGTACTTTGTCTGAAGTCTAATTAAATAAAGATATATTTGAGTTTGAGATTGCGTCAGTTTGCTGCGGCTGCACCGATTATGTGGTAACACGGATGAAGTCGAGGGTAAAACTAGTCCTTAATAAAAATGCTGTACCAATGAGTTTTCAAAAACTTGATCATAAGATGTAATAACCGCTTATCAGACCGGCTGCAACTTTTTAGTAGAAAAAACTGCAAAAAAACCATCATAACCATCAATATTCCGGCATCTAATATGGCCGGCATAAAATACAAAATGGCCGTCGCACGGAGCACGTAACTTCCTTTCAGGGCGACAAATAGGCTCTATTGACGCAACATCCGGCGGAAGCAGACGCAGCTTTACGTGAAAAAACAACGCGTTCAGGACCCACCATTTTTCTAAAGCGATTTATGTTGAAGTTGATGTCGTTTTCGTGTCCTATTCGTTACTTTGATGGCGTATAGTTTATTGCTAACCTTCGGGATATTTGGAAAATAAATTGTTTAAGATCGGGTAGATTTTTTCTTTTTCTCAAAATGGTGACTTAATGTGAAGGATCGCGAAAACATCGCGAGGAAACCTGTACATCGTCGTTGCGCGTGCAAAAGTCGCTATGTGTATTTCGTGAACTCTTGTGTCAAAATTTCCAGTAATGTTTAATTTTGTCATTATTAATAATAATACCTATCCAACATTAATCTAAAAAAAACTGTGTAAATTTGTTATATGTATCAATAGTAAGAACATTTTTTTTGAATACTCGGGACTCGAGTTCACGAAGACACATAGCGACTTTTGCACGCGCAACGTCGATATGTTAAACCTACGATAAGATTAAATTAATTAATTAATATATATAGGATATGTGATTTTATTACATACATACATACATATGCTCATGCCGCTATACCATGGGGGTAGGCAGAGACCACCGTTCGCCACATGCTACGATCCTTACATACTTCTTTCGCTTCATCCACATTCATGCATCTCTTCATACTCTTCCATCGGTTACGAGTGCTCCGAATTTGACCTTTCTGAAAATATTTTTATTTTGGTCATAGTTTAGTGGTTTTTTGAGAAGTGTCCAAATATACCTAGCAAACATATTTATCAAAGTTAAAGAAAAGTTAGCAAACAATCTACTGCAGTTTTTAGCGAAATAGCTGACCGGGAAGGGAAGATATGGGTTCCCTTGACAAACACTCTAACATAAAATAAATATTCGCAGAAGGTCAGCTCTCTTATTGACGATAATAGATGCACACACAGGGACATATCCTTGCTGTAGAGTTTCTGTTGGAATAAGATAAAATTAGAAAATATTTAAGTCGAACGTCACCTTAAATTCTCACTCGGGACTAACTAAGTAATAAATCGTTCCAATAAGTGGGTGAAGTCGTGGGTGTAGTCGGTCTTAAGGTCGAAAAACAGATATTGTACACAAAAAAAATAACTATTTATAATTCCAAATTAACAGCGTTTCATTAAATGTATATGACATTGAATATTGACACATAATAACATATTTGACGCCACAAAAAAATTTACACCCGTTTATCTCTGAAAATCTAATGGGACGTTCACTGATAGATAGTTGATGTTACAAGGAGAAACTTACGCTTAATATTATTTATAAAGAATATGGTTCCCTGGAATAAAGTCACCCTTGAAATTAAGTCTACACGAGAAACCGCGGAACACATAATTTAATAAATAAAACTTCTTTATGTATGTAGGCGATGACTCACAACCAAACTTGGAAGCCGACTTTCTATCACCTTTTCCTAACTATATCCCGCCAGGTAGACAGGAAACATTAGCCGAGTTATTTATCTGAGGGAAAACACGGTTATTTGTCTCGTATTGTCAGCGGCTAACTTATTGGGACACCTATAATATATTACAGGTACAGGAAGTAGGCCGGACGGGATTATATTTTGTATCCCGTATTCTGGAAAATTGCTTCATGTTCCTGAATTAAACATTGGGGTGGAATTTTGGTAGTTTATTTTGCTGTCACAGTAAAAGTAAGGTGGATCAGACCTAAATGACGAAATGTGTAGTGAATCATATCGGTATTAAAACAAAACTATAACTAACTAGCGGACGTCACGCGGTTTCACGCGCGTATTTCCCGTTTCTGTGGGAGTACAGGGATACAATAGAGCCTATGTTACTCGCTGATGATGTAGCTATCTATTGCTGAAAGAGTTTTCAAGATCGGTCAAGTAGTTTCGGAGCCTATTCAATGCAAACAAACAAACAAAGAAACAATCAAGTCTTTACTCTTTATAATAATAGTTTAGATAGTGTATCAGATGAGGGGATCGGACGGGAATAACTGACTGTAAGCTTTACAAACTTTAAATAATCTAGACCTATATTTTGAAATCAGAACATAATTGCTCCATGAAGCGTGAGGGTTGTCAATCTTAAAAAAATTTTTTTTTTTATTTCTGTCAAAATAATGTATGTTCGATTTGACGTTTTGAAAAATGTCGGTAAAACACGTGAATGACGTACACGCGATCGGTCACGTGACACCTTTTACTGTCATTACGGCTATTCTGCTTATTTTCTTGTAGATGCGCAATATGATAAAAAATGTCTGCCCCGCAGTTTTTCTTTCCAAAGTTCTTGGTGTACATCTTCTAAAAATTTTTTTTATTTCGTTATTGTATATAGTGATTTAAATGTGTCATAAATCTATTTAATTGTATAATCTATTTACTATCTATTAACTAAATTTAAACACCTAATTATAAACAAAAACCTTTAAAACAAATATATAATCTTCTAACTATATATAGATAAACAAAATAACAGCTTTTCAGTAAATGCATATTAAAGTATTTAAGTTACTGACATTAATAAAAACAATTTTCAAATTATTTCTCTGTCTGTCTGTTTGTTCCGGGACTGGACTAACGGCAACAGCAATGTTAACGGGACTTTCACTGGGATTTATTTTTTAAAAAAACATAAGGCTTCCGTGTGACACCCTTGAAATTAACTCTACGCGGGTGAAACCACGGGGCACAACTAGTGAAACATACTTTTAGTTAAGCCTTTTTTTTTTTACCGTGGGAAATCCGTCATGGATACGCCAATCGCGGGGGCAGCGGAAGGGTTATGCCGGACTAATACCGGCTAAAACCCACGGGTGTTCCTCCTCGTCGCTTTTACAGGGGGGACCTGCGATCGCGGTTGCAAGCTTGCATTGGCCCCTAACGATTGGCCGTCGGGCCTAACTGAACTTAGATAAGCTGACTTAGTGAACCTTTGGCATAGCTTTTGTTCTGCAACAGTGTAACACAGCCATTTTTCGTTGTTATATTTATTTTCCGTCCGTCAAAATTTTCGGCACCGCAAAAAATATTTTGCTTAAGGAAACAAAAGTCTAATATACTTTTAATTAAAAGTGAGAATAACAAAATATATATTTTACTTTATTTAAAAAGTACGGCGTGAGGCATCCCTCTACAAATGTACATTCCAAGCTGGCGCCGGAATATTTTGTCTTTGCTTTTCCCTGAATTTAATTAAAAACGACAAAGTCAGCGAACTGGAATATAACAAGAAAGAACAAATTATGCCAGACTCCATATAGTAGGGTAACTGCTTACCATAGGAAAGGAATACCATCAATAATTACCAATATAAGTACCTACAGTTTGATTTCAGTTAAATGTCCAAACGATTTAAGTAAATAACTACTAGCTGTGCAGACAGACAGACAGAGAAAAAAAAATTGTGTTTTAATGCCAGTAGCGTGTATACTTACATATGCATTTACTGAAAAACTATTATTTTGGAATTACAAACAGACACTTCAATTTTATTTATCTGTATAGATTAAGTTAATTTATTTAAAAGAAAAATGTATTATAGTTTTTATTGTTAGTGTATCTTAAAAATGTTACATTAACCAAAATATAATATAAATTTAGGTTTTTATGTGATGTTCGATAAGTACCTATTATAGAATTCATTTCAAACTTAACCGACTTCAAAAGAAAGCGGTTATCAATTGGACGGTAAAAAACGTCCAACACATAATGTAGGAAGATGTGTGTCTAGGAGCCGGCAGCGTTCCGTATTACATCAAGCGTTGGTGTAAACACATAAATTGTGATACGCGTGTGTTCCCATTTGGATAAAGACGTAGTAACCATGGAGTGACTAGAATATTTTTTTGTAAATATTTCTTAAGAACCGTGGTGGTCGTGGGCCGTGGGGTTTGAGTGGTCGCCTGCTACGTAAGCACCAATGAGTTTTCTAAACAGAAGTGCAGTGATTTCACACTACGTGTTTTACGGTGAAGGATAACATGGCGCCTGAGACTATAGACTTACCATCTGACATTTGGGCACAAAAAAAATGACGAGACGAAAAAATTGCTAACAGAAAGAGCTATTTGTTTTAACTTGAATAGATCTGCTACATAATAAATTTATTGAATAAAAACTTAATTATATAGGTATACAAGGAACAGTACTTAAAACTAATTACAGGTACACTTGGCCTAAGTCGGTGTCTCTGGGTATTGTGCCAAGGAGGCTGGCAGCATCACATGATCTACTACATTGAATGGGAGACCATTCGAAAAATGTATACATTTTTTCCCACCAAGTAACAAAACAATTAATATTTTATTTCTGTACAAAGAGCGAAAATATACACTAAGATACTTGTATTACGACAAGTTTCTCCAAAGAGAATAGACAGTAATAAATTCAAGGGCACGTTTAACAGTCCAAAATAATCCCGTGGCTACGCCGATGTGATCCAATCTTTACTAGCACGCGGGCTGCGTGTGCGCGCGTTTTATTCGATACGACTTCAGAAAATTTTCTAAGACAGCTCCCGGACTATGAAAATAACAAGCTTATTACATACGATTTATTTGACAGATCCATCGCTTCATAGGAATTTGGAGGTGTTTAGTTGCAACGAGGTGATTTTGTGAACCCAAAAACAACGTTCAAGGTTTTTTAACTGTAGTTTTAAGTTGATTAACTAAAGCATTAGTTAGTAAGAGTCTGTTTGAGATGTTTGAGCAGCGACATGCTGCGCAAGCGACGCAAGTTCGAATCCCAGCGGGCTGTTGGTGCAATTTTTTAAAAAACTAAAGTGCAGTAATTTCACCCGACGTGCTTTACGGTGAAGGAAAACATCGTGAGGAAACCTGCATGTGTCTGAGAAGTAATTCAAAGACGTATGTATAGTACCTGAGACAGCGGTGGACTCACCATCTGTCACGTTGGCACTTAATCATATTCGGTGAAATGTGTGTGTTGTTAAAACACCTCTACTTACCCCTTTGGGGACCCTTCTGGGATGGCGTAAGCATATAAAAAAAAGAAAACATTAGTAACTATTACTCTCATTCTTATACTGTCAAAAACTAAGTTGCGTATTGCAATATAGGTGCGGTTACGAGATTTGAGCCCTCGGCGAAAAAAATGTCCGCGCATTCTACGCCAGCGCAAATTATAATTTGACAACGGGCTTTTAAATGTAGGTAACCTTTAAGGTACTACTATGTGGTTCTGAAGACCACATTAATGTTAGAGAATTTGAAATAGCAATATTTGTCATGACGTCTGTGATTAATTTTAATCAGATTTGGTGACATTGTAGATATTCGTATATGTAAACACGGTGACGTCAAGACCTTCGGTAGACACAATTTAGTTTACTTCAATACTACGCTTATTTCCTGCCTAATTGATTATTGGACAGTATGGCAATTCTGTCTGTCTGTCTACCACCCACATTAACTAGTGGCTGGAGGCTTAGCTTCCTTTCAACACGGTAGGACTAACGGGGCAGGATTAACGAGATTTAACTTCAGCATTTGAAACAAATGAGTAAGAAAAGCTGAAAAATTTACTAGGCGTACAGTAATAAAGGTTCGATTACTCGACGAAAACCTAAGATATAAACCGTGACAGAAAAAAGACCTTGATATAAACCTTCCCAAAAAGAGATTCACCATCTGTCACGTTGGCACTTAATCATCTTGTGTGAAAAGTGGGTGTTGTTATTACAATACCTCTGCCTACCCCTTCGGGGAATACAGGTATATGTATGTAAAGAGATTTTTGGGAAAGAAGTTCACTTGTTCGATATTTCAAATTCTTGTCGCAATTATTTGCCGAACTCATGAAACTGCAGTCAAAGACAAGTGACCAGGGCTGCTCCCCCCCTTAGATCAGTGGCTGTACCTCTACCTTATAGAATATCCCAGCAAAATAATGCTTCCTATCCCGTATTCCTGCTCTGAGCAAATGTTACCAGAATGTACGATTGTCACCTTTGTTGACGAGGTCTACTCTAGACTCATACCGTAGAGAGATACTTTGGGATATCCCAAAAAAAAAAACAAAAAAAAGCGTAAGATTAATTCTTAAAAAAGAAATAATGTATTTGTTTGTGGTATTTGATCATTCCTGTATCTCGTGCTATCGAGGTAGCGCGTGTAAATCCGCCACGTGTCGTTATGTGCGTGTGTAGGTATAAATGTAACCGGCGCACGCGCGTGGATCCGCGCCAACATCCCAACTAATGGTCCGACTCTCCACGTCAATCGCCCGTGACGCTCCAATGGATGTAAACACAGTTTTCGATCACATTCGGAGCCACGAAGTCTGCTAAAGTCGTCGAGTCAGCTGAAATTTGATGTTTTGCAAGCTTTTGAATTATTTGTACTCGTTTTGTTTGTTGTGTTATGCTATTTTGTAATTGGATACAAGTGATCCACGTTCGTATATTAACTATATCTACACGGTTAAATAAAATTGAAGTCTGTTTGTAATGCCAAATGAACAACTTTTTACTAAATGCATAATATGAAAGTATATGCACGGTAATATAAGTATAAGTACGAGAATAACATAAATAAAGAAAAACAAATTTTAAATATATTTTTTGTCTGTCTGTCTGTTTGCTCCAGCTCTGAAAAGGCTGGACCGATAACACGATTAACAGGACTGACACATAGTTTACAGGTTTCCTCACGATATTTTCCTTCACCGTAAAGCAAGTGGTGTGAAATCACTGCACATAAGTTCTTAAAAAAGTCTCATTGGTACAGACCCCGCTGGCATTTGAACATGCGTCGCTTGCGTAGTAGGCGACAGCTCAAACCCCACGGCCACTTCGGCTCTTTATGCGTCTATATCTTAGGAATAACTCACAATAAACATTTTTTAACCTTTAAATTTTACGAGAAATAATCACCTATGAAGTTAAGTCTACGCGCGTCAAACCGCTAGTCTTTTTAGACACTAATATTATGAAGTTTTGATTGCTTTTTTGTTTGTTTGCATAGAATAGGCCCCGAAACTACTTGCCCGATCTTAAAAAATCTTTCAGCAACGGATAGCTAAAACATCAGCAAGTAACATAGGCTATATTTTATCCCCGTACTCCCACGGGACCGGGAACTACGCGGGTGATACTGCGTGACGTCCGCTAGTTACATACACATTTGAGAGAGTATTTGAATGACATCATTCAAACAGGTAAACACTGAGTCTAGATTCTTCACAGGTCAATTCAAAGTAATCCGCGTGTCACCTTTGTGGATAAAAGAAAACAAAATGATCTCAAGATTTATCGGACGAGTTGGTAATAAAGATGCATTCGCGTGCGTTTTTGGCTCAGTTTCAGAATCGTAATAATTTTAGTGAATACTAGCTGTGCCCAGCGGTTTCACCCGTATAGACTTATTTTCATAACTGACCTAAGGAATACTGATTGATTTTTTTTATAATGAAAGTGGCCTAAGTCACTTGTAACATTAGCTATCTGCCCGTTAGAATCGGTCCAGCCGTTTCCGATATTAGCCGATTTTTTTATGTGAGTACCGTTTATGCGTAACTTTCATACCTATGCATTTAGTGAAAAGCTGTTTATTAAATTACAAACACACTACGATTTTATTTATCTGTTTAGGTGTATATGTATATTTTAAGCGGTTATTTGCATAGCAATAACCGAACCGAAAAACAAAAATATCGAGCATTCACATTTCTCACGGATTCCACTCAAATCTCAAAATGCATTTAAGATTATGTATGAAGCCGCGTTATTCACTACGATTTCCCAGCGTCGCACTCGTCGGTTCGGTTTTAAAGATACGAAATTGAACCTAGAATTAGAGCTAGTCTATACATCTATACATATTCTTCTATATACAGATAGATAAAATTGAAGTGTCTATTTGTAACTGCAAAATATACACGGTACTGACTCTATGACACATACAATTTATAAAAAAATTATCTGTTGTCTGTCCGTCTGTCTGTCTGTCTGTTTGTTCCGGGTAATCTCCGAAACGGCTGGACGGATTTTAACGGGACTTTCACTAACGGATAGCTAATGTTACAAGGAGTAACGGGTGAAAGCGGGGTAGAGCTAGTATGAAATAAACCCCGTATTTTCTTCACAAACAAAAGGAAGGGATCGTTGGTGGTGTCTCCCCTCCATCACTTCCCAAATTGACAATGGCACAGCAAGTGTCACGGCGTGTCTTATCACGCTCTTGGCGAACACTTCCTATAACACTGTACATAATGCATTTTGTTAAAGGTGTGAATATTAATTTTACGACAGAAATTAGAAAAATGTATTATCAATTTTACATATGCCTGTATTCCACGAAGGGGTAGGCAGAGGTGCTGTTTCGTATCAACACCAACTTTTCACCGAAGATGATTAAGTGCCAACGTGACAGATGTTCAACTCAACTCAACTCAACTCAAATATATCTTTATTCGATTAGACTTTATACAAAGTACTTTCAAATCGTCAGAATGACACAATTACACAGGATTATACATGCTACCGCCAGGTTCGGAAGGTTGCTTTTACTGAGAAGAAGAAAGGCAAGAAACTCTTCTACATTGAGGTACTTCTTCGTTCAGTCTATCACCGTTTCAGCCACTATACATAGTCTTTGAATTACTTCTCAGACATATGCAGGTTTCCTCACGATGTTTTCCTTCACCGTAAAGCATATTATCAATTCTATGACGAAATAAGTTTAGTGTTTTACCCTCAATGTGTGTGCGTATTTTTATATTCTGTTCACAAAACAATTTATGAACGACATTTTCCCACATAGCTATCTATATACATACATAGATACATAGATAGACAAATAAAATTAAAATGTCTGTTTGTAATTCCAAAATATCAGTTTTTTACTACATGCATAAAGAAAGTATACACGTTACTGCTATTAACTTATTTACTAGATTTTTTTTCTGTCTGTCTGTCCGTTTGTTTCGGCTAATCTCCGAAACTGCTGGACTGATTTTAACGACACTTTCACTGGTAGGTAGCTTATGCAAGGAGTAACTTAGGCTACTTTTGTTTAAAAAAACATTAGGGTTTCGCGGGTCAATCATGAAAGTCTACGCGGGTGAAACCGCGTGTCATATTTGTAGTCCATTCAATAACAATATAAGGTAGGAATCTAATAAAGCAATATAACAAAACCGCTCAATAACAAGTTAGCTAATAACGAATGCAAAAGAAATAAAATAATTGGCATGTTATTAGCCAGTATCCAGTATTCCCTGGCGGGGTGCCAGCGCGCTGTTTCGCGTCCATCGCCGTCCTACGTCTAAATTTAACACCAAGCTCCTAAATTTACGATCAGTTAATACCCGATTAATAGTTTCTTAACGTGTTTTTTACTTAGGACTACCTGTGCCCCGCGGTTTCACCCGCAGAAACCGCGGGGCACAGCTAGCACCCGCCAGCGGTCCGCAGAAACCTTATAATATGTTTTTATGGAACTCCTTGTCATATTAGCTACCTGTCAGTTAAGGTCCCGTTAAAATGGGTCGTAAAAAACAGATGGACAGACAGACAGACATTTTATTTTTAAATTATGTTTTCTATATCAGTACCTTGTAAACTTTATTTTGGAAAAGTTAAATTGGAATTACAAACAGACACTTCAAAATTTATTTATCTGTATAGATGTATATATATAGATGAAAGTTGTTCGTGTGGTCCGCTCGTTTGTTTAGTTAACGAATCAATCGTTTTTGTTTGTTGCACTTAAACTGTTTCCTTTCCGTAACTTTAAGCTGGATTAAACTTAATGTAGGTACTTTAAATGCTTCATCCTTCGCAATTAGAGTTGGATAAATATTGATGTTTGATATAAGTATTTAAGTGGATTTGATAACATCTTAATTTATTTATATTCATAATTGTTTTGTTACATCAACATACGTGAAGAATGTATCCTGTTGAATCTTAGGAAAATTTTACGTCTGCTCTTTTCGGAATCGGTTAAAATCCCGTACTACTTGTTATTGTGTTTACTTAATACTTCTAGTAGTTAGTTAACATTTTAAATACATGTAGCCTATACTTATATGTATAAAATACCGTCGTGGCTGTGGGGTTGGAGTGGTCACCTACCACGCGACTACTCTCGTACGAATCCCAGCGGGGCCTGTACCAATGAGTTTTTCTAAAAATTAAGTGCAGTAATTCACAACACGTGCTTTACCGTGATGAAAAATATCATGAGGAAACTTGCATATGTCTGAGAAGTTATTCAAAGACTTATGTATAGTGGCTGAGACGGCGATGGACTCGCCATGTTACGTTGGCACTTAATCATATGCATTTAGTGAAAAGCTGTTATTTTGGAATTACAAACAGACACTTCAATTTTATTTATCTGTATATGTATGTATAGATATGAAGTCGCTGCGTCCTATTTATAATTTTATTGACATAATAGTCTCCAAAATTAGCACACATTCTAATAATACATTTACAAATTGAATACACGTGTGCTCATATCATAATACAACACGTGTAAGGAACATAGGATAGTATTTGTTGAACGTAATAACATACACATGCTCACATTTCTTCAGTTGTTTAAGTCCCATGTAATAACGTGCGAGCCTATTGCCATTAACCGGCCACTAATCCAGACTCCAGGCGGCTACTGGGAATTACAGTAGGAAAAACTTGATAAGACTGCCCGACCCGGGAATCAAAAGCAGTTTCGAAGTAGCGTTTGAGTTGAGTTAAACAATGTACATACATCTTTCTACTCACAAATAATCCCTAGAAAGTTCTGAAGCGATTCTGAAAAAATATTTCTCTAATGACAGTACTATGGAGAACAATCCAAAATCGAAGGGGAAAGATGATTAGCCACTTCTTGCGACGTGACGTGGCACTGGACGGAGACAATTGGGAAGAGTTGCATCGGTTACACCGACAAGAGTCGCATTACTCTTAAATTCATGATGATGAATGACTATATCCCAGTTATAAGCTTTTTATTTCCACACTAGCTGTGCCCCGCGATTTCACCCGCGTAGATTTAATTTCATGCTTCGTGTCGCAGAACCATAATATTTTTAACCTCAGCTACCTGCCAGTGAAAGTCCCGTTAAAATCGGTCCAGGCGTTTCAGAGATTACCCGGAACTAACAGTCAGTCTGTCTGACTGTTAGTTCCAGAGAAAAAAAATATGATTGGTTTTTCGGTGTCAGTAGCGTGTACACTTTCATATGCATTTAGTGAAAAGCTGTTATTTTGGAATTACAAACAGACACTTCAATTGTATTTATCTGTATGTATACTATATCATCTATGTATAGACATAGATTGCTTCACATCCCTAGCAAGAACTCGAAAATAATTTACACTACGCAGAGAAGATATTTCTAAAAACATCTTGACAGCCACGCAATCCGCAACTGTTTCGAAAACAAATATTTTATCCATTTCATAATCGGCGTGTGTACCTAAATAATTCAGTTATGGTTGGCATAAACACACCAGCCACTTGAAAATGACTTTCACTGGTTGGGATTAAAAATAATGATTGCATTTCACAAATAGCTGTTAGTTCATAAATTGCGGGCCTTTTAGCGAGAAATGTGGGGTATTTATGCAGTGTTTTCAGAGTTGCGATAACAAATCAGGTCCGAACCTAGAAACGCAGACGGCTGTGGTTACACTGAATTTCGGGGAAATTTTGTTATGTTATTGTGAAATTTAAACTCATACATTGAAGTAATGTGTATACCTTAATAAAATAACTATAAAGTAAAGATTATATACAAAGCGTTCCTTTCGTAAGTTACTTTACTACGCGAAGAACTATTCTTTGTATATCAAATTTGTAACTAACTCTTTGTAACATCAGCTATCTGTCCCGTTAAAATTGGTCCAGCCGTTTCAGAGATAAGCACGAACAAACAGACAGAAATATTTCAATAAGTGATTTTAATATAATATATTTTATACTAGCTGTGCCCCGCGGTTTCACCCGCGTAGATTTTTATTTCATGGTTGCCCGCGGATCCCTAATGTTTTTTAAAAATCTAAGTATCCTAAGTTACTCCTTGTAACATTAGCTATCCGTCAGTGAAAGTCCCGTCAAAATCCGTCCAGTCGTTTCGGAGATTACCCGGAACAAACAGACAGACAGACAGACAGAGAAAAAATTTTAAAATTGGTTTTTTAGTGTCAGTAGCGTGTATACTTTCATATGAATTTAGTGAAAAGCTGTAATTTTGGAATTAAAAACAGACACTTCAATTTTATTTATCTGTATAGATTATAGTGAAAAGCTATTAGAAATTAAACTTCTATTTTATGATAATAAATGATGTTGTAAAAACACCGACGCCTTAGCAACACTAAAGGACAAATACAATAAATATATTCCAACGAAATGAAATGACCGTTTTTCTGCGACCTCTATTATGCTAGTACGCTAGACTGGCTTTACATGGGCTGTTTAATTCATGCAAAGTAGAATCAAATGGGTAGGCAGGGTCGGCAGGTATGGCTAAGAAAAAACTGTCAAGGTTAAAAAACATTTTTTTATAATACAAACGTGGCTAACAAGCGTACATACGTACGTATCGTGTCTGTGTTGTTTGACGATTGTCAATTTGACAATTGAGCATTGAAACTGTGTCCCTCGGCTTATAGTGCTTAGTTGAGTATTTTTAAAACTTTATAATATTCTTGAAAAAAGTAATTACTGAATTTCTTGCCAGGTTGTTCTCAGTAAAAGCAACCTTCCGAACCTGGCGGTAGCATGTATAATCCTGTAAATTGTGTCATTCTGACGATTTGAAAGTGTTTTGTAGAATCAAATCGAATAAAGATATTTTTGAGTTGAGATCAAAGTGCAAGAATTCTTAAAAAAATACCTAAGACTGTGTTTTGTATCTAGTTATAAACATCTATATCTATACAGATAATTAAAATTGAAGTGTCTGTTTGTAACTGCAAAATAACAGTTTTCCACTCAATGCATATGAAAGTATACACAGTACCGACACAGAAAAACCTATTTAAAAAAAAAACTCTGTCTGTCTGTCTGTCCGTCTGTTTGTTCCGGGTAATCTCCGAAACGGCTGGACGGATTTTGACGGGACTTTCACTGACGGATAGCTAATTGTACAAGGAATAACTTAGGCTACTTAGATTTTTAAAAAACATTCGAGATCCGCGGGTAATCATGAAATTAAAATCTACGCGGGTGAAACCGTGGGGCACAGCTAGTACACAAATATATTGAGATTAAATCAGGTTTCACCTCAAACGATCTAGACAGTTCACAAATTTAAATGATATTTTCACAACGACATCAGCAAAACTGTTGGAAGTAGTTGTGATTTATGATAATAAATAGCTTGACACAACACCGGCCAATGAAAAATGTATTCAGACAGTTTGCCCATTGCGACTCATGCATTATTGAGTGCGGATTATCTGATGATGGTTACACCATGATACAGACGCAAGGACTGCTCCACTCACCTCTACTATACAAATACGCTTAACTGGCTATGCTGGTGCCGTCACAAGCTATGAGCTCTCGGTGAAAATAAACGGTAAAAGGCGGTATCTTATTCGCGTCGCGCTATGATCTATACATCTATACATCTAGAGAGATTAATAAAATTGAAGTGTCTGTTTGCAACTTGTCACTAAATGCATATTATGAAAGCTTACACGAAATAGACAAAGAAATGTTAAATTTATTTTCCGTCTGTTTGTTCCGGCTAATCTCCGAAACGGCAGGATTGATTTGAACGGGACTTTCACTGGCAGGTAGCTGATATTTCAAGGAGTAATTTAGGCTACTTTTATTTATAAAAAAGACTAGCTGTGCCCCGCGGTTTCACCCGCGTAGATTTAGTTTCATCCTTATGGTCACGGAAACCTAATCTATACAGACAAATAAAATTGAAGTGTCTGTTTGTAACTCCAAAATAACCGTTTATTACTAAATGCTTATGAAAGTATACACGGTACTGACATATAAAAACCATTTTTTAGAATTTTTCTCTGTCTGTCTGTCCGTCTGTCTGTCTGTCTGTCTGTCTGTTTGTTCCGGGTAATCTCCGAAACGGCTGGATTGATTTTAACGGGACTTTCACTGGCAGATAGCAAATGTTACAAGGAGTAACTAAGGCAGTAAATTAACAGAAACAGTAGTAAATTAACCTAAGTTACTTTAAAAAAATATTTCACGTTCATATCTTTTCATTACTACTTATACTTTATAGAAAATCCTAAACTGTATGTGCTTAGGCGATACCCGACCGATGTAGGAAGCTGACCTTCTGTTATCTTTCTATTTTATGTTTATACAGTGAGGCTGGAGCGATTATGATGCGGCTCATTTGCAAATATAAGCGGGAGCAAGGAACCCGCCACGTGAGACACCGGCTCTAACAGGTGACGGCTGGTTACAAGCGGATTGTTTCAATGTAACATGTAGATTTGAAGTGGTTATTCTACTATTTCAGTATCCATCAGGTATTTATTTAAGACAAAAATAACATTATAATTCCTGTCTCCTATGTCATTTATCAAGTTCAAATGAGTTAGTAAGGTCGCCTACCGATCACGAGGTCCAGCCACGTTATTCTCTAAGGCTTTTTAGCATTGCACTATATGCAACTATATCATCTATGTTAGTCGCCATGTTCTATTCTATATCAAACAATTTGGTTTATCAAAAAGTGTACTAGATAATTATTGTATATATTAAGAGCTTTTATTGTTTTTCCCTGGTAATGTCGCTATCTGTTATTTGTTTATATCATATATGCGCAACCTCCGTTTATTTCGTTAAATTTATTATTAGTGGATAACTTTTATTGGCTATGTACTCCTAAGTTTAATTTTATATTTTAGTAATTAGTTATGCTGTTGTTATCCCAAATAAATAAAATAAAATAAAATAAAAAATGTATTATGTATCAATTTTAGGGAAAGAAACCTTACAGAATAACGCGGCTAGGTATGATTCCCGGGTCGGGTCTAAAAAAACACTTGTGCACTATAAGTAATCTCCTACGCAGATGGCTAATCCTCGTTGAGATTAGCCGTGACCGCGATTCCGAGATCAGCAAATATCATATTCTTTATGTAAAGTATAATACTAATAAAAGTGTCCTATCAGGTGATATTGGTTAGGGAAAATACACAAGGTAGTTCGTAGAAGAGTGGTTAAAAGTCTTCTATACAGTGTACTGATTATTTTAAGTCTACGCGGGTGAAACTGCGGATAGCCAAATAGCTAGAATTCAAATTATTTTAGAGACATGTAATTTTATCCCTACGTCTCATTTCAGAATGATTTTTTTTCTGTCATCAGTCGTAAAAACATAAATCTGAATAAAAGACCCATTGTAGCAATAGCTAGGAAAACAATAAATTGTAAATCCAATAGTATCGGAGCACAGGCGGTGATCCCGGTGATGGATCCGCGCGACACTCGCTCTCCAGACACGCCTCCTGATTGATTGCACAAGAATTATCCTTCACAGGGCTGGCACGCGCTGATTTTACCGAATCTTTTTAACCAACGGAAAAGAAGGAGGGTTTCTGTCTATATCTATTATGGTACATAATTGTTACTTTTTACTGAGTCCGTTTAAGAATTACGTACATTTGCTAACGCCTGTATTATTCAAAGGGGTAGGACTTTACGTCTGTATTTTAAGAGTGGTAGTCTGCATAAGTGAAAAATTTATTAGAACTTAATACTTGAATTTGGTACCATGGTTATGCTATGTGCCACATTATAATAAAAAAATACCCATTTAAAATCTAGCCACTTATTGTACGAATAAGTTTATCTAATACTTAACTGCAGTGATTTCACACCACGCTTTAAGGTGAAGGGAAACATCGCATACGTCTGAGAAGCAATTCAAAGACGTAACTGAGACGGCGACGGACTTACCATCTGTCACGTTGGCACTTAATCATTTTGTGTGAAAAGTGGGTGTTACTATTACACCACCTCTGCCTACCCCTTCGGAGACCCTTCTGGGAGGCGTGAGCATATTCACCATTTAAAAAAAATATTTCACTAATATAATGCAGCTATCACTACGTCAAGCTATGGGTTATTTTATTGTTATTTCTCGCATGTATCGCAAGGCAAGTAGAAATATAATATTGACTAGCGAACGTCACGCGGTTTAACCCTCGTAGTTCCCGTTCTCGTGGGAGTACGGGAATAAGATATAGCCTATGTCTCTCGCTGATGATGTAGCTATCCATCGCTGAAAGCATTTTCAAGATTGGTCAAGAAGTTTCGGAGCCTATTCAATGCAAAAAAAAACTGCCTAATATTTCCTTATAATAACATAGTGAGACAGCCCTGCGTTAAGTGACAATATTGACTGAGCTCTAAAGGGACCCTCTCGAAGTACTTGTAAATTGGGGTGTTGCACCCCTTTGGGCCATGAATGATCCTACGACGCATACTCCTCGCTCCGATTTATAATGCTAATGATGATTGAATACCGCATATACACTGATATTTGAAATTTACTACAATGCTAGCTTTTGCCTGCTATTTCGCTTGAAAATACTTGGTTTTATTGAAGTATCACCTATCGACGCTGTAGCGAGGTAAATTTGCTATTAATTTTATGTCGTGTATATTTCTCGTGTTGCTCATTCAAACAAACAAACATACAAACATGAACTTCAGAAACCTGGGATAGGACTGAATACCTGTTGGTAACCAGCTACTCCTTACGAATCTTGCCCGCCTACACTCCCCGAAGGGGTAGGCAGAGGCAGAGTATTTTTATCGTTCATCCACATTTCTCCAATTAAGTTGTATGTCTCATGTAAAACTCGAGCCTATTGTTATTAATCGGGACTTATCCAAACTTCAAACTGCTATTGGGGAATGGCACAGAAAAACCCATTTAACACTGCCTGAATCGATCATTGAACCCAGGTCCTCGTGTTTGTGTAGTGTTTGCGACACCAACGAGGCAGTCCTTGCCCACCTGTGTAGCAACAAGCAAGGATGATGCAATATACGTGCAATATGCATGCATGTCATATGCAATATGCATGCACGTCATATGCAAGTGTGGTGTTCGTCACGCGTCCATGGCCGAGCTCTCTGGACACGTGCATCCGTGGACGAATACTAATGGCTAGGGATGGGACACTGTCGGTATGATTACTATGTAATAAGATTTTTATGCATGAACCATATGCTTTGGTTCGAAATCCTTCAAAATGTAAACCAAAATCTCCTCTCAGAAGGCTAGTTTCCGAACCGGTGGTAAATTCCTCGACATTCATAAGTGCCGTACCAGGGCCTAAACTGAATAAATCATTTTCATTATCATTTTTCCTAAAAACCGTGCTTTTTGACCCACTCGAGTTCCTCACCTCATGTGTGTTGTTATTTTTGGGTACAATTCTTAAAAACAAAAGCTGGATATCTTTTAATGATGACTTTGTGACTTGTTGACTCAGATATACAAACTTATTTGTGTTTCGTATACGAATAAATTTAAATTTGAAAGGTTGTTGTTGATACCGTAAGATAGCAACAATTTACGGTGTATTTGACTAAAATCTGGTTTATCTTTTCCTTCCATAACTGTCCTACAGACTTTTAGATTAGGTACAACCTGCCTTTAAGTACAAGAAAGGCAAGGCATAATGGTATCTCTTAAATTCTAATCGATATATCGATAATTTTGAAAGAACAGCTTGACCTCAGCATCAGCCTCTATGATGCGAGTTCACGGCGGGCCGAGCACCTGCGTCGACATGTCCCGGCGCATATCAAATATATTATCTATCAGGTGCATATTGTATATGCAACAGGTATCTCAAACACGCGGATCTAAAGCTAAAAGGAATTTGATATGGAATTATCAAAAATTTTTGCGAGTTGATTCTTTATGCATTTTTGTAGTTTCAGATACTGCGATATACTTATTTAGCAAGTCGTTGCACTGACAAATTCTCGGGACTTTTTAATGATGTAAGCGGCAGTCTATGAATGATTGCAACACGGGTAATTGTGGAGGAACCGTGGTGGCCTCGGGGTTTGAGCAGTCGCCTGCTACGCAAGCGACGCAAGTTCGAATCCCAGCGGCGCCTGTATCGTTGAGTTTTCCTAAAATCTTATATGCATCGATTTCCCACCACGTGCTTTACGGTGCAAGAAAACATCGTGAGAAAACCTGCATATGTCTGGGAAGTAATTCAAAGACGTGTGTATAGTGGCTGAGACGGCGATGGACTCACCATCTGTCACGTTGGCAGAGGTGTTGTTATCACAAAACCCCTGCCTACCCCTTCAGGGAATACAGGCGTGAGCATATGTATGTTTGAATGTTAATATTACGGTACGAAAATGAAACGTCAACACTTGAAGTTCTTAATACGCTCTGCTTAAACCGGTGATGGCTTCCCGGTAATATTTGGGTGAGATATAAACAATTTGTTGAATAATAACATTTTCAATAACGAGGCGGCGGGAAGCCGTATAATAAGACAAAATGGGTGGAAAATCCCTACATACATATTCCAAAATGGAGCGTACAAGGCTACGTTATATTTGTTGACAAAATATGTATAGTTCTTCATGATTTGTAACGTTCTTATTGTTCTGAGAGAACATTCTTATGAGATATTTTTAAAAAGGTACAAGTGCCGTCACGTGATTTTAGGGGTAGGCAGGTAGACCTGTAGTTCAAATTTAGTTTAAATACAACTGCAATAACGTCTTTTACTAAGAAAGCACCTGGCTAGATACTCAGTAAATACTCTTTTCAATAATATTTTTACAATTTAGAGATCTATACAGTCTGTACATACAGATAAATAAAATGGAAGTGTCTGTTTGTAATTCCAAAATAACAGCTTTTCACTAAAGTATAACTGAAAGTATACACGCTACCGACACTAAAAAACCAAGTTTTAAACATTTTCTCTGGCTGTCT